>JABBOT010000013.1:5329367-5929367 GCA_016165875.1 Acanthopleura granulata
ATTTGCTGGCTAAGCCGGGTGAAAATGATTCCCCCGCGTTAGTAAAATATATATATTTTTTTTATTTTCTTTTTTAAATTCTCCCGTTTTCAATTACCAAAATAAAAGGGAATTTTTAAAACTACATCCCTTCCGCGGTTCCCCAGTCTCCAACCTCTGGTGACACGCAGTTTTTTTTTCTCTGGTTATGAATATAATCTAGGCTACCTATGTAAAAGTTGTCAGTTCTGTTTTCGGTTAGTAGGTGCATGGACTGATTATTCTAGGCCTACTTGTCCTACATGCAACTGTGCGTGCTGTCGAGATACTGTGTCACACTCCATGTCCACGTGAAGAATAATTGGATATTTGTCAGTAGGAGTCTTTGTACGGAATGTTCTTTGTATATATGCAAACTGATAAACTACAACAGGCGGATGTTCAATCTGAGTGCAATTTTTAGCACATCTCATATTGTATGGCATCCTCTTCTGTCGTAGCCTACATAGGGAAGTCTGCCACCAACCTGCTGGTGGATGGTCGTGGGTTTCCCCAGGTCTCTGCCGCGGTCGTATATAAAATGAAACTTTCCGGCATTATGTTGGACAACACTTCTTATGATATGTATACGCCTAAACGTACTTTCGTCGCTTAATCCCTTTCTTTCAACTGGAGGGGTCAAATTTTTCGTACTGGTACATGTACCAAATGTTTTATTGTCTCAAAACAGAAAGGCGTTAAATACAGAATAAACGACGGACTTACAATTCCTGTCAGTTATACGGTGGCGAAAATTTACCTGGACGAACAGAAGGGATGGCCATGGAATAGGTTTCATAGGATCTATCTATTTTGATACTCTCTGGACTGACTTGTTGCTTAAGCCTACTAGATTTGACTTCAGCGAGACTGTTTGTATTTCAAAGAGTTTGATCCTTATACATGTACTAAACACATTTTTAGGGGTCCACTTCTTTCATGGTTAAAACAATGACTTTGTCTTTCGATTTGCACGACCTATCTATCACCTTGATGTGTACCGAATATATGTCCTAGTAATCATATGTTGAATTTAGTGTCGAGGTTAGCAAATGATGGTATGGGCTAGGGGATCCTGAGTTCGAACCTGTCTTGTCATTTCCATGAAACTGTGGTGTCGTTTTAAATAAGCAATTCTGTAGTAATATATCATACATGTATAATTAAACATTTTAAAAACTAAAGAACTGATGAAAATACACATCGATCTCATATGTATACTACATGTTTCATCCACAAGTAGCTCTTTGGAAGTATGGTCTCGATCTGCTCCATTATTTTCCCTATTCAACTATAACAATGATACCCATGTGTTGTATTATATTAACATTCTGGAAAATTGGTCCATCGTGCAATTCTGGTTACAATTATACTTCAAAGTAAAGTAGGAAATTATTAGCTTGATTAGATCCTTAGAAAAAGGAACGACAGACCTTGCATCAGATTGGACCGCACTTCAAGAAAAGCAAAAAATCAATGAAAAATATTAAATGCTGGAAACCAAGCAACAGTCTCTATATAGTGTCCGATAACTTGTTCGGATAATTCGAATGCCGATGACCAGGCTTGCGGTTAACTGATGATTGACAGTCGGTACAGACAAAGTAATTCATTTCTGTCTGCAACGGGCAGTGCTAGCCTTGAGCACTTTCAGCGCCATATCATGCCTCGTGCTTTTAGTAGTTAAGAAAGAGCGGAGTGAACGACCACCTTCTTAAGCACTAAAATTTTACTTAATATGAACAAACAGGCTTATAACATAACCTGCTTTCTCATTCGCCGTCAAAGGGAACATTTCCATTCACAAAGCATAGTGTACAGACCACGATTACTTTCAGTCTAGGCAGCATTTCCACCATGTTCGACATTTGCGGAAACATTGATGACTCATACGGAGATTTGGACCTTCGCTTAAACCATGCCGATTGTCGGCCTCTCTGCTAGTACCAGTGTGGCACAAAATACTACTCAAGATTCAGAGACTTTATCTGTTTGTATTACCGAGTTGTGTGAACAAAGTTGTTCTCATTAAAAACGGCCAAAAATTATGTATTGATCTGTGAAAACTCTATGGTTATGAATTGTTTTGTGTTTTGTGGCAATGAACATATAAACCCAGCACACATTTTGCTGAAACTTTGGACTTGGATAGTTACTCAAAATAAATGTTTTTTCTCTAGTATATTGGTCTTAATTTAACATTTTAAATTTCATGGAACATAAAAATTCTTAAAAGTGAAAGATTGTGTAGCCTTTATTTGCTAGTAATATCATACAATGGCGTGGTTTGCAAAGTTCGTCCTACTGGGTATGAGCTGTTACGCTGTTACTGCGGGTGTTCAAAACGGGACAAATCATATGTTGGTTTCTCCAGCTGCTTGGCATGCTACAGGCTGGATGAGAACTGTCCTTCAGCCGTCTACACCCAGTGAATCAGTGAACTGGCAGGGAGACAATATTCCTGAAATTTCAAGCGATTAAATCAGTGATTTTATGTGACAATTGGAGCACTTTGATTCGTTGAAAGAGTTAGTTCTAAGATGTTCTAAACAGAATAAGCCAGGGTCCACCATTGACACATTACAGATATAAATTATTTAAATGAACCCTTCGGGCAGGTGTACGAATGCCTGCCACTTATAAAAAGGCCATAACCGCGCCCCAGCATTTTCAGCATGAAACAGGCTTTGATGGGTCGGAGGCCGCGGGTGGAGAGCCTCGACAACGAGGACGGTACCATTCGCGCGCGATTGGTGCCGTTCTCGTGTCGAGGCGCGGGACGAAATGTCCTCATCCGGCTTCCATAGTTTCATCTACTTTTTACTTTTCCCAATCAAGTATATATGTATTTTTCTGTGACACAGTGGATATCCCAGGCAACTTACTGACATTTGGGGAAAAAGCGGCCAACAAATTAGGCCCTGATCGGGTCCCTTTTAATTTTGACACATGGTTCCACGAGGGCCCCAACTGGGCCAGCCCTACAGGACTGAAAACGGGCCCCAAACGTGTCCCAGTTGGGCTAGATGTGTTTATGATGAGATTTAAATGGGATGTGCCCGGGTTGTGGTCATTCCATGGCAGCCCGAATGGGACCCGTACGGATACCATTCCAAAGCCCATCCAGAAGCCTGGCCCACTTGTGCCCACTCAGCCCAGACTAAAACTGAGTGGGGCCCAACTGATAGTGTTGGCAGGGGCAGTGTAAGTCTAGACAAACGTTCCTGAACCAATATAACGAACAACCATTCAAAATGTTTCTGAGTCTACACCGATAATGTATAGTCAATCAGCTTTTGGTCGGCATGCACGCAGGCTATTCATTATAATTTATATTTTATTTTTAATTAATTATAATTTGTATTTCATTTTTATCTTTTATTACCAATATATTCAGATTAGTATTCAAATTAAGCCTCAAAGTTTCTTCGACGATGAAAGCCGATGATTCACAACACTACAAGTAATTACATTAGGAAAACTGTGCATAATCTATTTGAAGTGTAATCAACCATTATACTACTCAATGCTTTTACAGGCTACTCCGAGGTATATGTAGGCCAAAACAAGGTAGTGTGAAGCTGGATTCCCCTAGAAAGACAAGGTTTTCTTCAAGTGAATATTTTCTTCTTGAAACTTCTGGAAAATTCATATCCGGTTGGAAGCTGTGAGCAAGGTTCCGGTACAACACCTTCCAAATTTTGTGCTCAAAATTCCTGTTAGGGACCCTTGATTTTTAACTGACTGACTTGGTTCGTTCTCGATCTCGTTGACTGCAATCCGGTGGCTTTGACCTTTGGCTAAATCGCCTGACAGTCAACTGAGTACATACCTATGGTGATCACAAACTGAGAACTGCGTTTCGCTGATTCAATAAGAATTCATGTTTATAACATCAACACGAGGCTTTTACTAACAGCTGCAATCTAAACGCGACTGAGATACTTCTATTTGTTTATGATCTTTATATATTAATCACGAACGAGTTTAAATTTTAAATTAGATGTGATGTCTGGAAAATCCAATCTCTTGTATGGGTACCTATACCTATACCTATATATATATATATATATACCCATGGGTACCTATATGGGTATATATATATATATATATATATGTATGTATATATATAATGAGGGCAGATTGGGCCCGAAGGATAGAGATTAAGCGAAGTGCACTGCCGTTCGAATATCTGATGTGATGATCACACATCAAACATGTCTGGTGTGGTGCTGATATCCAGCAAGGGGAGAAGACCCTCAAGGTGCCTGAGGGTCACAACGGTGCTCATCCTGTTACGACATGTAGCAGAACAAAGGCCACCACACGCTAACGGTGTGGCACAACACGCAAGGACGCTAACCAAACGTGTCTGGAGGACACAGCTTCTGCTACGAAAAGGAAAATAACTCTTAGATGCACATAAACATTACACGCACATCGGTAACTGGTTGTCCAAGAAGTAGTACTGCAGAACCCGATGAATTGGTCCGTATTCTCCTTGTTGATGCTGTTCACTATACTGCTGTTCCACCTCGTCTTCTGTGACTGCAGGCTTTGGCTTTGGCTGTATAGGTGAATGTCGAGGGAGTTCAACTGGATTTATTTTTGAGCGGTTTACTCTTCTGTTTATTTATTTATTTGATTGGTATTTATTTTATTGATTTTACGCTGTACTCAAGAATATTTCACTTATATTACGACGGACAGCATTATGGTGGGAGTAGACCAGGCAGAGCCCAGGGGAAACCCACGACCATCCGCAGGTTGCTGGAAGACCTCCCCACGTACAGCGGTGAGGAAGCCAGCATGAGCTGGTCTTGAACTCACAGTGACCGCATTGGTGGGAGGCTTCGGGTCACTGTGCTGCGATAGCGCGCTAACCGACTGAGCCACGGAGACCCCCGTTTACTATTCTGATGTCCTCAGTTGAATATGCTAGCCCTACGCCATCTTGGAAATCTAAAACCTTGTATACTTTAGATCCAAACCGGTTTGTGATTTTAGAACGTCCGACAGGGTGTTGACGGAGATAAACAGTGTACCGACAGCTAGTGGAGGACTAATTGGTTTTCTGTTGTGCTTCTGTCTCTTGGTGTCATAGTTGGATTGCAATCGTTTCTGTACATGTTGCCTTGCCTTCCATAAGCGTGCTTGATGTGCTTGAGACCCATTTGCTGTAGAGATCACTTGTATCCTGATCCTTACTAGTATCTATGTCCTGGTCTCGTCCAAGGAACTGTTCAATAGGAAGAGTCACGGTTTCATCAAATAGAAGATAGAAGGGTAAGTATCCTGTACAGGAGTGTCTGGTAGCATTTGCAGGCAAAATATAGCTCTGTCAAATGATCTGGCCAACGGCGTTTGTAATGTTCAGGAAGGGTGCGAAGCAAATTCTGGAATATTCTGTTACACTTGTGCGTTCCCTTGAGGGCGGTAAAGTGTAGTTCGTCTCTTTCGAATTCCATACAATTTGCAAAGTTCTGTTTTCAACGCTGCTTCGAATGATCTGCCCTGATCGCTGTGAATTCGCTGGGATATGCTGTACTTAGTGAACCACTCCCGTAGTAACACCTTAGCAAAAGTTGTTGCTTTCTGGTCACGAGTGGGTATGGTTACAGTGGATTTCGAAAACCAATCACAAGAACATCTTCCATACCATTGCTGGCCTAATCCATAAGTGTGAAATCCACGGATAACATCTCCATAGGACGTGTTGCTGACAGTTTTCCAATGGCCGTCCTTACAGGCCTGGAAGGGTCTTTACCACGTACACATCTCTGGTAGCTGGCAATGTAAGTATGCACATGCTTTGGGATAGCTGGGAACCAGCATCGTTATCTAATAAGAGATTCCATGCGTTCGGCGGCCTGATGTCCAGGTGCATCATGTAAATATGCACCTGCGTCAAAACTTTATCCATGACGCAGAGAGGTAGGACCAGTTGGAAAATGACGTCACCTGTATTGGACTTCACTTGTCGATACAACACTCCTTTCTTATAGACAATCTTGTCCCACTGTTTCAATACGGACAGAACAGGAGCTGATTCTTTGATTCTTTCCGTTCGGATTGGACTTCTATTCATGTGTCTGTAGTGTATAAGCCGTTTGATGACAGGATACTCTTGTTGAAATTTCTGCATTACCTGAGGGTTCCATTCTGGCAAACAGGCTGATTCTGGGACAGTCTCTATCCTATTCATGCCTACCCACGTCATCTGTATCTCAGCATCTTGCAGCTGATCTGGTAGAGGACTACTCTGCATGATACAAGACACCTGACACTCATTGTCCCAAAATTCAGAATCATCATCAGAATGATAACATGTATCTGCAGGCAAACGGGAGAGTGCATCCGCATCAACGCCAAGCCTTCCCTGTTGATAGCGGAACATGAACTGAAAACTTGCAAGTTCGTTAACCCAACTTTGTTCAAGGGCTGGAACTTTGTCCTTGGTCATGACGTAAGTTAAAGGGCTGCTGTCAGTAACGACGATGAAAGTGGATCCTATCAGATACGATCTAAACTTGTAACATACGACCCACTTTGAAGCCAACACTTCTATCCTAGAACTTGAATATCCAGCCTTTCGCTCTGGATGACCCAGTCCTCTTGATGGAAAGGCTATCACACGATACTTCCGGTCCTGTACCTGTCCTGGAACAGCACTTAACACTTGGTTTATGGCATCCACCTCAAGCACAAATGGTTCATGAAAATCCAGGAAAGCCAACCAGGGAAGGTTAATAATTCTTTCTTTAAGACTCTCAAAATTCTTCTGGCACTGTGAATTCCAGTGATCAGTCACACTACTGTTCTTACTCTTACTGGAACATAACATTTGCTCATTACATCATACATTGGTGCTGCAATGGAAGCAAACTTCTCTATGAATCGTCGGTAGAAGGAGGCAAAACCCAAAAATTATCTCAGTTGCTTCAGGGTACGTGGCACAGGCCAATCAGCAACAACAGCGGTTTTGTATGGATCTGTGTAAATTCCTTCTGCAGATGTAATATGGCCCTGATAATGCACTTGCTTCTGAAAAAAGTGACACTTCTCTAATTCCACCTTAAGTCTAATTCTACCTTAAGTTTGGACTTTACTAAAACTGATTCAAGTCGTTCGAGATTTTCCAGAGCGTCAATACACATTGACCACACAATAATATCATCGACACAAACAACCATTCCATGAGATCTTCACAGAAAATAGAACTCATGAGTCGCAGGAGCGTTGGTTAACCCAAATGGCACCCTGTTAAACTCTAGAGTCTAAATGGTGTGGAGAAAGCAGTCTTGTGCTTATCTGTATCAGTCACCTCTGTCTGACTGTACGCTGATTTGAGATCTAAAGTTGAAAAGTAAGAAGCACTTGCTCTGAGATCAAGAGACTCCTTAATTCGCTGGGGTGGATATACATCTCTGACCCCCTTAGAGTTCAGTTTCCTGTAATCACAACACATGTGCAATTCTCCATTCTTCTTACGCTCAAGTACAATAGGGGATCTATAATTGGGAGAACTGTGTGGGATTATTCCTCTCTGCAACAGGTCTTGTAGATGGGCTTTAACTTCTGTCGAATTCTGTCGAATTGACCGAGGTTTACCAAGACCCGGTTCAAAAACTTCGCTGTGCCTACTTATCAAGTCAGTCACTCGTTGAAAATCTTCTGTAGTGCCATCGAAGTTGTCAATGACTTTGACTGGTTCTGAGGATACCTGACGATGCATTTCTATAGCAGATACATCATCTTATCAACATTCACAGTCAAGGACATATTCTGGTAAAGAAAACTCTTGGGGAATGCCCAATCTTGTGTTTGGTGGCAACCAAATGTCACTTTCAGTTAAATTCGTAACCTCAACAAAACCGTTGGAGATAGAACGGCAACAAGCAACTGGACCCCTTGCAGTTGTTGTTGAAGTGGCTCAACAGTTAAAGGTCTATCTTTACCGATTCCTGTACACTGAATACGAGGTATTAAAGTTGCTGTTACTAATACTTCCTGGTTTCCTGCAACACGCACAAATCTTGCCTGCATTTTCTCTGTAGTTGAACATGAAACTGAGTGGGCATGAGCAGACAAACATGCGAAATCAGGCACATGGCTAATTACGTTCATGCCCAATATACCGGGCCTAACCTTTTTGTCGCCATCAAAATTGCTGGGATCTTTTGTAACCAATATACCAATATCTTTCAAAACAGTGTTCAGTACGTTTGCATCAGTTATGATACAACCTATATATTAACGCCTTTCAAACTCATAGACACACTTTCAAGCTTATCGTCAATTAGATGCTCATTATTAAAGCTTTCAATCACTATATTGGCTTGTGAGCCAGTGTAAATGAGACACTTTGTCCCACACTGTCCAGCAAGACACACATCTATAACTGGGGAACCACCCGCAATCTAGCGTGAGGACTGTTGTTCGGGATAGTTAGTCTGTCTGTACGACTGTGCCGGGTTGAAATCATTCCGGCTGAAATTGTCCACACCCATTACTAGAACCACTATACGAATTTGCACCAATTGGTACTCCATAGGAACCACTGGTACCATCGTGCTGAAACAATGAAGGATATCCGTAACCAGGAATATTAGAAGCCACGTGATTCGTGCCAGCATCCGCGCTATTGACTTGAGCTTCATTTTTCTTCTGCTGGTGAGCTGACCATTTTCTGCAATCACGCTTCACATGCCCATATTTCTTGCAATACGAACACTTCACATTATGTGATCTGTCTGGTTGGGAGATTTGGTTATCAGCAGCGTGATTTGTTTGTTGTTCAATCAGCTGTCGCGTCTCTTCAACACTTTTCGCAGGGAGACCGGCTTAACACCTTCAATAAATTGTTCTATTACAACTTTGACTTTTCAGCGGGTTCCAGAGCGTGAGAGTACTCTGTCATTGTCTGAGAAGAAATCTGTTTGCGGTTGTAAAATTCCCTAAGCTGTTGTGGTTCGTTTGCGCGAATACCAAATGTGTCACGCAGATATTCGAACGGTTCATTGGTGGTTTTAGGATACTGATGACGTATTTCATCCTTCGCAACACTAGACAGAAAATCCCTTAGAAATAACACTGCCGCCTCGGACTCCAGCAGATGTGTTGCCACCGTCCTTTTCGCTCTGTCAATCCACGCATCGAGACCATATTTGCCGCAGTACACTGGTAATTTATCAGGTGGAGGTATTACAAATCGAGTTGATTGTCTGTTCACAGCGCTCAGTTCTGTACGGAGCCTGACAAGCTCATCCTTAAGGTGAGCAATATCTGCCTCCGCCATTTCCGGACAGTACACTCACTGATTGACACTATCGTTATTCTGTCTCTATTCCACTTCTGACACCAGTGGCAATGAGGGAAGGTTGAGCCCGAAGGACAGAGACGAAGGGAAGTGCACTGCCGTTCGATGCTCTGTCACATATATATTTTTCGCGCTGGATGATGTCGTATGAAGGAAATATTCTCCATCACAACGTTAAAAACACCAATCGAGTAGCGGCAAACAAATAAATAAATATATGTTATACTTCTTACATACTCCTTTGGAAACAGGTTAGAAACGGATTTTCTTGTTGAGTACCGGGTTTTTAACACACAATCAAATAAATCAATGGTAAATTTTGCTGATATAACGTTAACTAGTATACTTGGGTTTACAAACATAACAGAAGACAAACCTCTCGCGCGCGTCTTACGAAGAAGGTGTGACGTTTCGTCAAACGTAACTATCATGGCGAGGTATCTGTAAAGTTTGTGTCGTTATGACAATCACATTTGACATCACTTACTACCTGTTTGGAAAACGGGTCCCAGACGATAGTCAGCAAGCCACACAAGCTTACCTCTTGATTCGAACACCTGACGTCTTTGGTCAGATATCATATAATGGACAACACAGAGAGTACGTCCAGAGTAGCTATACGACAGTTGTCGAGGTAGTTGTCGTAACCTCTTGTGAATTTGACTAAGTTAGGGTTTTATTCTAACTGATCGTGTAAATGCTTTAACAGTAGCACCTTGCACGTCCCCTCGCAACAGGGCTCAAGTAGAATTACATATAAACAGTTGCGGTAATGGTAAATTCACTTTATTTTACATCACTGCATGGTTTGAATGTTGTCATGTCAAGGGTAGTGCAATGAATGGTTATAGACTCAACGCCACGTCGGCTATATTTCAGTTAATTAGTTTGTGTGAACTGAAACAGTCTAGACTAGTTATTGGAACCTCGATTGTTATCGTTTTGTCCAAGTGTTTTAAGTTACATATATGTGGAATCCAACCGAGACCCACTTTTTTTAAAAACGTTTTATTGCGCACAGCCTTAGTCATCCACCTGGTAACGACCCCCCTCTCCCATCCCACGACTACGTTTTAACAACCATACAATTTTCGTCCACACTTTCTTAGGCATACATTGTGGGAGCACAATGTGTATCATTGGCGAATGGCGTGGGTCTACTATTGTCACCGACATGTATTTCTTCGTATCAAGTAGCTACTAGGTGTGCCTCAGTAGGCCTAATTCTAGACCATGGACTTCTAGTATATTACATTTAACATGATCGCGGCTGTTTTATCTAATTCTGCTAGCATATTGCTGGGGGTGGGGGTGGGATGTAAATTCTCACTTCTTTAATCACTTGCATGGACAGTTAGAAAGGTAAATTGGTAAGATGCCGAGTTTCACAGGTAACATGAATGAATGAATGATTCTCCTTTAACGGCACATCGGCAGTAAAGGAAACTACAGATTTTCAAGATGGTACAGCTTACCTGGATACAACAAGGATAGTTTCGATTTTGATATTGTGAATTATCCCTACTTGAATAGGATCCCTACGGAATGGTCCTGCATATGGGATATACATATCTCACCTTGTAGCATTTGTTACATCCTGTGCGCTGTGTGCAGATTTCAATCTACGTCACAAGTTATTACTTCCAAATCTAGTGTGTCAAGAATATTCCATGAAAACGTCTTCACTTTAAGTTTCTTAAATTTTACAACGAGTAGACCTCTCTTGGTTGGTAAATACGGATGAGTGTTCAGAATCTCTGGGACTGTCCTTGAGGCCGTGTGTTCACCCTGTCGAGTGTGATCGCCATTTTGGATAGACGAACAGTTGCAATCAATGCTCAACTGACATACATAGTTGATATCGACACCATATATATTAAAATGGTACACGACTTGGATACTGATTTTATTCATCCGCCTAGAGCATTTACTACATCTTTTCTTCATCACTGAAAACTGTTGGCTGATTCTCTTTGCGTGAATCCGTCCTAATTTTATACTTATATACTTTCTCAGTTCTTTGGTGGTTTGTGTTGTATGTTGTTTTTGGAAACCGGTGTTGCGATTATTGACCCGGAACGCCCATTTTGGTTGACGGCTCGTATACAAATGTCGGTTTTGACGCCTAGATTCTAGGCTCTTTCGTGGGCGACATCGGTTATGTGTGATCAATTTCCAGCTATACCGTCGCTGCTCTGGTTTTTCTCTCTGCATGTTGTAGTCTTTTGAGTTGACTGCAGAGACACTATCCCAATCAGACAACCACAATTCAGGCATAAAGGGTTCGTGTGGCAAGTCAAGCGCAAAACACTGAACAGGCATCCATCACTGACACAACAGAATGAATTCAACGCTGCAGACGAACCTTTGACTTCCTTCGTTGTAGCTCGTTCGACAAAGTTCCAGGTTGGTCTTAACCTATCATGTCTTCGCCCATGGCATTAGTCACATCATCATCGTCAAGGCTAGGATTCTAAATCGCTGTTGTGTGATGACGAGACCTCAAGCAACTCGCACTGACTGGTTATAGCAGCGCCTTTGCTCTGGCTTGTCCAAACCCCTTTAGATGTGTTTCAAATGAATCCGGATAGCCAGCAAAGATACAAAACTCTACCCTGAAGATGTGAAGGGATATCTCTGGTATGGCGAAAGTGGCTTTGGTTTAACCGTGCTTCCGTTATTCGAATCATATCATGAGGATGTCTCCTTCAGATTGGCCAGTGACAATACCCACACATTTATACTGCAGCCTCAGTGGGCCTTCATGCACTAGGTGCAGGCCACAACTCAGTACCAAGCCGCAAAATACTGAAATCAGACCAATCGTTAACTTGACTCGAGGTCAAGTGAAAAACCAAGTGCTGCCTGATTGCAGCTTCACACCTGATTGTACCATGTCGCATTATACTGGTTTGAGGCCAATTGAAAAGCAAGTGCCGAGTGACTGGATCTTCAGATTCAAGGCACCAAGTCGAACTGTATCAAAACCAGACTAATCACTGACTTGACTTCTGGCCAAGTGAAGAACCAAGTTCTGCGTACTTCCTGGCTTAGATGTGAACCTTGTAGAAAAATTATTTCAATACAAGAACAAGAATACGTTTGCGTAGAAGTTTATACACAAATTTGAATACATAAAAATCTGCACAGCGTTTTGAAGTTTATAACAGATGAAGCGAATTCACCTGACAAGGTAGACACTGTCAAACAATATTGCCAGTATTTCATTTCCTTATGCATACTGATAAGGTGAGAAAACGAATTCCACAGAATATCAGGTATAAATAATGTACAAAGCCTTGACGAAATAACTTTTACTCTTATATCAACAGCAGCAGAGTCATCACGTCAAATTCATAAACTGCTTAATTTCCAAAGGAAGATAAATGCAATTTCTTTCTGGCAATGTCTAAATAATTTCAGTCTTCAGGTGTCCTGAACGAAATAGTTATCTCCCCTTGTTCATCAGCACTCAAATGCAAGCCATGAATGCTTACAGAGGTTTTGAAATATTATATTAATAATGCCCTGATGCAAGTCAAAACAGCTTCAAAGAGGCCACAAATCTTTAGAACCACATCTACACGTACATTACCATTTTGAGGTAATTTTTTGATCCTGTAATAAATCATCCACCTATATTACCTACAGCCGTTTTAAAACCATTAGTAGAAGTACAGGGATATGGGAATATAGAATTTGGCATCTTCATATCAGAAATGAATTGTTATACAAAAAGTTTAATGCTGCTTCCGTCTTATTACCATACTAGCAATCCACTTTTCTCTTATACAGTTTTTCTCTTGCATGACCATGTACACATATTAAATGAAGTTGTCTTTATGCTTATATAACATTCATCGGCAATATCGCAAAACATGTGATACTGGCCAGTAGAATAAAATGCAACTGCTCGGATAAAATACAACCGACTTCCAGACATCCCACCTTCACGATAACTGACCACTGACCACTTCTTTCACTCTTGTACTGTGATGCTCCTGTAGAACCTCTGATGTCATGAAGAATCCAACACTGTTTTATCACCAAACAATTGTTTGCTTCGTTTGTGCAAAATACGTCGTTTAACAAGAGGGTCTCTTTCAAACCATTCCTCTCAAGACCATGGTTTACCTGCATACAACCTAATATGACCAATCAGTGCAGAAGACGTATTGCATTCTCTGCAAATTAACATGCTTCATACATATGTGTCCTTGGTAGATGATGGCAGTAATAGTGGTGATAGTTAAATGTACTGAACGCCATCATACAATATGGTGTGTTCACTGCTGAACTGAACTACTTCAAACCCCAAGATCTTGCTAAGAGCAACATTGCTATCTCCTCTCATGACATGTCTTGAGATGACAAACCTTTCACATTTTTCGTTTCCGCCTGTACATGGGCTCTTTCCTGGACATGGTAAGAAAGTAGATTTTTCTTATCAGCTTGCCAATCTGCAACAAATGTTGTCATTTAAATAACAGTATTGGTGGCTTAACCACATACATGTGCACTGTATATCAACGATAAAAAATAAAACTATTTCATTAATGTTTCATTAACATTCTTTTTACACGGCTATGTACATGTAAACTGGTTTGCTATTTTAGAAAATTTCTAAACGTCATCTGACAATTTCGAGCTATATGCACATGTTGGGAAACAGTAATACGGAGAATAACTGATCAAGATGACCCTGCACAGAACGATAACTATTCTGATTACTGTTGTACAATAAAACAGTCCAAGCATGGTCTTTTTCTGTATCATATTTGGCAAAGGAATTTGGAGAGGGGATGGTGGGAGTTTGTAAAATATGATGATGAAATGAATGAAGCTGTTTGATCACTGGCTATTCATGCCACGATCTAGTCTTTCTTGGTGAGCTTCCATCTAGCTGAGCCCATCTTGGTACAGCCAAAGAGCAAAAACTGCTGAATGTTTTTCTTTAATGTCTCTTTGAAGTTTCCATCTAGGCTCAGTTTCTGGTTGGGCTATCGGGTGGGCAAGCAGAGCAGTGCAGACTTATACCAGCTTTCCAAAACTACCACATTCAAAGCCACGACAAGAACGCCACCATCACATCTGACCATTTTCAAGGAAAGGCCTCCTGCATCCTCCTGAGTGCTTGAAAACCCTACTGGCTTCTTCATGTACATGCATGCCATTAGGACCTTCTGTGTCCTGTACCACTCCTCGAAAAGGCAGCACAACGCTCTTGGTAGAATGTGTCCTTGGTGAGGAGGTGAAACCAAAAGAGCTTGAAAAGCACTAGGTGTATACATGCCAACTTCTGGTGACCAGCACACTTACACTTGTAACATTTTGCTCCGGGAAAGCAATTTCTGTGCAGTCTATGCAGAATGATGGCACCTTTCCTTTGGTCTAAGCAGATGGCAGGCCGAATGAGGACCTGCCTCTCGACACATACATCTAACGCAACAACAAGTCACATGTCCCATCAAGCAGGTAAGCCTGTAGCAGCCAAACAATCAACGTTTCTAACAGTAAAACAACCAAACAGGCTCCACCAGTCCAGTTATCTGCTCAGGCTGTGACTTCTGCCCCTCAGGTCGCTTATGTGGCAGTTTCGGAAGAACGGGTGAAACACGGCTTCCCTCAACGTTATACGACTGTGGGGATCATATTCCAACATCTTCAGGATTAGGTCAAATAACTGCCGATGATCAATGTTATCTTCATGTATGTATCTCTGAAAAGCATAACAAAGACAGCAGAATCCATTAGTTCAGTTTTCCATCAGTCTAAAATCAATGCTTTATTTTGAGTACTGTCTTTCACTTAAACTTTGGCCTGTCAACGTACAGATCAAGAAGCACATTAATTTGTTTAATCAGAAATTTCACCAACTTCACCAAAGACTCTGAATTGTGCTGTACGGTGGAAACATCAATGAGTATCAAGTAATTCATGAAACTTACAAAAGCTAAACTTTAAGTGAAATGCAGTACGGGAAATACATTAATTAGCCAGGGAAAAAAAAAAGATGTTCACAACATATTTCTCTCTAGATAGTGCCATATCAATGTAAAAAAGGGCAAATATTTTTCTCCAGCTCTTTTGCAAATGACACCTGGGTTCATACACCGAGAGCAAAACCAAGACTGCAGGGTCTCATGCAATGTAACATTGTTATGGTGATTGACTTCTGTGTGATGACCAATACTCGGCTATGGTCTTTAAAGAACTGTACCCATGTCAGGACACAGCTAATGGCTACTCTAAGGGTGGTTCAATAGATTGAATCACTGATCTGAAATTGCACACAGAAGCCAAGCAAGGGTCAATGTCAGTAGATTTATTACACAAATAAAAACATCACAGGCAAAACAAACAAGGCAATGTTAGAGTAAAAGGATACTTTAATTTTCTTCCAAGAAGTTGACGTTTCCAAATATTCCGTCTCGAGACTTGTTCTTCTGATGCAAGTTTCTCCAATTTCACTGATATTTTGTGTCATGCCCAGGAAAACATTCATGCAGGTTAATACCACTGAAAGTTATCCAATGTTATCAACCGGGGTTCCAGAAATGAGCATGACAACAGCAATCTAAACCGAGCGTCGAAATAATGTTCTCCTGATGATACATGGAGGGGACAAATGAAAATAACCTCTCACACTTTTCTCCAGACATTTTTCCCAGGGACAATCACTGTTCTCTGGTTATAAATTCCTTTGAATACTCTTGTGTCAAACCATTTTATGATATATTCTCCTGGCACTACCTCCTAGATTAGCTGTAGCATGCTTTAAGTCTGTTTTGACTTGAAACCGTTTCTAAGCTCCACGACAAAACTCTCATGCAGACTTAAGTCACACAGTTAAGAAATGTTGTTAGTCCGAAACATCTCTACGGCCTGTTTTAAACTACTAAATTTTGTACAGTACAGTGAGTTAAATTATTTCAGCTGCAGGGTGCTGGATTCCATCTCCAACACAGATTTACTGTGTTACGCTTTTGTAAGAATGGAAATACATTAATACAAATTAATCTCTTCATAACAGTGGTATTCAAATTGACGTTTTTCACAGCAAAACATCTAGAGCTACAAATTACGAGCATGCAAGGCAGGATAACTGCAAGGGTATCTCTGCCAAACAGCACGTACTTCTGTTCATTTGTTGCCCGTCTAATGACCTCTTGCCGATGACCTTGTCTGCTTGGTGGGATCCGAAGTAGAGTTGGGGAGTTCAGGGCGTGACACGGGAGTGGGGGAAGTGGCACAGTTAACAGATGGGGGCTTGGCTAACACTAAGTCAGACTCGGCGTCCTTGAATACTTCTGACTCCATCTCTTTGTTGTCAATATCACCGATAGCGTCTGCGAAATCCACATCGGATTCGGAGCCCTTGCTTACCTTGCTGGCCATCCTCATAATTATAACATTGTCAGTCTGAGTCGATTTGTCCGTAACTCGCACCCACCGTCGGGGTGAAATCACCTTATCAGAGGCATCTCTTATCACAAAATCTGCTTCAACAACATTGACAGCTACGTCCTTGAACTTGGGGGAGGGTTCGTGGTCCCTAATCTTAATCTGAAATTCGGCTACCATGTCAGAGCCAGAAGCCTGAGAGTTCTTAGCATTCGCTGAACCGCTATCTGTGTTAACGTCAAAGCCAAAGTCAACCACAATAGGCACATCACTATCAGCACCAACAAGCTGCCCATTGTTAAGGCTTAACACAGCAGAAGCATCATCGGCAACAACAGAGTTAGTGTCAATACCATTACCCGCAGATGGTGGCAACGTCACGTTTTCAGTCTGCTGGTCTGACTTTGATGCACCACTGCCTTCATCTTTACCTTTTTCACCGGTTTTATTAACTACATCCTCACTGTCAGGCACTGTTGTGGTTGGTGCAGCATCATTCACGGAGGGATTGCTGTTCAACTCAGAAACAGCTCCCTCAGCGACAGCTGCTGAATTTGTCGGCATGGGTGCGGCATCTTTGTCAGTGCTTGGCACTTCAGTCTTTTTTGAAGGAACATCAGTGCTACTGGTAGCCGGAACTTCATCAACACTCTTGGAACCATCGGTCTTGTCAACTGTACTGCTCGCATCATTGCTTGTGGCACCATCAACGCTTGAACCAAGTTCAGAGCCTGCCACTTCTTTCTCAGACGCAGCTGCTGCACCCTTATTTCCTGCATCTGGTAAGGTCTCATCCTTCTGCTCTGACATGTCCTCTTGCTTGTCGACAGCTGTACCTAATGAGCACACTGGAAAAGGTACTTCCACCTTTGTCTTAAAGGTCTTGGCTTGGTCACCAGGTGCATCTGTTGTGGTGTCTTCACTTACTGCAACTCCATCACCCTTGCTTTCTAGCAGACGCTTCTCTGTGACCTCACCATCAAGAGGTTTATCTTTGTTCGAGTCAATGACACCATCTGTCTTGCTTTTCTCTGCATCAGGGGTAGATGGTTTGGGTGCTGGCTTGGCCTCGTCCACAGCCTGTTCTGATTGGCCATCTTTTGTCTTTACACCACCCACATTTTCAGTTTTCTCTGATTCTGTGACAGGAGCATCTTTTTCCTTACAAACTGTATCATTATTTGAAGTGGCCGCTTCTGCAGTTCCTGAATTACTGGCAGTGGCGTTATGAACAGCAGAAGTGTCTTCTGTTAAAGAGGTAACATTGGTGGCACCTGAATCTGTCTTGTCAGGGTAACTGGATGCTTTGGATGGGGCTTCATTGGAAGCTGTGGCGTCGGTTGCGGCGGCCATAGATGCCCCAACACTTTCTGGATTTATTTCTGAGACAGGACGCTCTCTGATGGGTCTTCTTCGTCTACGACGTGGCTTTGTCTCAGTTGTGGACTGTGGAACGGTTTCTCCTTGCATTGCATCAACTTTACCATTCGTCACAGCCGATGGCTGACCATCTACGACATTCTCACTTGCAGCATTGTTTGTTTTGCTAGGCTCTGTGGCAGCAGCATCATTTTGACCACTGGCGGGTTTGGCAGCACTATCATTTTGGACTGCATCAGCAGTGCTTGTTGAAAGTTTTGCCTGTTCATTGGCCTCGGCTTCAAATTCTTTGTTTTCATCGATGAACTGCGCTACTTCCTTCACAGCTTCTGCTGCAGCTGCCATCTCTTTTCGACGCTTACGTTCCTTCTCCTTCTTCTGATATTCCCTATGCACAGGGAAAAAGAATGGGTCTTCGATGGCTTCCCTAAGGGTGATCCTAAGCTCAGGCAGAAACTCTAGCATCCGGTTTATCAGCTCTAACAGCTGTAAATGTTCTGGAGCTTTGTCTCGTAAATTTTGCTGCAAACATAAGAGTGTTGGAGAGTTTTAGTGCTTCATTTTAGAATGATTGAGCCAGCAATACCGGTGGTGCTCGTCATTCCCTATGGGTAATTCAACAGGAATTTCTTGAAATACAAAGAAATAAGTTTTTAACTGTTCCTCCACAAATGAATGCACAAGCAGAGATATATACCAGTCAGGTGGAAATACTTTCACACACGAAACCATTACGTCCTCCACTGAACTACAGTTGTCCTGATGTTTTGAGTTAAAAAGAAATCGGACATATGCTCTACTACGACAAAACAACACTCCTCCTACATAATGAAATGAACTGGTTCAAGGTGGTCCTAAACAAATCTGTTGTGGAACTCAACTCTGGTAACAAGGGAGACTAGATGTAGCCTGGAAGTGCAGTCAATCTTTTGGTGTCAAAAGCTGACAGAAACTGACCATAACACCATATGCAATTTAAAGCTTTTCGGGGATGCCAAAAGGGTATCTCCTATAGGCAAATCAGGGAATGTTTCATTATGACTAAATTAATATGGCTCTCAACAAGAAATCTGGAGGGGTGCTAAGAGGAAGCCAACTTGTGTTCGCAGGTGCCATGGGCGGAGGTTTGCAAAAAAAGCCAAGAATGGGAGTAGATGGGCAACTTGAGAAATAAAAAAAGAAAGAAAAGAAACACCCTTTGAAACAGAAACTGAATAGTTAACATATTGAAAAATCATTGGTGCATGAATAATCAAGAAAACAGAAAAACAATTCAAACTGGATTTCCCAAGGAAAATATTAAGTAATTCACACCTCCAATTTTACAACATTTTTATATCTTAGTGACAAATTATGCCAAGTCATAAAGAAATAATCAATTTTTCAATTACAAATAAACATTTAAATTGAAAAGATTTAACATTTAGGTGAAATTGACATTCAAATGAATGAATTTCTCATTTCAAAATGTTCTGATTGGAACAAATATCAGCAAAAAGCTGATGTGACTCTTTGTTAACATGCAATACTCTGAAGTCCAACATGATGAAACTGAAACTGCTACGTTTTCAACACTGTACAAGACTTCGGGCCCAAAAAAAAATATGCAGCAATGAACAGGTGAGGGGTGAACTCTCATGCTTTGGCTTTGCAAACTCCATGCCCAGAACGTAGTTTAATGGAATAACTGGTAATCTTTTTGTCAGCAGATATACATGTAAAAAATTCAAGCAGCAGCTTATGCCTTTCAGTCATCTATCACAGATCTTTCAAAAACTCATTGTGAGGCATTCGAAACTAGATGCATTGGTTTCATCAGGCAAAATGAGATTTGCAATAAGTAACCTCCACAGAAAAATGTGTCATGCTTACAGCTGATCAGGGTAAGCACTTTCTTTCAAGCTCAATGGAAGCACAATGATGAGGTCAGAGCCAGTTGGCCTGGTACTTCATCCAAAGGCTTTGAAACTTGCATAATCTGGACCATTTTAGCTGAAGTAAGAAACCTGCTATCACACTTTCTTCCATTCAGTACACAAGAAAGCAGTGGGTTCCATCAAATCTTGATCTTCCTCAAGTCTTGAGATGGCCAAACTGGAAAAGTCAAGTCTTTTCTCTGTAAGAGATTGCTTGCACAACAATGGTCATGTCCTTCATCTTGATCAAGAAATAGTTCTTTATCTCTGGTTTCAGTTTTCACGCTCACAGCATATTCCCTGTGTCAGCATAGTGACTCCAGTGACGGCTTACTTTCCTGAATGGGCTCATCCTGTTTCCTTGAATTCTCCGGTGGAACAACATACTAGCTTTTCTGTTTAATTCCTCCCAAGTTCCAGTGGATCAGAAAATGGTCCAGCAACTGCATCACATCATCGCTGAGCCACTCAGAAATTCCAGAATACTCCCACATATTTGTGTGCCCCGAATCCAACATCCTCATGTATTGACTCAAAAAGTTTCATTTCACGTTTGTCCTTCACAAACGCACAGTTTACCAGCCCCTGGTTGCAAAAGACCAGTACATCATAAAGATTCCAAATTACATTTACTTTTAAACTGGGCATTTCTCATGGGGTACCTTTTTTCCCAGAAACTAACAAAAAGATTCACCAGTTTGTTAGTTTTCCAATGGCAGCTTTTCCCAAACAAAGGGAAAGACTGCAATATTATTTGCAAGGAAATCACACCTGTTAAAAGGGTTATTAGGTTATATTTGTGTTTCACTCATATTTCAAACATTCTTGAAGTGTCTCATGACCAATCAACAACATTCAACATCCAGACATGAACATAAATAATCTAATCATGAAACATCTAGAAAAGAAAAAAGACAACCTTTCTCTTTGAAAGAAAAGCTCAGCATTAATTTGCACATTGCTGTTGAACAGAAATCAAAAATACTATAAATGCTATGCATCATTTAACAATAATACTGAAGGACAAAGGTCTTGGAATCAAAGACACAAATTTCATTTAAATGCAAAGCTGAGACATATGAAGGAAAAGAAGGACAAGAAATCAACAGGGATTCAAAATAAAACTCCAAGCATATAACTGTATAAAACAAACTTCTCACGCAATACTCACGAGTTGTTTACACATATTATTATTTGGGGGGGGGGGATTGGTGTTTCACATGGAGCTCACATTCAAAAGGAGTTTTGAATTCTGATTCCAAGATCTTCATTCTCATAAGAAACATGCACACAATGCATCTGCAAAGAATCAACTGTAGCAAGCAGATTATAAATTGGGCCCATATGAGTTAGAAACCCAGGGACAAGCATGAACATGCTGTAGCTGTCCACAGTCTTATGGATAGTTTCTCCCCTGCAATGTGTCTTGGTTGACCAATGCACATATAGTCTTGGTTTCCAAGTCATGGATATAAACTATTACAGAGTTCTGCTGTCAATAAAACACGTGGTCTTACTTCACAAAGCACTGATTACTATCACTTTAGCCCACATTAAACATTTCCAAAACATCAAAATCAATTCAGGAACACTTCACTGACTGCAGCCTTTGCAGTGTGTACTGTCATATTGTGGTTCATACATTTTGTGAAATAAATGAAGGCAATCACGAGACAATTGTAAACCTGTCCACAATACAGATGGTTTGGTCTAAGAATGTATTTAATACTATACCTGACAAGTTACCTGTTGAAATTAGGTCCATAAAGTAATGCCGATACCAAACTAACAACACTGACAAACCTAGAAACATTTTCCTTTTGATCTGTTCTATGCTCTACAGTTGCCCAGATTTTCACCACTTTTCTAAACCCTAAAGAAAAACCAGTCTGTTTTTGGTACATTTTCTTTCCGCACTAAAGCCAAATTTCACAAATAAGATTTTTCCTGAGACACGCTAAGCCATGGGTCAAGGGGTAGGCTGAATTCTTACCCTCAAAGGTTTGCAGGATTCTCTCACGTATCTGCCCGATGAGCTTCTCTCATCCCAATCCAAACGACCATGATAGAAATACTTGCTTTTTCTTCAATAAAGACAAGACAAAAAGCCACATGTAAAGAAAAGCATGCAAAAAAAAGCAACATATAATATTGTACGAAACAAAACCCGGGGCGACGCAGTCGGGGAGTTGGGACATGCTGTGGTATCGCCGTTGGTGTCGCTGAAAGGTCAAGTGAGCGCCATCTCACTGGTCAGTCGCTAGTACAAGTACACTGTAAAAGCATGCTCGGACCAAGCACAAGCAAGGACCTACTTACATAGAGGGGCTTGCAGTTTTCGCGAACGTAGCGCCCTGCTGAAGTGGTGGGGTCCCAGTCTAGCCGACCATGCCAGAATAAGTTATTTCTTCAAATAAACATGAGGGTAACATCAGGGAATATACTGGGAGAGTTTGACAAACCAAATGGCATCCAGTTCATCAGAAGGCTTCTTTGTTCAGTCTACATGCATTTCAGAGCAGCTTACTGTCTTGATCAATTGAACATTACTGACCTAATTACTATTTCCAGATAATCATAATCACAATGTAACAAAGGACTAAGGTTTATCAACAATTCGCACTTATGTTTGCTTGATATTGTGTCAATTAAACGGCGATTCCTGGTTGGACTCTACTAGAAAGAAACGCAGAAATCTTATGTTAAAAGAAATAAAATAACTGGAGTGTTCCAGGAATGTGATGTCATCCAGGAAACAGAAGTAGGCTCCCTTTGATAAGCCTCACAAGTGTGAAGACACTTTTTCTTCAACGTGCAAGTGTATTGCAGACTGAATAAGAAAAGCCAACTTTCTCAGGTCTATCTTCCTTTTGTTGAAGGCCACAGGACTTTCAAAATCGGCGATAAACTTAAAATCTAATCACTGCCTTTATCCTATTAACACACAAAATGGCAATCTTCCAGCCACGAATAAGCCCTGAGGTGTGAACCGTCAACTTAGAGAGAGTAAAACAGGGGGATATTCCATGCTCCATTCCTGCGTCTAGTAGGACTTGGGTAAAGCCCAGCAACTACTAAGTCTGTGAAGAAAATGTTCTCATTAATGATGAATAATTATTTTAGTAGTATAATCAATTTAATTCATAAATGTCGATGAATGGAAGAGCTACTCAAGTACAAATTTCACAAGTGTGAAAAAAAAAAGTGTTAAACTTTTCACACAAAGTTTCATTGGAAATCTTACATATAGTACTGAAACACATAATCATCCCAAAAGACTTCTAGTTGCAAGGAAGAGGATAAAATCAGGCCTAGGGGAATAATTAAACTCAGTGGAAAAACCAAGATGTTTTACTGCGCAGGGCAAATCATCTAAGGGCAAAGCAAGAACAATGTCTCCGGTCTTACTTGGATTTTTTGGCCATTCTGTAAGGCAAGGAACCCAAAATCCTCTCCATCATAGCCAAGTGTTCTTTATTGTCGTGGGTCTGCAACAAAATTAAGATTTTAATTGGTTTATCATGAAAGACATGTAAAATTCCTATCCTCCTGTCACAAAACAACCCCAATGTTATATGCTCCTTTGGTACTGCCTGTAATATGTCTTATCACACTTTCACATTGTACCATAGCAATTTTCTTGTTTTCATTGGAATCTGAACCTCCTTGTGTAACCTATCAGCGCACTTGTTGGAAAAAAGCCAATTCCCACGAATAAATTATTTCCATCATGATCAACTCCACTGCTGGCATTCAGGAATCAACATTACATTGTGGAAATGGAAAATCGTCTTGTTAATAGCACACCTTTCCTATCACCAACACCCACTTCTGGTATTGTCAGACTTGTCTGGAACAATGAAAATCTAGTGAGAAATATACTGGTAAGTTTGGTACAGGTGCATGTTTGACTAATTTCAAGGGCATTCACTGGAATTCCTTGAGCTGTAAACTATACAAGACTACAGCGTACAGGGTAAAATCAGAGTATCATCAACAGCCTGACCATTAGCAAATGGTCATGTGTAACCAATGAAATCTAGCCTCTGGTCAATTTACTGTGTTTGTGGTTTTCCTCCAAGTGTTCATGTAAATACTTAAGTAGTAGGACCTCATACGCCCTGTAATAAACTTACCTGGAATAGTGTAAACCCTGTGTATAGCTCAAACATGATACAGCCTATACTCCACACATCACATGGCTGGGACCATCCCAATTCTGCAAAATCAGTAATGCGAGATATCACCGGACCCCCAATGGGAAAATAAACAATAGCCTAGACACATTTTACGATACATGTATTCTGAAAAACAATTCTGAGATGAAACTGGGGGGGAAATATATCACCCACCTCACAATTTCGTGAATGTCATTCGCACCTGTCAGCTAGGTCTACAGCTTAAACAGAATTCGGACATCCAAAAACCCAATAATGTCTGGATACCATTATGAATGGCTTATCCCTAATTTTATCACGGTGTTCAATTTATTTCTCATAGCCCTGTGTAATGGCAGAAGCAATATACTGCAAAACAAGGACAGCAAATACAAATACAAGTTTCATTCTTCACTTTTATGATGGTGATCACTTTCATAGTTCGAGGACTTTAACCTGCCCACAGTAAACCACTGGCCTTTGGAAATCACTTATGAGAAATCCTATTCTAGAAATGACATAATAGGACTTACCTAGTATGACCTCAGGCGCTCTGTAATGCCGAGTGGACACAATGGTACTATGATGTTCATGGTCAAAGGTGGCTGAACCAAAGTCTATCAGTCGTATATCTGTGTTAAGTATATGCCTTTCGTCTCTTCTCTGTACAAAACATAAAATATGATTTTGTTGCAGAGATGTGACAGCTTCATCAAGTGGCAAAAGTCTTTTGATAGTGACGAAAAAAAAAACAAAAGGAAGTTCAACATTAAAATATTTCTCATGCAGTCCCATGGTTTGTGTGGTGATAATTTTGACAGTTTCTACAACGAAAATAGAATTTTCATTCACACAGTTAACAGATTAAGGTCTGCAAAGGAAGTTTAAAAGAGGAGACTACACACTGATGGACACTGGAACATCAGAATTATCAGGATCTAAAGGAACTGAAAAATTAAGCAATGATGTAGGAAAATTTCAAATGCAGGAAGTAGGGGCCAGTACTCATACATAGGTTACACTTGTCATGTCAGATATCATCACAGTTCCTCATGGTACTTCAACAGGTACATTTACAGCAGCTACTGCAGACAGAGACAAAGTTACCTAATGTTATTCATTACCTCTCCAAACAAAAGACTTACTTTTCTCGGATTCCATGTTGAATCAAAGTTCGAGTTAACAAATAAAATATTTTCAGGCTTCAGATCTGTATGAGTTAGTTGGTTGTCATGAAGAACTGCAAAAAACAAGAAAAAAAAAAAAATACATATATAAATATATATATAAAAAAAATGTGCAACACAAGAATTGAGTACACAGTCGCAGGAAGTTGATTCTTCAACTGCAAGGAAATACACTTCTCACCATGCTTATGGCAGTCTTAATTTCGATTCAAACAACGGAGCGCTCAGGTTGTGGGCAGATGCTGAAATAGACTGTAAATCTTAAAATTCCAAATGGTAACATGTTTCAAGAACAAAAGATGACGGGTCTTTTAAGGGAAAGCAGCAACTTTACGCTGGACTTGGCCAACCCGTCACACACACACAATGATGTTTACAATGTGGATCGACATGATGCTCACCTTACCACAGTTAATAAACCAGAATGTCCTGGTGTACTTACATTTTACTGCATAGCACAACTGATATGAGATATGTCGAACTTGATCTATCGTGTACGGGATGTAACTGTTGTCTTTCTGTCAACAAAAGAACCATAAGAAGTCATATGTTTGTATATATTATATTGGCGTTTTATTTATTTATTTGACTGCTGTTTTACACTGTACTCAAGAATATTTCACTTATACGACAGCGGCCAGCATTAGGCTGGGAGGAAACCGGACAGAGAATGGGGAAACCTAGGACCATCCACAAGTTGCTAGCAGATCTTCCCATGTACGGCTGGAGAGAGGGCCAACATAAGCTGGACTTGAACTCACAGCGACTGCATTAGTGGGAGGCCTCTGGGTCACTGCACTGCACTAGCGCACAAAGCAACTAAGCCGCGGAGGCTCCTGCTTGCTGTTTTACGCCATACTCAAGCATATTTCACTTATACAACGGTGGCCAGCATTATGGTGGGAGGAAACGGGCAGAACCCAGAAGAAACTCACGACCATCCCCTGGTTGCCGGTAGACCTCGGCCATATGTTAAAACGAATGAACAGTATCAATTCTGCAAAAGATTATATAATATCGGAGCTCCAGAACAACAATGTTCTGTTTCTACCCGAGCACAAAATTTATACACGCCCAAAGATCTCTCAATCAAACTAAACAAGCTGTAGTGGAGTTAAAAAATGAGGACAACTACATGAAAGCAATAATACGACCAGAAGAAACAATACATTTTTTGCAAATACATGTACACAGTGTTCAGACTGGTTTAAATCTATGACTGAGCAGAAAGGATCTACAATGATGAAGTCTGGGATCAGCCATAAAGAGAGGACAACAACAACTTATTTGGCCTCTCATTTGCAACAGTCAGACACTGCAAAGAACAGTTCGCACACTTATTTACAAATCTGTGTTTACCAACTCACCAAGAAATCGAAGACACTTAGCCCCAGCATATCAAACACTAGGCACATGTGACCATGGTAATCAAACCAGTCCAACATCTGTACACACAAACTGAAAGTGAAAGCATAACACTGTCTTAACCACAATAACACGCAGTGAAACTGTATGAACGCCAACATGAAAATGAAGACAGTAAGCATGAATGAATGAAGACTTTATGAGGTTTCATGCCACCAAAGCAAAAACTGAGCCACAAATGTGTATCCCTGTGACATACATTTACTTGTTACTTATCACTGCCCAGGGGGCAAATGCGACAAATCTTAATTTTATAGCAGACAGAATATTCTTTACATGTATATATGCCAAATTTGTGTCTACAGCTTTGTATTTATGCAAAACCTCAACTGCTGACAAAATAATGTATTCATTTAAAGTTTGTTTGTTTTTTTAAGTGACACGCTCACTGGTTCTGACTGATACATCCATAGCTGATAGTTCTTATTAAGTTCGATTAACTTCCCTCTAGAAAAAAAAACAACAAAAAACTCATAACAGTTGGCATCAAAAGTACCATTTTAGGGCATTCATGTGCTTCTAACTGCAAACTCTATTTCACTCTATGCAGAAAAACTTTAATAAATACACAAAAATATTATGTTATCAAAAGACATCCATTGGCCAAAACAAATAATTTCAGCAACCCATGAAGCTGGAGCAGAGATACAAATTCCTCGGACAAAAAGCTCCAGGGAGCTAAGAAAATTTGAGTCCACAGAGGTTAGTTTCTATGGCAACCTGAAGTAAAAATAACATCAGTTACAAGTATCAGCTTAAAAAGAAGTCTGCACATTTATTTTTAAGCCACAACTGCTACTGTGCATCTTAGGTTTGGGGAGATCGCAATTTTTTTTTCTTCTTTCCTTCATACCCCAGACCATAACCTCCACTTGCTGGAAGGCAAGTGGTCTCCGTCAAACTTCACTTAAGACTACACGAAAGCACTATGAACTGATTACAGCCAACAGAGGCCAGAAAACAATCAAGTTAAGGATACTTGTACTTACTACTGGCCATCTGGATCTTTTTCCTTGATTTTTTCCAACACATTGATCTCTAGCTTTGCAGCCTCTCTGTACTTTTCCACATTTTTAATAATTTTTAATGCTACCTTGTCTCCATTCCTGAAAGAAAACACAAAGCACAGGATTAAAAAAAATGTAGGCTTAAGAAAAAGTCATAAAAATTCTGTTTAAAAGTCATTTCAGCATACTTGCAAACTCGTGATTTTGGTCAAACAATACACATTGGTATGGAAATAGATGAAATTCTGTATTTATTGCGCATTTGCAGACACACCTTTAGCACAAATAATGTCGAAAGTCTGAGAGAAGCTGTTTGCAGTAGCAAAATTATGAAGTTTTACACAATTATTTTGAAGTATGTCTCTGCGGACAACCCGGTTTTCTTGTCTGAAGTCAGGACCAACCTGGTATTTTGTCTTTTATTCGATGACCAAGGCAATCATTCCTATTTGTATGAGCACATAACTACCATGGCAACGTAACGCCTTCTGTGCTGGTCGTCATGGTAGTTACATGCTCATGAGCTATGAGGGCTTTCAGCAAGTGCACTGAGGTAATAACTCTTCCAAGTACATGTAGATGTTAAGGGTGAACCACAGTTTCTCATGTTTATGTAAAAATTGTTGTCAACTGGCTTTTCTACAGTTAACAGTATATTTCAAGACTGTAAAGTGCAACATGCTAACTTTTTGTAAAAAGTTGTTGTCAACAGGCTTTCCTGTTGTACTATATTTGAAGATTGTGGAAGTTCACCTTGTGAAAATAATTCTTTTGGTGCAAATCTCTTCAACCGTCTACTGTATCACCAAAAAATATGCAAATTTCTTGGAGAATGGAGTTTTTCCAAATTCAGACCTTCTGAGATTACATGAAACAAATCTCTTTTTTTCTCTTAGATATACTAAATGATTTGAAAATTTCTTCGAGAGATTTTGTTTGCTTCATTTTGGTTTCTCATAGATCAAAGTAATATTTCAGTCAGACCATGACAATGTCTCCTTGTAGGAAGATGTTTTGGGTGATGACATATTTTTTTGCTGCCTCAAAGAAACACCATGCCAACAACACCAGACTGGCCACCCTACCCTGGTCACAGTTCGTGAACAATAAGGATATGGCTTGGAAGAACGTGAACTATGGTACTGGCTCCCAACCTTCAGTGCACGTATATAGCCACCTCAAGCTGGCCGAGTGTGTTCTAGGAGGATAACCACCGTAAGCTATTTACGCTGAAACCAGATAATTCTGTGAGCATTTCCTTCAGAAACAAGCTTGGGGGCCCCCGCCCTCACCAACAAAACAGTCCCAGCATGCCTGGAAACGACCCAAGTCTTTGATAGATCAACATGTGTGTAAACACCTTCTGGGAGTTTCTTAATGATACACCGGAATGTATCCGTTGGCGAGATGCAACAGCTCACTGGGCTAACTGTTCAAGTTATTTCTCAAGACAATTGCCCTCAAAAGCCCACCTGTTAGTAGCTTCACCAAAGGGTGATTAACAGGTTGATCTTAGAATTAAATATTTCTTCAGGGGCTTCAATGTGGGCAGTGCAACATCAATTAAGTTGCTGAATAGAACTGAGCTTCCTCACTTCCAAAACACCTCCAAGTCTTAGCTTCAAATTATTTATGTGCCATTCAGTAGTTTTATTAGTTGCACATGGAAGTTTTTTTTTCTTTTTCTTCTTTTTCACATTCCAAAATATTTCAGGATGATCTCATGAGAGATTTCTATCCATGATATTAAATGACCATACCAAGGCAACATCTCAACTCATCTATTCCGATCCTCCACAGTTCTAAAGCTTTAACCCACCATGAAGATGGGAAGCTACAAAAGGTACCAACGGGTCTAAATCTTCTCACTGGCCCCAACAACCATATCAAGACAAATCATCCTTAAATAAATGATTAACTAGAGCCATTTATCTATTTGCCATATACATGGAGAAATACCTCATTTATTCGGGCACATTATGAGTTATAGGGTAACTAAAAATAAACTATGGCAAATGAAACAAATGATTACAAATTGTAAAAATGTTTACCAATATGCCGAAGATTAATGTACAGCAGAACACTGGGTTATATTTGATTGTTCTGTGATAAAAATTTTTTATTTGATTGATGTATTGCTCAAGGATTTTTCACTTATACAATGGCAGTAAAGTTAATGTGTGTAGGAAACCTGAGTGCTCAAAGTAAACCACTAACTTTTAAAAATAATAATCAAATGCCATGCGCCTAAAAAAATGGTTCCCTTTACACCATCCTAATAACTCCTAAGAGGAAGGCTTTAATGAATGGCTTCTTAAAGATGAAGTGAATTACATAACAATCAAAAACTGAACGCCAAAGGAAAAAATTTCATTTGACTTAAACTGATTTTCGCCGGTTTTGATTTTTTAAAAAAAAGTCCTTTGAAGGACAAGATGAAGCCCTGGAGAGAACAATGGAATGGAACCACCCTTATTAAATAATCTTTATATCACAGTATGTGGATGTCTGGCCGATCATAACTACAGTTGTAAACCAAGACTGAAGATACCAGCCTTTGGTTACATGAAAAGCCATCAAACACAAGATTACACCTGCATTAATTCTGGATTTGGAAAGCCAAGAAGGCAGATGTATTTATGCATCGACTGCTCCCAAACTAATTAGCTAGAACATTATATACAGTGGGTTGAAATGAGTCAAGGTATGTTAAAAGAATTCCAAGTGTTATTTTGGAGCTGGGCCAGACATACTGAACGTGCGGAAAACTTGAAGGCAGAATGTGGGGGAAAAACAAGAAAAAAATAAAAAGGCAAACCCAGACCCATCTTGCGAAGAGAAATATGTAGAAGTTCTACTCATCGTGGAGTTGTTTCTCAGACGTGATTTACTAGTGCCGTGAAACAAAACGGGTGTCTGGCCCGCAAGAGGGGGTATAGTGAGACTGAGAGGCACAGCACAGAAATACACTCTTCCAGAAATACTAGTGTGGCATTTTACCTGAACCCAGCTTAATACCTGGTTTTGTGATAATGCGGTGCATGGCGCGAGGGATGCGGCAGAACTGACATTTGGATACATTAATAAGTCACAAGCACAGTGGAATAAGAGAAAATTCTCCGATGATAATAGGTGTCACCGTAGGATTAGCCAGGCATGATACGTATCCCTGGATATTTTAGGTACCTTATTTTAATAAAATAATTTGTCATAATTTTGTAAACCGTTATTATTATTTTTTTTCTAACCTTTTAGATGAGGTACAAAACTGTCACATTTACCAGTACAATGCAGACGATTCATTCTTCATTTTACTATGCATCCTTTTACATTATGATTATGTCACCAAACTGAAATACATGGACATGTACACTCTTGGGCTAAACTTTTATTTCTACAGATCCCTTAAATGTGATTTGGTGCACAAGTCAGGCCAAGTGGTTAAGACGTAAGCCATTTCAGCTAAATTTCAAGATGTCTACAAGATAAAACAAACATTTCAAGATGAAATTAAGAACCTTTTGAAAAGGTATCACAAGTACAGTTAACATTCTCAGCAAGAAGACCAAAGCAACCATGAACTGAGGTGGATGATTGAGTAAGCGGATGGTTGAGTAAGCGGATGGCTGAGTAAGCAGATGGTTGAGTAAGCCAACAAGTGGTCAGCTTCAGTAGCTCACCAATTCTTTAACTGATTTATTCATTTATTTATTTGATTGGTGTTTTACACCCTACTAAGGAATATTTCATTTATATGACGGCACCCAGCATTACGGTGGGAGGAAAACAGGCAGTGCTCGGGGGAATTCTTTGACAGAAGCAAAGAATAGCTAATGGTATTTGTCACACTGTAGAGAGTAGCATATACAACAGTAGCTAGCAACATAATGGTGAGGCACAGGTCTTGGCATGCAAAACCCATGGGTGAGAGACGCTGAAGCCTTAACACTGATAAGCAGACCCCTGACTCAGTCTGACATGCTGTATGATGTATAAATAACTGTCTTATCCTGTGCATTCCTCTCCCCATCTGCTAGCAGTTACAGCTCAGCACCCCCCCCCCCCAACCGAGCCCCTACATCACCTTCACTCACCTCTGGATAGGTCTACTTGCCGCCCCCCCTGCCCACCAGTATAAACCCACACCTACACTGTACATGTGTCCTTTCACAACCCGCTATCTTTCTCAACAGCTGATCATAGTATCCAGAATGTCCACACAATACCTTTTGTCTAGTCAGATACTAGTATATGGAATAATATACAGGTCCTTTTTTGAGGAGATAAATCTATAATGTGCTGAGCTGGTCAACTTCAAAACTTTCAAAGGCATCAGAACAATGTGCATTGCAAAGTACATGTTTATTTACTTCACCTAAGATTAGGCTGTAATGAAATTGTCCGAAATTTCGACTGAAATCACAGAACCAAATGTAACTGCCCTATCCGTTTCCAGAAACTGGTGTTTTCACCCTAGCCACAAATTCCATAGAAGGAATACCTGAAATTAGTCAAATAGCTGAAGGAAAACAAACATACACTGAAAAATAACTTCACATACATGAGGGAAACTGAAAAATTTCTGATTCTGAATACTATTATTATTCCAATCAATCAATCTACATAATGCTGCCTTTTTGGCATGCATGCATTTTGAGAAGAAATCTGTTAGAAACTTCCATGATTAACACTTTTCATGAAGCCATGGAGGTCAGTTTTGACAAGACTTCGTTCCTACATTAACTGTCAGAACCTTGCCACAGCTGGCATATTAAAAGCATGCAGAAAAATTCTTTGCATATAGTTTTCTAAAAGAGACTCCGACAATGGCCAAACTCAGTCAACACAAATTTACACCCTAGACCAAAATCAAAAATCATCTTTGAAATGGCAAGAAACACCTACAGGTAACGCTGTTGAAAACCCCCAATGTTAACCTCTAAGCTTGCTAGCACACCAGTTTACACGACATATTTTCCACTCCCGTCACCCTGGCGTTAATCCAGACCTATCTACGTCACAACACCTTCTCTTGGTCTATTTTTGTCTCTTCTTTACCCTTAATACTTCCCCGCCCTTCCTTTATGTTTTCTATCACAGTACCCATGTATATAACCTGCGCACATTTCATCCTGTTTGTCAACAACAAGTGCTGCTCAGGCCAATTAGCCTTCCCCTAATTATTGTCCATATCCCCACACTAGGAGGAGACTGATTGGGTAAAAGGAGGCTGGGGTACCTTAACTCTAGCCCAACAGGGAGGACCAGTACATAATACTGTAAAGACATCATTGCTGCTAATCTCTCAACAACTTTCAGGTATTAAGCCTTCCTGCTTCCCACATAGTCTCACTAAGCGTGGAAATCCATGTCACTTAAGAATGTATATTTCCTTCCATTTTCACTCGACGTTTACTTGAGGCCGTTTCCCTCCTCAGATAAGACTAACCAATGTCACCTTGTGAGTGAAGAAGTATCCTTGTCTTGACACTTCAAAGGAGAAGTAGCAATCTAAGAGTCAACCAACATTTCAAACTGAACATACATTAACACATAATTCCTGTATCATACAACTGGACAACAAATCACTGTAATTTAAAGAGAGCCTAATGTAATTCTATGATGGAATTCTGGTGGTCCATAAGAGAATGGTACATCCCATGACGGAATGCTGCTGTTCCCTGACAGAATAATGCTATGCCATGAAATAACAGGGTGGTTCAAAAGCTGGTAGCTGCCTCCTGTAAACATATTCCTGAAGACTTATGCTTCGTTACTGTGTAATAAGGATGTCAGTGTATTTGTATAACTGTCACTGCTTCTATCACTTACTTTTGAAGGTCTTTAACTTCCACGACTTTACCGAAAGTTCCTTCACCAAGAGTGGACACAATCTCATCTGGAAAAGAAGAACAGGCTAAATTACTACTTCATTCGTGGCAGTCTAATGATACCTATAAAAAGCAGCATCATTTCATTACTACAAAAATAAAAAGTAACAAGGCATAGAATTGTGAGCTCCTTTTTTTTTTTTCTTTTTTAACATTAACAGTGTTAAAATTAGAAGACTTGAAAAATCAGAAAGAAATGTTAGGTATTAGAGTCCAAGCATTAAACTTAGATTAACTTTCACTGTTTGCAGTATGGTGACATTTAATATGATGAAATAGTAAAATAAAGCACATGCTAAATGCAGAGATTTTGATTCCCTGATAAACACCGCCCTATGCGTAAAATGGGGAGACAACTCCGCTCTAGCAGAATCATCATGAATGTTCATAGCTGATCAATAAAAAGCTTTTAACTTTCATGAGCAAATGGGGCCAGGGAGAAAGACTTGAATAAGTGTCAAAAAAAAAAAAAATTGCCAAAAAAAAAGTTCATGAAGAAAAAAAAAAAAAAAAAAATCCTGTCAAGTCTGAAACAAGGAATGTAAGTAAAACATGTAAGACACCCTATAAGCTAAACGTTACGAGAACTGGCAGTACATCGAGCTTGTAGGACGTCCCCCTTGCGATAAATAAGGTGTCCCTCTGCGTCATCCACCACATGGCTTGCCCTTGTGTTGCTTTCACGACGACCCTGTAATCCGCCAGCCAAATCCGCAGCAAATCCGCATTTTCACAGAATCCATGGCAGGGCACGCAAGGCACAGGGGGGTGAAGGGTCCGCATGGGCACAGCAGGCAGGCATAGGACAGCAATGAGCAGTTCCGTAACAGCAGCAATTGTCATGGAGTTGGCGCGGAGGAGGAGTGGTGGTGGAGATTCCGTTCAGGGAACATATGTGATAGACAAACAAGGGGAGGCAAACCAGATCAAGACATGGTCATGTCACAGCTTTTTTTTTTTTTTTTTTTTTTTCATCATTACAAATGTTATCATGAATTCATGTCATCATCATCATCATCATCAGCAGTAACATACATGTAGCAGCAGTATGTAGCATATACATAGTATGATAAGGCTTATCAGATCATCGTGATCATACTCCCTACCCCAGACTCTTACCCTGCCTGGGATCACATCCCTCACTCACCCTTCTTCAGCTCCAATGCCCCACCCTCAGTGCCTAACTGGACAATGTCACACTCCACCTTTACTCACCCATGTGCATGTGTCGATCCCAACCCTCAATCTCGAGTTCACCTTAGGGGCACCTCTCTTTGCACCTAGAAGCTTTACATGTGTCTTTTCTGGTCCTATCCTTTGCCAATTCCCTATGTGCCATTCCAAACCATGTACAAGCACGGTACTTACCAATTTTCAAATCCCAACCTACTTAACACCCAAGTGGACATGGTCATCTCTCACTGTACCACTGTCCAAGCCAAAACACTGCGAGGGGCAACATCCTATTACACACTATCACTGTACCACAAGGACCTACCCAAAACACTTGCTAAGGATAACACCCTATTAGACACTGTCCCTGTACCACGCTGACCCACCCAAAATACTGCCAAACCTAAAACACTATAGGACACTGTCATATGCCACTGTATCCTAAAGGCCTACCCATAAAGTGTAGCAGACAAACATAAACCTGATACCCTATTAGACAATGTTACTGTAGCATACTCTTCCAAGCGAAATACTGCCAAGGGTAACACCTGTCTAATAGACATTGCCCCTGTACCACACTCTTCCAAGCAAAATACTGCCAAGGGTAATAGTCCATTGTCTGTTAGATGCTGTCACTGTACTATACTGACTCACCCACCCAAAATACTGCCAAGAGTAACACCCAACTGTCTATTACACACAGTCACTGTACCATACTGACTCACCCACCCAAAATACTGCCAAGGGTAACACCCAACTGTCTATTACACACAGTCACTGTACCATACTGACTCACACGCCCAAAGTACTGCCAAGGGTAACACCCAACTGTCTATTAGACACTGTCACTGTACCTTACTGACCCACCCACCCAACCAAAATACTGCCAAGGGTAACACCCAACTGTCTATAGACAATGTCACTGTACCATACTGACCCACCCATAATATCCAATGTACCTGACAATCACAAACCTGACACCCTATTGGACACTGTACCATGCAACCGGAAATGTCCACTGCATTGAACACTCTCTCACCTGAATTTACATGTAATGCCCTATCAGCCAATGTCGCCCGTCATCCAGAACATTTCAACACCCTGTCCGATAACCATCGTACTTTAACACAACCCACTACAGAGCACTGCCACCTCAGGGTACATGTACAAGCAACCATCCTATAATCACACATTGTTGGTGCTAACCTAACCACCACTACTATATCCACAATGGAGGAAAAGTCACTTCAAATTTCTGATTATATTACCAGGAGACATGAATTCATTAATAACAAATCGTTTATCCAAGCGTGCATTACACCAAATTACTGATACATGTAACTAATAATGACAGGTGTAGTGGAGTATATTCAATATTTAACTTTTCTTCAAGATTACAAACAAGAACCATACTATATGCACATGCTCTTAATAATACAATTAACACTTTTTTCATCTTTTCTTTGTATGAAGAACACTTTTGACAGATCGCAGATGTATATATATATATATATATATATATATACATGTACCTGAACTAATTTTCATTTTTCTGGCCACAGTTTTATCCATTCTTCTAAACTGCCTGTACCTATCCTAAATAAGAATACTGACCCATCCTGCTACTTGACATTCTACAACTTACTACCTACATACACTTCCTGATACTCATGTACACCCAGCTGTGTAGCCAACCAGCAAATTTCATCCCTGACAAAACCACATGGTCTCTTGCAGAATTCAAACCAGGCAGAAACGCAATGTTTACAGTCGCTAGGAGGTACAGGGCCAGAGACCTTTGTGATGGAATCACAGACTGCTCGGCAACACTAGGACAACACGTGCCTGTATCAAACATCCCCTATCGCAGTTCCCGATTAGCGACTAATTGCACGGATTAATGTCCTGTCTCTGGGCCTTAAGGCCCTGTGCTGTAAGTCAACACAGTTCAGCAGTGGCCATGACTGATCTTGGCAAACGTATTTTTATCTTTAGATTTTTCTGCCATGTCTGCGTATATCACTGACACCCAACGGTCTGCTATCATAACGCTTTTGAATAGTTACGTGCAGGGCCATGTAACTACAATGGCGCCAATTGTATGAACCATTTTTGTAACAAAATGTCAGTTTAGGTAAAAAAGAAAAAAAAAATTGAATAAAATAACTGAATGATAAAAAAAAAAAATCACAGTTTTGAAAAAAGATACTCTTTCTGAATGCACCTTTAATTTCAAAAGTGGAGCTTTCTTGATAACTACAACTTTATTTCACAAGAGGTCCTTGAAATAAAAACAAACCCACATCTGAAACAGAAACTGACCAATTTTCAAATAAGATCATCTTCAAACAATATAAAATATACACAACCAGCTACCTAAAAAGTGTATTTTTTTATTTCAACATAGAATTATTTATTTTGAAAACAAGTAGCAAAACTATTTCAAGACAGGTCAACCTTTCTTCCAAAAGCGGAACTTACATGTATTTCAATACTGGTCAATTTTCCATTATAGAAGTAGTTTTTGTTTCAAAACTGGCACATATTTCAAAAATGGCTTCTATGACAAGTATTGCAGCTTTTGCAATGCTGTGGTGATTTGGTGGGCCTAACAATGTTTTGGGAACATCACACTACAAAACCCTGCTATATTTAGCCCAATTAGTCCCATTTGTGGGTTTACACTATACACTAATCTGGAGCAGTCGAGTTTACAGATATAAAGAACTGAAGTTTTCCAGACAGAACTACTGCCCTTTGTAAACAGACAAACTAACAGTAGCTTGATTTGTGCTTGTGATCTTGTTGGCCAAGCCACATGTAGCTACTGCAGTTCTGCAGCAAGAACACACTTAATTTCAAAGAGCCACTGAGAGACTTATATTTTGTTTACAGTTTAGAACTACATTAACATATGGATAGAGCCTCCTGAAGAACTAAAAATGCAGAGCATTTCATCATCCTTTAAACAAAGTTTCCCAGCAAACAGAGGTAACCACATCCCAGTAAACTCTCCACACTCTCTAGAACTTTAATCTATCTGTTCTCTCTCTATTTTTTTTTCTTTCTCTATCATACAGTGTGAGTTAACCTCACATTCCAGATGAAGCCAAATGCAATTCATAGCCTATCTCACTCAGTCTGAAATTCTATCAGCATCAAACCAATTGCCTTCTGGCTTCATAGAGGGCATAAGAACCTAGGCACTATGTACATGTACCTATATATACAAGTCCTATCCAGTGGGCAAAATGGGGAAGCAAAAACGGGGAAAAAAAGAGGGCAAAACCCAAAGTATATCCCTTATCAAAGGGGCAAGTTTCCATGGCTACTGTGCAACCTCTTTTTTTCTGAGAGGGCAGGGGCTATCCCAGAAGTCTGTGCAGTTGCTATGCCGACAGAAGCCGGCAGTAATTCGATGCCTTAGCCCATTCACTTCTGCAGATGTGGATGTCCAAATTTAGAGCAGCAATTTGACAGACAGGATGGTGGAAGACCAAGAGAAGACAACACAGAGGCTTACATGCAAACCTGGTATCTATAAAGGCACATCATCCTGAAACAACATACTCCAAAACTCCAGACTCCAAAACAACAATCAAACAACACTGGATTCCTCATCAGTATTCCCCACAGTGCTGGTTTGACTGTCAGAATAGCACACAGATGAGAAATGTCAAATGTCCCCACTGCAAGCAAACGGCACTAATCAGTGAACTTAAACACTGTCTTGGAAGAATTACTAACGGTTCTATTAGGGCCACAAGTCAGAAGTTCCTGATATTTACATTTACATTTCTGTCCAGTTATATGTACTATCCTGAGTATAATCCCACATCCTTTACCATTCCAGACCCTACCTCTAAGCAGCTATATACACTGCTGGCTCCTGCACCAATATCAAATTGCCATATACTGTTGAATATCCAGAAAGCCTCTCCCTTTAAACAGAACAGGCTAAGTGTCATTTTCCTGTAGCTTAATTCATCATTATACATTCAAACAATGATAAAAGTTGTTAAAAGCGATCTACTCTAATCACTAATTAATCTTCTGTCTATCAAAGCCATCAAATAGCATTTTACGTCACTTCTGTTACAATTACTGGTACCATGTGCGTGTATGTACAGTCTTATGTAGTGACTCTCAAAACAGAACATGTTCAGTGTCTCATCAGGTGGCACAAGCACTAAATCAAATCAACCGCACAGAAAAGCAGATGAAGGTTTCTAGGGGTTAGACGCAGTGCGCTGGACTTTTTGTTGGATCAAAAATCTGCCCCCTGAGATACATGAGCGCTTTCTTTACGTCTACACCAACCTATCAGATTCATCCGCTTTTAAATTGAAATCATAAGGTATCTGTTGAACAAACCAATCAGATTTGAGATCCTTCACTTTCAAATTTAAATTAAAACATTTCTGATGTACCAACCAATCAGATTCCAGATCCTTCACTTTCAAATTTAAATTGTAATGTTTCTGATCTCACCTTCCACAAGACCTACTTACACTTGGAAAACATGTGTAAAATGTTGTGCTTCCGATATCAAAGAAATTAACATGAATTCATCCTTCAGGTAGTTTAGGAATACCTCTCCTAAACAAACTTCATCAAATCAACCCACTCATTTCTTGTAGAAATAATATCACTTTTTACGGACACCGTCTAGGTTGCGATGCCACCCAATCTAGACGACACGATTTCTGAAAATTACGTAAAGTTCTTTCACCACTTACATGTATCATGGAAGCTGGTCGTGGGAGACAAAAGTTCAAATGCCAAAATGAGAAACAGCTTTACTGGTTGTAAAAATAGTTCAACCTAGAGAGTGAGTTAATTATGGACACTAATAAGCTGAAACCCAAGCACCTTGATAAATGGAAGTTTTTCCAGGTGAATAACTGTTCAACGCATAGACACATTTATGTAACAAAATAAATAAATACATGGCACATGGAATGATGTAATTATTCCATTCCATCAGTCAATGAATCACCTCACTCTGTGTCAATCATGCCTCAGAGATGTGCTCCTGGCAATGAGGCTCATACCAAACAAAATATGTTCTGTAATTCATGTGAATAAGTTTGTATTGCCTGACGACATCATGTGCAGGTGTAGGCCTATGATCATTAATGAATAATGTCAGTGAAAACCTTCTTTGACCATTGGCATTGAATTTCCATCACAGCTGACTATGACAAGTAAATACTGTATTTAAATCATCAAAACGCAAATTTAATAATTTGCATTGGAGTCCTCAATTAGAAAGTGCTACAAAAAAAGAACATACAATGTCTTCATCGTTCTTGCCTGTGTGAAGAAAATAAACCACTGACTTTGCTGAAGACAATAACTCATCACATTCTCTTTGAAGGAAAAAAGTCTAAAAGCCTCAAAACCGTCTGAACATGCATCACACGTACCTGTGTGAGGCTGCTATTCTATGTAACGTGTAGAGTACTGAAATTTACAGGTACACATGAACAAAACAAATAATCAGGGAAGTAGGTCAAAGGTGAGCACGATGACCTGATTTCAAATCAACCACTTTTCCTGGCAAAAACCATACATTCTGCCAATATGGCAGAGAACATGAAAACATGTCATCAACACAGCAACTGAATTGTTTCTCTAAATCCAAAGCTTTTCCCTAGCTGAAAGTGATGTTTAAATCTGTATATGACACTGGAGAACAATAAAATAAAAGTAATCCATAGACAAATGAGACCTCTAACTTAACTTTGCTGGGATGTGGTAACATTAACGAAGTGCACCTATCCTACCAATGCTTATAGCTGTCATTCGACTGCTTTTCATATATTTTTAATTACTCCTTTTTCTTTTTTGTTTTTTATCAAACTCCATGAAATCATGTATTACTTTAGATCAAAGCATGTCTGACAAGCTTCAAAGAAAACTCTCAAAAGGAATGCTACAGCCACAGCTTTTAAGTTCATAGACATTCCAAGTCTCCAATTCATAAACTTGGTGAACCCAATAGTACCAGTTCCACACATCTGTGTTTACTAACACCAAATTCCTCAGACGCTGAATACAGTCACCAGGTCTTTTGATTTAATACTGTTTAGTATCCCTCTCAAACACACAACATTCCTCCACTGCAATTCAGGTGAAACGGTAACATTCTGACAAAACAGGACACATAAAATCAGCTGGTTGTTCTGTATATATATTCACAACTCTCTGAAGTTGGAAACAGGTTCAAGTTTCACACAAACGGGGGCAAATTAATGTCACAAAGATACGTTTTTCTTCTTCCTTAATATCAAGATGGCCAGAAAAACAAGGCTTCAAGCTACTTTACTGGTGTCAACTTTAAAAACCTCCTCAGCTTGATCAATTTTATAAAGCTTCCGAAAGCATCACATCAAGCTGCAGAGTAGAACTGGACAGTTGAAAACAACAGCGACAACAGTCGTGAAAAATGTACAACATTCACACAGTCGAGCAGCAAGAAGATTCTGATCCAGTTAGTTGTCAGATGACAGCTGACAGCAAGAAAGAGAGGTCTGCCTGAGTTTGGGACTCCCTGCTAATACACTCTACCTCCCTAAGGCACTACACCCAACCTATAAGCTAAGTCACTAAGAACTACTTGGGTCTGATAGTCTCTGATCTGTCAAAAGTTTTCTCAAATTTAACTTCTTAGTTAAATATATATCTTTGCCTCAAAATCAGAGATATATACATCTGATAAAGATCAGCCTCCAAATGAGTAAAATTCGAAAGAGGTAACAAGCACAGTTTGGACAAGGACTTACCGTGGTGTATTTGGAAGCTGCAGAGATCGGCATATTTGCCCATTCTTTGCGAGAGGCCAAAGTGTCTACTCTCATGATCTGCGAGAGGAGAGAGATGGAGAAAGCTAAACTAAGCGTCAGTGGTGAAGGGCCTCGTCAGCCATGAGCAGTCCCTCCCTTTGCCCAATGATATAAGCGAGCTACCTTGGTCCTTGCCCAAAACAGCTCAGCCTCCTGAGTCCCACCCGCCCTCTCATTGGAAGCTTGTGGAAGCCACAGGAGGGGGTAGGGGGGGCAGAAGCTGGGGTATCTGCCAGCTGAACAGCAAGAACAGAGGCAGAAAGAGGTAAGAGGCTCAGGTTACTCAGCTGATCACCACACTAACCCCACCCCCTACCCCCCCTGAATGCCCACCCCTTACAGGCTAAACAGTAACACAGAAGCTAGCTGTCTTCATGTTCACAGAATAACATGGTCTTCATGGTCAAGTCCTCCAGTGTTTTATAAGAAGGTGTGCTCTGTTGCAATCTGGTTTATTAACAGCAGGCACAAGATGTATTTGTTAGGAAAGCTTCTGTACACTCATTCAGAGTGTTGATTGTTCAGTCAGTGGAGTATGAAGGGTTGTGCAGAGAGGAGGAAGCACTGGTAGATAGTAAACAGTCATTATCAGTTATGAAATGTTTACAGATCGGGAGACAAATGATAGAGAGGAGCCTGTGGATGGCAGGATCATTCATTGTCAATGGTTATGTGCATGCATATGTACTGTTGTTTGTGAAACTGGGTTGTTCCTTGCACTTTTCATGGTGTTCAATTAACATTAGGCCACGCACATGTTTCCTGGTTACTCATCAATGCAAAGGCCTCATTCTATAACCCCCTGCATCAGAACTAATGATTTGACTTTCTTTCTCAGACATTGTCACGAAAGATGAGATTACCATAAACCCTAGCCAAATAGTTGTAATGAAAAATGTTTCGCCTCCCACACCTGTTTTCTAAAAATGCTGTTATGGGAAAGAAGAGATCGAGTGTCATAGGCCTTAAAACTCATTGAAGTGGGAGAGATAGAGTGACAGAACACTAATAAAATGACTGTATGCATTGGATGGGAGCTACCATTATACAACACAACTCTTTACTGCTGGATTCCTGTATGATGCAGAGTATGGCAAATTTTATGACGTACCAAATAAACATAGAGCATTGTAAGATATCTTTGCTAACTGGCAAGGGTTTACATACAACTGCATGTGCAAGAGACTTATAATATGTAAATGCATACATTACCCTGAGCAAAGATGCATCTGTGAGGGATAATACATTGTCAGGATGACCCATTACTGAAGATTTACCTTATCTATTAATGATGGTCAGAACCTTTCAGGGAAGGAGAATGAGGTCAATGTCAAGACTCAGAGCTTGGGTTGGATAGGTAGGCCTGGATGATAATATCCAGTACCTTGATGGGTAATGGCTCAAGGGGGAGAGGTGGGGTGGTCCCTTAAGCAGACATAACTCACACTTAGACTGACTTCATGGCAAAGACAGAACTGTCAACATAAGTCTTCGCTTGTAAACGTTCTGCATGTTTGTATTAACTTCAAGGAACACAATGAGTAAGTGCCTTGCTGATAATGCAGGTTACATATGTAAGGCGCAAGTGGACAAAGAACTCCTTTCTGGTCTGTAATTATACACTCCTCTCTCTTAAAGTGCCACTCTGGTCAGAATACAAAATACGTAGAAACATTTAAATTACATGAAAGGAACCCATGTAACTCAAGATTCCTTACAAAAACAAAGTCTTCACCTGTGTGCGTAAAATTTTCCTGATGTGACGTGATTATATTCAAATATATGACATTGAATTAGGCAGATGTGACGTTGTGTCAAGCAATTATACAGGGATGACGTCAAGAGCGTCAGAAAGCTCAGCCATTAGTGATGTCGTCTTTGCGTGTGACGTCACACCAGGCAAAATGAGAAGGACAGAAAAGCTTTGTTTCCGTATTCTCTGATGAAACGTACAATATCTGTTTCAACACAGTGTAATGTTTTCATATTTTCAGAAAAGCTTTTCAGACTACCTCCACCCGCATCAATTCACATGCCTTTTAAGACAGAGGTGTTTTCACACCACAGAAGCTCTTTGAATGTTTATCTCCACCTTTGAGGCAACTTAAGGAAGACTTGCAAGGGGATACCTTCATAAGATTTAACTTTTAAGGGAGGTATCAGATATTACATCCTGTCGGTTTCAAAGTCTTTCCATATGTGTATTATGTATTAAAGGTCTATCTTTTATCATAAATGTACATTTAGCTGTATTTCCTATCAAAGGTGTACATGTACATTTATAAATCTCCGAGATGAGGCCTGACATAAGGTTAGGTCTAGGTTAAGGAGGGACAAGCACTAGTGCTGTCTGCTCACAAGAACTACCCACCATGTACTAGTCTGTACACGTTTTCCTCAGGAAAGCTACATATATCAAGGGGTCTCTGTACGCAAACTTAAAAATGACTAGCTTTCTGTGTAAACATGCAAGAATATTTACACAATCAACAGTGTGCGGTCGTGATGTGTGTATGAATGACTGATTATGGCCTATGGTAACATGTGCTCCATCACAGCCACAGCATAGTGAGCACTTGTTGGAAACAGGAATCCTTCACCCTGTAGATGTGTGAGAATACAATACACATAATTCTGCTATGGTACTCCATGGGTCTGCTGAAGTGTGAAAAAATTCACTTTACACCAACATTCCTATATAACCCATAGGCTCTCCCAAATCAGGCATAATGATGTTTTGTCTAATTTTTCTCCGTATTTTTTTTTTCAATCACATTACCCTTTTGCCAAGTTTTGGATCCAGTGCTTCTCTAATGAATTCAAAACACCTGTCCTATGTCAAGTTTGATGTATGCTCGTGTTCAGGGTTTGGGAAATCTAACATTTATATTTTGGGATCGTCCTTGGTAAAAGATTCAAAACATAGTTTCATGACAACAAAGAGCTATAAATCTCGATGTTAGGCAGCCATAATGTTGTTACCAGGTGCCTGACACATAAAAACAGGGCTTTACTTTCGATGGGAATCCAGAAAAATGAATTTAGAAATACACATGTATGTGTAACCATGGCAATAACACAACAGTTTTATGAGATCATTGCAAATTGCTTTAATTGTAGTCTTTCTTTAAACATTTACCAAAATTTGACAAATTGTGACTGCAATGTGCATGAAAAAACAAATACCTGTTTTCCATTCCATGTATGTATATTCGTTGAGTCCTTACAACAGTCTTCATTCCCATACAGCTAAATTTCATGTCTTTCTTTAAGGTCAGCATCTCTTAATATGGCTCTTTATCTACATTAAATGTCTGCAAGTCAACCCTACAGGTAAATCATACACCTAGTCCATACCTTCATACTGGCACTGCCACAGGAGGAGGCCAGACAGAATGGCTCGTCTACAACTCTTGTCTGGACATTTCCTTTATTTTTCACCAGAATGTCACACACTGGCTACTAAATTCAGTTATATCAACGTCATGTGGTCTGAGATTGCACGGATGACTTGTAATTGCACATATATTGTAAGGACACAGCTGTTATCATGGAAAGTACAGCTGTGTATATATATAGAGAGAGAGACCAGGTCAATCAAGTGAATATTGCTGTCTGGCCTATTGTAGTAATCATTTCTACACGTATTATCATTAATGAAGGCAGCCCAAAATTAAGTCAAGCATTGGTTCTGTTATCGACTCCTGTTTCTTTCAATCCACAATTGCCTGCTAGCCATGATTTGTTTTTCAATGACACCATGCTTGACACTGTGTATTCCAATGTCGCAGACATTCACGAGGTGTCAACTTTAGGCAGCTGGGCCCAAGGAAGTAAGCAAAGGAAAAAATTTGCCCCTGCTACAGATGCAATGTGTTAATTTCGCTACTGTTAGCAAAATGGTCTGAAATTGGTGCTTTATGGGTTTAAGACGAGATACTGGTACATTTATTAGGGTTAAGTGTTCGGTGGGTGTACTGTTGAGCTCATGCATGTAGATGTACTATAGGTGCAGAGGCTATCTTTGTCCTGCTTACACCCTGGGCTACATTTGCAAGCACATATAAAGTTCTGAGAGAGAAATGCGAGTTCAGAGAGTTCAGGGAGATCAAAAAGAATCAAAGAAATTGAAGTCGCAATGAATTTGGTAAAAAGGTGCTTGTTTGTGAAAGAAATGCTTGTAAGACCATGTTACACTGTGTACATAACGACATCTGAAGAGAACTCTTTCCCTCCCCCTCAAAATAGACACGTACGAATACATGTATGTGCCAGTAGACATGGCATATACAGACAACAGTCCCAGCTTTGAGTTAGGGCTGTGCATGTATGTTAAATAACATTAAAACAATCCCAGGTGCATTATCTAAGTGCATGTGTACCTACTGTAAAACTGGAAACTGGGTCAAATGAGAGGTAGATTCAACCAAAACTAAATATAAGTATACATGTATGTCAAAGTGAAAGACAGCCCATGTTCAAAGATAATTTTGCCAAAAAGGCTGGACAGTCTTATGTTTATTTCAATACAGTATTTTTTTCTACATGCCACTACGACAGTGGACTCTGACCGTACTCCATCATCTAACATGAAACGCCGCCATTCTGTCTGGGCTGTGACGTAATTCTTTCAAGTGCGGAACGCTCGTCACCTGGGACTGTAGTAAGCTGATATGGTTGTGTTTGACACTTAAGTATATCTATAAATTTACAACGTGAAATGATCTAGAAACTTACTCCCTTCACAATACAAAGGTACAGAAAAACTCTGCAGTGTTGTTCACACGCGTACTTGCTATAATTAAAACATGTAACACTAAAACAGTGTGCTGTCCCCATGTTATTATATGTTACATTGACAGTCAACTCGAAAGATATATGCAACAACTTATGAACAGCTGATATCTCCTAGCCCTCTGACAGGTCAATCTCTTGCAAGGTTATAAGCATGGGCGCCAGTTGGCAGCAAAATACTCATCACTTCAAACTATGATAATTCAGCGATGAATTCATATAAATTCAAACAGCTTCTTGCATTGAAAAGAGAATTGTTTTATCTGTTTAATGAACAGTGCCTCAGTCATGAGCTGTCTTTCACTTTAATATTTAAGACTTTATTCAGGACAGTCAGAAACAACTTTGCAATAATCTGATGAGAATTCGCCAGAAGAGTTGCAGAAAGGCAGTGGTGTATATTATATTCTGAAATACTTTGAAAATGCAAAACCAACTTTGGATGTAGCAGCTCGAAAATTTGCTATCAGTCAACAAACCACAGAGCATTATTGCCCAGAAAACGTCTTCACCACTTAAAAATGTTGTCTTGGTACTTTTTATTGCCCCATATAAACAATTCATCAATTTCTATCTTTTGCATTTTTAAAGCATGTCTCTACATCTTTACCACCAAAACTGCGCTAATGCAAACTCAAACTACATCTTCGAGTTCAACCTTCAATTTTAAGAGAGGCTGTTCACATCTGAAATAATGAACAGATCTGCCTGCTTGAGGACAGACTGTGTGCAGATTGAGTAGGAACTCCGCATTTACCAACCATTCCACTTCATGCAGTTGATAATCCCTGTGATGTACCAGCTAATGCACAGAAGCGAGAGGTGCCCCATGCACCCAGCGGGGAGACGGGGTGCGAGTAGGCCACGCTTCGCAGCCCAATCAACTGCACCTCCGTTAATGGGCAATAGTGTGTGTTAATTCCCTCACTTCCTGTCCATAACCTCAGGGGAGGAATCGTAGCAGATTCTGGGGAGGAGGTTGTTGTCGTAATCTCGTTAATGATCGACCCGAATACCACTGCATACAGAGTCCGTCGGCAGTGTTATATGTACATAGGTAACTCCTCACTCTGACAGGCATTGAATGGACGAAAGCTAAGGCTCAGCCATACTGCACAGAGCACTCAAAACAGTAGGACCAGTCCAGCTTGCACACTTGCAAAGAATTAGCTTCTTCCACCGGCACTACAAGCTGTATTCAAATCTTGATGCACACACACAGTCACAGTGACAACTTTACACGAATCCAATTTTACTGTGTACATTTTCAAAAAGTGGAATGATCCTCAAAGTGGCGTTTTATCCCATAGAAGAAGATCAGCACAAGAAAAAAACAGTTTTCGTTGACACCTTGCAACATCTAACTCCTTACAAGGAATACGAATATGAGGTATTGACACCCGTAACAAACTGCACGGTTTAGCCAGGGCGCAGTGCAACATTAGCAAAGCACATTGTCCGAGTACGTTACACAGACACTATTATTCGCACCAGACCAGAAATTGCTGTCCTTCTAGTCGTGTGGGCTTTTAACCTGGCAACCGAAAAAATTACTGGTGATGTGTTCTCCTGTTTATCCATGTACATCTTGAGCTGCCTAATTTGAACATTTTTGCAATGTCAAGCCTAGCCAATCACAAAGCAAAGAAGTCCTCTAGTCCATGTTTATAACATTCTCATCATATGACCTTGTTAGAATTAACACCCATATGCATGCGCACATTAACACATGTGTGTCGTGAACAGTTCTGTTGTCTCCAAGTGGAAATACTGATACGGATGATTTGGCAGAGATCGCCTAGATCCTCACACCTGTGGTGTCCTGCATGTGATTAGCATTATTTTAATGTAATTGAGTCTCATTATACACACAACAGGAACTTTGCATGTGTAAGGTTATTGTTGAGAAACAAGCATCACTCTTCATCCATGTGCTTTGTCCAACATACAGCGTTGTTATCTCTGAACTCAGGAAGAGTCATACTGTCACAGCTGATTTCCACATTCCTTAATTCCCTACCAGACACTTGTGGACACATGCACCCAGGTTCAGCGATGTTAATCCGTTTTCTAGGAGCTCAACACATGCGTACCTTATACAGTATTAAGTAGTGACACATAAACACTAAACAACCAGATGATACAGATACATGTAGTAGGAATAGATATCCTACTTCATCCTTCAAAAACTGCTCCTAATTTCCTGACGAATGTCCACACACACCATGTAAACTTCTCTGAATCAGTGCCAGTGAAGTTACCCAACTGAGACACTGTATGCATACTGTAGTACTCGAATAAAAACCCTGCATGTATATGTACCAGTACTTAATTTGTTAAAAATTTCATCGCACTTGATTTCCTGATCAACCTTCATGCGCCAACTCAACTGTCCAACAGCACACGTAATGTATCACACACACAGAGCAGTTTGGCAGTAACAGAGCTTGTAAGTGACATCACTCTGTCTGAGTCATACAGAAAACCAGCAAATTGAGAGATACAGGATCTATCAATAAGGCTATCAGACCACAAAACAACAACAACAACAATGGCCACTTCTATTCATGACTGCTCTCCAATCAGAGCCATTCCTCCCTCCAGCCACGGGCCGGTTCCTACAACAGTCCAGCTAGCAGCACGGCTGTCCTACAGTCTAGTCTCGGATTCTCCTGTATCACCTCTATTGAATATTCCACAACGTACAGGGCTGGAGATTCTCTGTTGGTGAAATTGTCCCAATGTAATTATCCCCATGCATACATGTACACCCCCAGCTCAGCCCAGCGGTCTGCTGCTGTGACCAGCCACCAGCACTGCCACTAGGGCAGCATAAAATATTACCCCTACAGGAGGGACAGGATGGGGAAAATGGCTCCTCAGGGTAGGAATAAGGCCAGCTTTATAATGACCACTGGTGGTCACAGAACCCAGGGTAGCTGGGCTGATCTGCTGAGTAGGGGGGTGGTCACACAATGTAATACGTACAGATCACTCCAGTGCCTTGTAGCCGTGGTAAGTTCACTTTTAGGACTTACACACATTTATCATGAAATGTCATATTCCTGGTAAGACACAATCAAGGTATAAAGAACATAAAAAATACACAGCACCCAGCCGTCCTCAAGAACAAGGAAACAACCCTGCACACTTGTGTGTAATTGTCAATCCAGCATCTAGCTGTCATCAGTTCTCCACCTATCCTACCAGCCTTTAAATCTCACACACCCGACATAAAGCCGCTGTTTATAAAGGCGCTGTTTTTTTTCGTTTGCAGCACCACAGTCAAAGTAAGATAGTGTCCAATAACACAGGGAAATGACCACCCATTCGACAGTTCAGCTTAATACTTCAAAGCTTAGCCTAAATGTGACATGCAGTACTGATGACCATGGTCTAAGCCCCTGGGGGCCTCACATCAACAGCCCCTAGCCACACAGTACAGGAGCAGCAGGACCATCTCCCTGAAGCTGTCACACCATGGATCCAGGGTGATCATATATAAAGGGGTGCTCTGCCCAGCTGGTTTAGAGAGGCCTCAGTGTAATTGTGGTAACTGACACTTAGCCAGTATTCTGTTCACCCACAGTAGTGCTAGTAGCGGCTGGCTGGCTTCTCCTGTCACACAGTCAAGTCATCCAGGACACAAAGAAAGGCATGTTTTCTTTTACGTAATCGAGCTGGGTGCGAGGATTACTGGACAAAGGGCCAGTTCAGCAGTCACATGGTACAATACACAGACAAGCCTGGGTTGGCTGGGTAATGAGGTTGAAACTGTTGTGGTTTCCCTTCACAGTTTATTAGGTAGTGAGTGATCAACCGGCGCAGTGTTCAGCCAGTACATGTCGGCCAGGCACTAAAACTCTTCAAATTCATCACCACCGTTAATGTGATCAGCACAGAGTCACATCTTCCATCTCCCTTCCTAACAATGTCTCCCCCGCTCTCTCTGTCTGTCTCTTGTCTTCACACTTGCTCCCGTCTCTATATTCACACCCTCACCTTAGGGCTCTTAAGAGTTGTCCTTTATCATCAGCAGCTCAACTGTCTCCCTGCCTCTCCCAGACCCAAGCCACTGTCAACCCTGACAGCAGTGGCTAGCTCCATGGCTGCATCACAGCTGGGAGACATCAACAAAGCAGCTCCCAGTCAAAGCGACCCAATTACAAATACCCTCTCCCTTCCTCCCTCCCCTTGCTCCCCCAACTTCTCATGCCACAGCCACATGACAGCCAAAAATGATCCCCACTTGAGAAGGGCTGGGGGGAAATGGACTGGCTGTGACAGGATGCTGGGTTAGAGGGCTGGGATTAGAGTGGCCCCATTCACAACTCCATTTGGGTGTACATGACCATGCACATGTATATACAAGAGGGAAGGTTAGGAAGGGACAGGGTGGGGGGTAGAAGGTGTCACTGAGGGTCAGGCCAGGGCTTCTTTATATTCTCCTCTCCTCCAACATGCAACAACCTCTCCCCACAAAACAAACCTTTGTATTTCAGTTACTGAGCTTGACTAAATGATAATTATTTCCAAGTCCATTGTTGTCTGACAGTATACCTCCACCATAATCCTCTATACCCCCCCCCCCCAACACCCACCCAACTGCTATTTAAATGAAGTCTGCTGTGTTGACAGCTTCAGGTTAGCCTTCAATCACTGACCATTCCCTCTCTTCTACCAACACCAAATTCTCCTGTCAAATTTGTCTGAAGTAAGCAGATCATAATTGCATTTGCATGTAGATGGGAAAAAAAAAAGTATATACTGCAATGTGCATGTCATTCATCAAGGCCAAGGCCTGCAAATGGCACACTGCAAACTGGATCTGTCCAATCACTAAAGAAAAAGGTGATTCATCAGACTGACAGTGTACAAGAACTGTCTAAAGTTGAAAATATGTTAATCAATCAATGTCTACGTCAATGCCACAAAATTTGACCAGTTTGCAGATGCCACTTCTTTAAGCACAAGATTATAATTACCTATATCAGTCTGTTCTTTAATCAATATGTATCTAGTATAATATACTTCAGACCTCAGTCAATCATATTTTTTTTGTGTCTTGAAAACTGCAGAACAGCTAAGTGTGGTTAATATGTGTTCCACTATTGTGTTCTATATTATGTAGGTAATAAAAAGAGTGTAATAGTCAACAATTTTAGAACAAAATCTGAAAAATGCCTTCCCCTTTCCCCCGATTCAAATATAAAACATAAAAAGTAGGTTAAATTTATAGAAAAAACCTGTTAAGTTTATTAGGTGAAGGTTAAAATAGTTGAAGATAAATTTCCTAATGCCATAAAAAAAACCATACCATTTCTACTAAAAACAATAAAATTCCATTTCATTGTTTTAGCAAAACCCTTCAAGGTCCTATATAAAATGTTGGATCAAACAATTAAAAAAAACCCAAGAAAAACAAAAAAATATTCTGCACTATTAAATGTCCACAAAAGTCATTGTAAAACTATGCAAATACTTCAGCTGTATAATCACTTCTACATGCAAACTGCTCAACATGTATCTCTACCCCTGGGTGAAATTAAAACCGAGCGCTGAGGAATGCTTCAGCCTACAACTCTGACAAAAAGTCTGTTGTCTAGATAAATGTACGTCCAGTCATTCACACACACCTCTGAGGCACATCAGCTGGCCATGCCAAGGCATGTGACAAGCTTAGATCGAGCTATGCACACCTATATGAGGTGCAGAAACAACAAAACCCTGTAAAGCACATGTACGGTTTTTCTAGGTCAGACCTGCCACTGATCAAAAACAGAGGACTACTGCAACAGTGACCCTGATCTGGGGGGTGAGGGGGGGGGTTGGATGGGGCTGACAGGCTGCAGCAACGGCACACATTAAATCTCCCCCTAAACACTGCAGAAGCTGACAATATCATTGGCTGATGACTCACTGTATTTAATGATGCATGGGGAGTCCACAGCAAAAGCCGAGGAAAGTCCACAGGTTTAGACAATAACAGAGTGGGTCCAGATTTCTGTTGCTGTATGTGTATAGGAGCCTATGGTAAACCTACTGTGCTTGTGACTGTGCTGTTTATGCACCACTTCATTCTGCTAGACTTGAAGTCCTTGACTTCACATATCATCTTCACTGTGCACAAGGCCTATTTCTGTACATCATATTTAGTCTGCATCAGTGCCATTTTAAATTCTAACTTTGTTGAAAAAATGAATCCGATTTTTGTTGCAGTCTGAAGAACTCCTCGTCAAACAATGTGACTGAAGAAGTGAATGATGTTGAAGTTCTATAGCAGTTTCACACTTTTCTCATGTCACATTTTTTTTTTACACAGATCTACGTGAATATTCTCTCTGACATCACTGCCAAATAACCAATAATCAGCAATACTGAAAAACAAATTACCCACATAAAGCCACTACAAATGGCCTATAACTACATAATTCATTCCTAGTCGACATGAAATGATTCCATGCTGGCTGAGATATGTACATGCATGTATACATACATACTACATATATATGTAGTTTGATTTTATCTCTTTCAGACAATCTGGTTATTTATATCTGTGTCATTTTGACAAGATATGCACGACATTCATTATACATGTATATGAATTTGGATAATATTTTAATGACCCCTGAAAAAAAAAAAAAAAATTGCACACTTCGAACACTGCAAGTTTCAAAGCCCTGTGTGAAATTTTCATGTTTCCATTCCATCTGGCAAATCAGATTGTAAATGAAAATATATCCTTAAATAATAACTAACATAGCCTACACATTTTGAACAGTGTAAAAAAAACAAACAAAAAACAACACACAAACTCATGCTGTTACACATTGCAGCATGCAAATTATCAAACACATGAGAACCAGCTGATTATGTATGGGTATCATCTGTGAGCCAGAGGAAGTTGAATTTTTTTTTTTCTTTTAACTTTACATTCATATTTACAGGACATCCATTTCACTTTATTATCATTTTCACACTTATACATACGCATTTATAATTTTATGCAAATAAACCTGTGCACCATGTGACCTACAATGTGAGTGTTGATACCAGTGATGACGGCAGAATCACACATACATGTTCAATGTATCCTCTTCAATAAACTTTCAAATATTTATGAGCATTATCTGGATATGCATGTATTTATTACCTATATCACATGATCCAGTGGCTGTAATAACAGCTTTAAAAAACTTTCTGGATTGGACTCTAACATCTGCTGCCAAACTTCAGAATACTGTGATGATAACAATTCAAAAACTGAAATAACTTCAGCTGATTTTCTCTTCACTGAGTACAAATACTAAGGTTGAACATGCTATTAGGGATACCCCTATAAGTAGATGGTATGACAAACCAGAATTGCTTTAAAACTGCTACTTACATGTACTGGAAAGAAGAAAAATAATTTTCAGATTGGATATTGGAAGATTTTGTCTTTCAAGAGCCTGAAACGAGCAAACTTCTTTGGAAGATCTGTTTCTGAAATTTTTTTGGACTGATTTAATGGTTGCAAATTTGATGCGACATGTAGTATTATGTGTTGAAGAAGGGGAATGCGTGTCGGCAGTTCTACGCCGAAAAAATATCTATTCATTGATCACCAAAGGGGTTCACATACTACTTGGAACATCCAATACATGTATTTTATAACATTTAACTCATTTGCACAACTGTACCCCTTATGGATTACCTTTGGGTGAATAAATGAATACATGACTGTATTAGTTTGGCCCCATGCCACAACTGCCTTATTTCAGCCACATTTTGGTGAGATTACCTTTCAGTTGTAGAAACATTATCCTGGTCCACTACCAGGAAATGGGGTAACATTCACCTTCTCCCTGTACATTACATGCCCCATGGAGGTGAAGAATGATTGATATGGTGCTTCAATTCTGGGCAGTCAAAGTTTAGCAATGTACAGAGCAGTTTCAGGTTATTTTTGGGCTTTAGTGGTGAAGAGTGAGTTCACATACCAGAGACCAAATTTACACCCTGTAGCAACCAGTGGGTTATTACTCATGGCTTAAGATTGTCAATTACGGCGCACTTCATTCTGATCACAAGCACAGTACTATTACGACTTGATCGTGACCTCATTTAAAATGCTCTGCATAAGTTACAGTGCCAGTGTTGTTAATATATGAGGTGTAGGTATGACAAAAACAAACCCACATGCGATAAAATTCCTGAATCAATATCTAGGACATTGATAGCATTGTTTCAAACATTTGATTTGTCGTTTCCCTGTCAGAATATTTCGGAAAAATTGTGCAAGTGGCAGAACAGTTTTCATATTACATTAACGTTATTCAGCTAGATTTCATGATAATTTCATATTTTGTGACAATTTCTGGAAAAATATTAAATAATGAGCTGTAACGATCGGTATAAAATGTCAGAGGCCTTAGCTCCAACAACAATACAAATCTAATAGGAACATTCCTTGGAACACTGTCTATACAATGCTACTAACATATTCATACAGCAACGTCTCCGTCTCCGTGAAAAAATAAATATCCAAACAGTTGCACTAAACACCATTTCCAAGTACGTGCCATTTTGGTCACGTGGTGCACAATGTTTATAATCTTTATTGAAGTTTAACTTGTGCACTGAACGTATCCTATAGCTAATGACCACTGGTTAGTGTTTTAAACCAATGTTTTTCAACACAATAATAAGCAATATTGGTTTGTAAACCAGTCATTTTGGGTTCAGGAGCGCAAATTGAAAACGGGCTACTTTCCACCCTGTTGTTATTTGATATGGCTGCAAGTGAGAGTAGGTGTTAAACTTTTTGTTACTTCAAGAGGTTAGATCTGTTGCTGAGTGTAAATATTAGTAGAAATGCGTAGAGGAAGTTTTGTGGAATGTTTCAAGTACACTCTTATGGCTGTTGGAGGTGAGGATATGAATGGAGCTGTGTGGCCACAAAAAGTATGTTGGGAATTTTATAATTTTGTTATCTTTGGAGCTATACCGCTTTTTTTGTTGCACAACTTTCCCCATAAATTAACCTTGATGACCAGAAAGTTTCAAGGGCCTGGGTGACTGAGTTAAGAAATGACAGCTAAATCTGTGAGAACACCTTCATTCTGGATGACAAAGGCGAGAGTTGTATGACTGGTCCTCAAGGTGGACTAAGTTTTACAAATGAAGAAAACCAGCATGACAGCCTGGGATAAACCTCTGTCCTTTGGGAAGTTTCTGATGGTTTAGTCAGACATCCAACATCACACCATATATTGATATTATTATCAATATTATAATATAGAATATTAGAATAATATTAAATATTCTCCTTTAACCTGTTCATCACATCTTCTCAATAAATAAATACCATCATAGCTTCAGATTAAACTATCATCAGCTTTTCTGCAGTCAAAAAAAACACTTTTCTTTTATCTTATGATGGTTAAAAGCAACTAAGAGTTTGTGAGAGATGGTAAAATGGTGATTGCAACATTCAAACCGAAGACTCCAGAATGAACATTAACTCCGTCACTGTAACGCACGTCATATGCAGGTTTGAAAACTTTGTGAAGCCGCCAAAATGCGTAACGTCCCACGGAAACTTCCAGGCAAAGTTTCAAACAAGCGTCAAGGGGCAAACCTGGACGCTGCCCAAATCACAGACTTCGTCCCTTCTCAGTAAAATGGTTTAGTCCACTGAAATGGGTAATTGGCTATTAAATGGGCAAATCTATTCCAGTTATGAAGGGGTGATGTTTTCACCTGCACAGGAGCCAAAGATAATGAGAGAACTTTGATAGTCTCAGTGTTTTGGAGGTGAAACTTCTCAGAGTGGTTGTGTTAACTCTAGCTTGGGGTGACGTCAGCTTAACAACGTCATTTGGGGCTAAAAATACCGCAACAGATTGTGGAAGCCAGAGGACTGGGGCCAGAGTGTATCCTTAACAAATCTGTAGATAGGAAAGATGAATGAATCAGATGTTGAGAGCAGAAATAAACAATCAGCGCAGGATAGTGGGCGTAGAAGGGTGGTTGAGGAGGGAGGGGGAGGGGGCAAGAGGAGAGAAAAGAAATAGCTCTTATCAAGCCTTACTAACTTATTTCCTGTTCTACTACGTTTTTCTACCAGGTTCATCTTTGCCAAATTCTGCCACCTCCTCATCACCAGGTGCGTCATGAACTGTATTCAAAATCCGCCACACAAAAAACACAAATTATACACACTACAAATTTCATGCATTGCGTTTCTGATGTGATATTGAATGACTCTTTACATTTATCAGGTTTAAGCTTTATGGGAGGAGCAAACCATACAGAAAAAGCAAACTTAAGCCATACCAAAACCTTAATCAACCTCAGAGGACATTTGACCACATCCTTGACAAGCATTGACAGAGAAAGGAAAAACCTCATTCCTAAACCTAATTAAGTCGAAGAAAATCAAATGGGCTTCTGTAACACTGGACCACCAGGGTAACTCACTCTGTACTTCTGGGTAATACATGGAAGGAACAAATGCTTAGCGCCTTTGGGGCTGAAGGCTGACCACAGAATAGGAATGGGGGTTGGGGGCAGGGCATAGTGTATTACTTGGTCGAAAGTATTCCCCCTGGGGAAAAACTTCTTTTCTATCTAGACCAAATTGAAAACTCAAGATGGTTGGGCAGTCGATTATTCAGGGTTAAGGGGGATTTAACGAAAACCTAGAGACTCCTGTGAACAGCCTTAGAGAACTGTATGAGTTAAGCTGCCATGGCATCCTCTGCAGAACATTTCAGTTTGGTAGGAAGATTGACTGGGTTGTAAGTACACATGTAAGAATACTAAGAATAGCTCCAATCCTGAATAACCTATATAATATTAACGGTACATGAACCATACACAGGGTTTTACCCAGGAACACTTATCCTTTGTCCACACTGTGATACTGGAAGGTTATTTCTCTGTTTCTCTGACTAGTGCACATTAACAGAATTTTGTTGCACGTGCTATTCCCTCCACAAAGATATCAAGATATCCTGGAGTTACAGTCAACATCGCCTGTGTACTGTAAAGACCTAAAATTTTGTCCAGACTCTGAGAGTTCTGTTGACTTCAGTTTGAGCACCAGCTGCCATTTGGCTGAGGAATAATATTTTATGACATGTTTCCCTCTTCATAAAGCACTTGTGTGGAGCTCTTTATACAGACTCACAGCACCGATGTATCAAACGAATGGATGAATGGTTATGACATAATGCCACAGTAGCAATATCTCAGCCAAATGGCAGCTGAGGAATCCAGAACAGGTCACAGATTATCCAATGTTCCATGTCCTACCCCAGCAACCTTGGGTGGCCCTAAGCAGGTCTGCTAATAACACTCTGGAGTGCAGCTGACCAATTTAAAAACCTGTTTAATCCAAGTCAATGTTGGATTCAGGAATATTGCTATGGTCCTTATATGATTTATTGACAAAAAAAAAAAAAACAAAAACAAAAAAAAAAACAAAAAAAAAATGCTTGTCAAGCACAGCGAGGATCCGCTCACAAGTTCTTGATGCAAACACACTAGCCACACGCTCATGAAACCACCAGTTTGTAAGTCACGACTATTTTGTTAATCGCTTTCGAAGATTATTCGGACGTATTTTGAGCTCCCGATTTAACAATGAAAATACTCCATTTTTTCGTATGAAATTCTTTTTTTTTTTTTTTTTTTCAAACTTTCTGTCCATTTCATGTTTTAAACGAGTCCTTTTAACGAACAACACAAGATCCTGTAACCATCGCTGTAGGCTCATGTAGCTTTTCGAATTACTAACATGAAATCTGTCAGGCATCACTTACATGTAGTTTGTCCATAAACTTGACAAGATGGGATTTGGTGCAGGGCAGTGTCCTTGTCAGACTGCTTTTATTTGCCGGCTTGCCCTAAATCTGTCTTGTGGACTGTTTCTTGACATACAACAGCCTTTACCAGCTTGTGACATGTACAGCACCTTCCAAACATGCAGTGCTTCTGGACTTCTGGGTTGTGACAGGTTTATAATGGAGATAAGGCACATTTACTCACAGGAATAGCTGTTTAGCAATTCTCAGGCCATCGCCAGGAGCTACTGGATCCTCTAGACCCTCAACACAACTACTACATCCACATTTCCTTCTTTCTTTCTTTCTCTCTTTCTGTCTCCTTTTTTCCTCTCCTTGTTTCTCTTTTACACACATTCACATTTAGAGGCTAATGTCAATATGCAGTTTTCAAGTTACATCATTACAACGACAGGGCTACATCCTAGTTCAAGCTGACGTCTCCCCCTTTGTGGCACTGTAGGTGCTACTTGCCTATCTTCTAACATGGCACCATTTCGTGCTTATATCAAACTGCCGGCAGCATATCATTTTTTGTTTTCTTTGCAATGCTGGGAATCTAAATTGCGCATAATTCAGATCAATCGAATCATGTCTTATTAACTGTCTACATTCCACCTCATGTTAAATCTGGCAGGCTGATCTTCTGGTGCTTCGAGATCAGGTGACCTCACAACAGCTTGTCGCTATATTGTCCCCACAATACACATGTATTCTGAAACCTGCTTATTTCATCCTACTAAAACAATGACAAAGAAGGTCCCAAACTGCAGACGAGGAGGATATTATAAAAAGTTCTCAAAATATAGAAGCCCAAGGTCCATGTATTAGCAGCCTCACCCCCAGCCACCCACCCCACTGGAGCCTCCTGAATTATGGGAGGTAAAGCTATTGGTATTCCTGCTGTATATAACCAGCACCACTGGGCTTCACTGGCCAAACTGAGCCACAAGACTTTTAAGGCTATAAACTGTCAAGTGGGCCGGTATTTTAGTCTGGAATCCCATATGTCAAAATCTCACTGACTCGCAAGCTGCAAATCATTCACTGATAGTCTGCCTAACTAGGCTTCAATACTGTAGCTTAATCTGCAGAGGCAGACATTTTTTTTTATAGCACATGTCCTTTGGGGACACATTAACATATTAAATTCATATACAAGTTCATAACATCTAGAGATTATGTACAACATAATGTCTGTCAAGTTCATTTCAGTGTATAAACTTGATATTAATTAATAAGAGTGGAAATATGGGGTTGCTGTTTGATTAAAGCATTAATTTATTTTTTTTTTTTATTTTATCGCTGTTTTACACCGCACTTAGGAGTATTTCACTTAGATGACAGCGGTGAGCATTATGCTGGTAGGAAGGCGTGCAGAGCCTGGGGGAAACCCACCATCATCCGCAAGTGGCTGCCACACCTTAATACATACAGCTGGAGAGGAAGCCAGCATCAGCTGGACTTGAACTCACAGCGACTGCTCTGGGTCACGTAACACATTAATATCTACTGTAATTCTTCAACCTTTTTGCATGTTTGCAAGGTGCTTGTTTATTCAAGCATATTCTGAAGGCATTATTCTGATAAAAATTGTTTTGTTGGCTGATAAAATTATACTTTTGTGAACTCCTGTAACTGGCCAATCCAACCAGATGTGTCTCCAAATATTTAAATATGTGCATAAATGGCACTGAAAGTTGCTCTTTCATATACGAAAAGATTAAGGAATTAGGGTACATGTATATACGTATGTAAGTATGTATGTATGTATGCATGCCTCTGTACTGGTACTGACTGTTGCACCATACATTTGTCTGTTGATAAATTCAGAATAAACCCAAGCTGGAATTGTTATGACATAAGTTGTTATAAGTTGTCCATAAAGGAAATCAATTAATTACCATCAACACTTCTACGCCACGACGTGCATCCACAGGGACGTTTTCGTTTTTTGTCAAAGATTACGTCAGAGCTGAAAGAGGTGTTTCCTCGCGTTCAAAACAGGTAAACTGTTTAAGCCACATGTGCCACACTAAAACACCCATCCTGATTACAGCACACACACATATTTATACTGCAGATTGCCTGCTGTTATTACAGAGGTGATATGAACAGTATGTCTAGTTAAGCGCTAGACATAAATGTCAGAGACGCTATTAGTGATCCTTACAGTAGGCTGAGTTGGATGTAGACTAGGGTAGGATATAACTGTAAGGCATATATACGCACATGTTTATGTTGTTCAAACATAAACCCTACAGCAGCTGTATCCAATATACTAGTACATGTACCGAACAATCCACTGTCATAACGAAAACCTAAGACTGAATGAAACTGTAAGTGCCACTCTGGTCACATTAGAAACACGGTAGATATACTAACATGATATGATAGAAATTCTCCGCAACAAACCCTGCACCTTGGTTCAAAAGGATTTTCGTTAACACTATTTAACCAATATAACCTAAGATTCCAACAGCACCCATATTACCAGTACTGACAATGAAAAACGATAACACCATGAGATTTGACATCTACATTGCACAAGTAACTATTCAAATTCTGCCATCTTTTTACAAATGTGAACAGTATGCCATAAAAAGACTACCACATTTTGACAAAAATAGTCAAGTGTCCTGTTCCTTCACCCACAAAATTCTGTGTCTCTCTGTCACTGAAATGTCTGGTGGATTCAATTGAGAACAATCTCTATTTCTTACGCTTCAGCTTAAACTGACCGACAGTTCGCAAAAGTCAATCTGACATGTTAAACATGCGAGTACTGCTTTCAACAGTTGACAACATTAACAGTACAAAATAACAAAAATGTTTTACTGCTCTCAGATTTATTGTGTGAATAGGTTGGGTCCTGAATGGGTTAAGCATGAGGCACCGAAGTTTGTAAAAAACTGACAGAGATATAAGGACAACAGGATAAAAAGCAATAATGGGAGCAGAAACGTTTTGATTTCAGAGTTTGGCAATACATGTATGTATGTATGGACTCCCATTTATATTCGTTACATGTGTTGACAACAACACAACTTGAATTCTGTAAAACGGCACCACAATCAACAAGAAACTGCCTTCAAATGCAAAGGAACAAACAATTCAAACAAAAACCATAAGAATGACCTGAAATTTGACCTGACAGCTCAACCCTCCCCTACTGACCCTCCTTGTAAACCTTAATGACCAAAACTAGTAACCTGTCCCCAAAAATAACCAGAGAGCCACAGGTACAAAACTGCTGCAGGGATTTTTATGCACCATGTGCCTAGAAGGAATTTAACAAGCCCTAGCAGTGTAAGTGGAGTCTAAAATTAGCAGAATCCAAAGTTTAGCTGTAGACAGATTCTCTCTCTGCAGACGCGCATACACTGTACATGTCAAAACAGCATTAACACTAACTGCAACAACTGGTACACCGTGGCTTGACAGGTCCTACAGAAGCTGTCATATTCCACAAGGAGTTGTCTCCCCTCCATGTAGGTTTCCTACACAGTGTGGTGAAACCAATCAGAGGCACTGGGATCATTTTCATAGAGCATTTGTGTGGATATTTCCACGCATAAATGACTTGAATGTAAACAGCTTAAATTTACAGAGCTTTTTTAAGTGAAATTTCAGAACTATAAACGTCCATGAAACAGACAGGGGCTCACACTTGGGGAAACCCCAGACATCCCATCATGCTATAACTAATGATTTCGTCAATGGGTAAAGTTGCAGAAGTCAAAGACATTCAGAAAAACTTGTATTTCTGAAGATGACCAGTTGTAGAAACCAAGTGTATGTCACAATGTTTACAAGTGCTATGCTTGTACATGTATTTATTTGAAATAAAACACACTACCAAAAATACCACAAACACAACATACTTACCTTGCCAGACCTCACAACTGCCGAGAACTGCATGCTTTCTCATGCCTTTGGGTATGCGAAAAATTTTCGCAGAACTTCCATACAAAACGGAAACTACATGTATGTATCACATGAAGTGACAACTGTGCTACTGTAGTGAACTAAGTACAGTCTTGACATCCCCACTAACTTCAGGTACAACTTCCATACAAAACCGAAACTACGTGTGTATCACATGAAGTGACAACTGTTCTACTGTAGCGAACTAAGTACAGTCTTGGCATACCCACTACCTTCAGGTACAACTTCCATACAAAACCGAAACTACATTTATGTATCACATGAAGTGACAACTGTGCTATTGTAGCGAACTAAGTACAGTCTTGGCACACCCACTAACTTCAGGTACAACTTCCATACAAAACCGAAACTACATGTATGTATTACATGAAGTGACAACTGTGCTACTGTAGCGAACTAAGTACAGTCTTGACATCCCCACTAACTTCAGGTACAACTTCCATACAAAACCGAAACTACATGTATGTATCGCATGAAGTGACTACTGTGCTACTGTAGTGAACTAAGTACAGTCTTGACATCCCCACTACCTTCAGGTAGAACTTCCATACAAAACAAAAACTACATGTATGTATCACATGAAGTGACAACTGTGCTACTGTAGTGAACCAAGTACAGTCTTGACATCCCCACTACCTTCAGGTACAACTTCCATACAAAACAAAAACTACATGTATGTATCACATAAAGTGACTACTGTGCTACTGTAGCGAACTAAGTACAGTCTTGGCATCCCCACTAACTTCAGGTACAACTTCCATACAAAACAAAAACTACATGTATGTATCACATAAAGTGACTACTGTGCTACTGTAGTGAACTAAGTACAGTCTTGGCATCCCCACTAACTTCAGGTAGAACTTCCATACAAAACAAAAACTACATGTATGTATCACATGAAGTGACTACTGTGCTACTGTAGCGAACTAAGTACAGTCTTGGCATCCCCACTAACTTCAGGTACAACTTCCATACAAAACAAAAACTACATGTATGTATCACATAAAGTGACTACTGTGCTACTGTAGCGAACTAAGTACAGTCTTGGCATCCCCACTAACTTCAGGTAGAACTTCCATACAAAACAAAAACTACATGTATGTATCACATGAAGTGACTACTGTGCTACTGTAGCGAACTAAGTACAGTCTTGGCATCCCCACTAACTTCAGGTAGAACTTCCATACAAAACAAAAACTACATGTATGTATCGCTTGAAGTGACTTCTGTGCTACTGTAGCGAACTAAGTACAGTCTTGACATCCCCACTACCTTCAGGTAGAACTTCCATACAAAACAAAAACTACACGTATGTATTGCATGAAGTGACAACTGTGCTACTGCAGCCAACTAAGTACGGTCTTAAAAACATATAATACACATCCATGTCAAAGTTATCCAACTAAAAGAACTCCATGTGACAGTATCTACATTGATATTCCCATAAATACTCCAGTAATTTGTTCAGATAACTGTATTTACCTCCTGACATTTGACAGTGACAGCGCAACATTATTGACAATATGTTACCTCCCCTCCCACACTACATGTCCGACACTGCTCCAACACCTGGGTACCTTCCGAGTTGAGGAATCTGTCCCCAAAGACAAGACCTTGTTCCAAACCCCTGCAACCCCACCCTCCCCGAGTGATAATACGACAACAGACACCCACCCTTCCAGACCCTCAGAAAAGCACAATCCAATGTGACCAGTTTACAGCACCACAGCTGGTACCCCCCACTCGGACTCCTCAAAGAAATCTACTCACAAAAAAGGCAAGCAAAGAACGTCACCCACCTTATCATAGTTAGAGCTGAGAGAATGTTGGTGGTGTCGTTTGCTGCGCTCATGGCGTCGCTCGCGTCTCCGCCGGCTGCTGTGGCTATGGTAACTGTCGCCTCGGGACCTGTGACGCGTGTGGCTCTTCCGGCGACTGTGGGCGGAGTCAAAGTCTCGGTTTCGACTGCGACTGATCGGGGACCTGCTGGGGGTTCGGCGATTATAGCGCTCATCGTCTCTTCGATAATTTCGTCTGTGCTCACTGCATGAGCTGAAAGAGGAGGTCATTTATAAAAATTTCATGCAGCTCTTTTGGCCTTCCTTTGCTCAGCAAGAGTCTCAGAACCTCAAAGTATGTATACGCTGCCATGATGGCAGAGTGAATAAGCCACCGGACGATCTGAAACATGGCTGTCATGACACCTTGTTTCCAAAATGCTATATAACCAAACCAGCTCAGTCCATAGTGCCACTAGTTTTTCTGCTATTTACAACTTATTTACATCATAACATCTGCTTTTCCATACAACACATCTGTTTTAAAGTAAAAGATAACGCATGGTCAAAGTCAAGGCTGTCAAAAAGGCTGGACAATACTGTTTATTTCGGTAGCATATCTTTTTCTAACAGCTACCATGACAGTGGAAATTGACACTTAACCATCCTCTGTCAGCTGTGACCTAATTCTTCCAAGCGCTGAGCACTCCTATCACCTCAGACTGTAGTTAGCTGCTAGCCTCGTGGTTGAAACTCAAGCATGTATATATATTTATGACATGAAATCATCAAGAAACCTACTCCCGCCACAACACAATGATCTGGAAATACTTTGCAGTGTTGTTCACACATGTACTTGTTAAAATTAAAATATATAACATTAAAACACTGGCATGTCCTTATGTTATTACGTGTTACGTTGACAGTCAACTCAAAAGATTTACATCACAGCTCATGATCAGCTGATATCTCCAAGCTGTCTGATTGGTCATACTCTCATAAGCTTAAAATCATGGGTCCTCCAGGTCCTCTGTCGGCAGAAGAACACTCCACACTTCACACGAAGATAATTCAGCAACGAATTCATATCAATTCCATGAGGGTTTTGCATTCAAAAGAGAATTTTATAATCTATTTAATGAACAGTGCCTCAGTCAGGAGATGTCTTTTACTTCAACAAAAGCATACTTGTATGTCCTTGCAAAAACGGATGAACTCGGGTAATTAACACCAAACACAGTGAGAGGCCAGTGCTAGTGTGCTCGCTGTGATGTTACGAGATAGGCCAATCTGGTCAGTTTATGTGCCCCACACAATCGAGGCCATATAGGTAGACGCCCACGTACGCTGCTGTTCTCCTGGCGATTGTCAGGTGGCGAGTAAAAGACAATGCCATCAAATTTGATGCTGATTTATTTGTTTACTTGATTGTTGTTTCACGCTGTACTCAACAATATTTCACTTGTACGACGACAGCCAGCATTATGATGGGGGAAAACGGGCAGAGCCCATGGGAAAACCAAGGTAATCCGCTGATTGCTGGTGCACACTAACAAGTACGGCCGGAGAGGAAACCAGCATGAGCTGGACTCATAGCGACCTCATTGGTGAGAGGCTTGGTGGTGGGTTGAGTTGAAGATTGAAAAACACAGGGTCTTCCTATTTCACATGCAAATGAAGCAGTTCTTCATACATGGTTTAAACATAATCCCGCCTTGAGCGAATCCCATAATTCCTATTTTTTTGCATTTCCTATATTTTTAGTTTTTTGGAAGCTGACAGCTTTTGTGTTGCAAGCTCACCACAACAAGCCTTCAAGAGGATCACCTTGTTTGTCATTACACTTTACCATACTTTCCTTTTCCTGTTATTCAACAGAAAAGAAAATTGTCGCCAATGTCAAAGTGTGAAGAAAACCATGGTGACCACTATGTTGTGCTTGCAATACAAAAAATTGTCAGCTACTCCTTAAACTCAAAACACTGAAAATTTAGGTTATTTGGAACTAAAGCAAACATAGGAGAATGGAAAAATAGGCATTGTAGAAAATCAAGGAGTCTTGCATAAAAATATCCATATATTTACAAAAAAAGGGGTAGAGACACCCAGTGAACATATTTTGGAATTTGTTTCAGTAAAGTGGTAAAGTACCAAGAGAAAATCTCTATGCAAAGACATGCTATGTATGACCTGTAACATAGGTGTAAAAAGAAAGTTTACAGCCTCACAAGCTGATGTTTTTCCTGTGTAAACGACTGAACCAGAATAGACCGAATACAACAGACATCTCTTACAGTCACTTTACCTCTTGGAGTGCTGGGAGGAATCATCGTAGTAATCTAGGTGAGATCGCTTCTTTTTGTGACGGTGGTACCGCTCCTCGAATGAGTCGTCGCGTGACAGGGACCTCTTCCTCCGCGACCGAGGCATCTGCCACAGAGAAAGAAACATGTCATGGATTCGCTGTCAAAACGCGAGAGGGACAGTCTGTACAGGAAGTCAAAAGTGTCAGTAAATACCTGAGCAGCACCAAACTTTTAAGGTTCAGGAAATAAAGGCCTTATACAGAGTCGAACATCCCTAAATTACTTTGTTGCATCTTGAGCAATTCATCACATTTGTCCTACTTAACAGGGCATCACAAAGTAGCCAGGCTCAGTTACATTTGTATCCAATACAAATTGTAAATCACTAGTTCCAGCATTCACACTGATCATTTTCAACCTGATGGTTTTAAAGTGAAAGGCAGTGCCTGTTCAAAGTTGAGTCTGCGAAAAATGTTGGACAATGTAATGTTTATTTCGGGGAAGTATTCATTCTAACAGCTACTAAGACAGTTGAAACTGACATTATTATTCAGTTTACAAATAAGACACATGAAATTATGAGAAAATTAATTTGACCAGCCAGATTATACAACATAATTCACATCAGACTTAATCACAATTATTTTATTGCTTCCATTACAACCAGGGCTTCAATGCAAACATAAGTCACAGCATGTTTAAACGTCATTCAGTAAAAACACGGATGAATGTCTTCGGTGCCAGGATGAAGTTCATACCACTCAGAAGTGAGACTTTGATGGATCAAGGAAAGAGCCAAGTTGGGTACATGAATCCAATACCCAGGCACTGTTCACTGCAACTTTGATGGACCAAGGAAAGAGCCAAGCTGGGTACATGAATCCAATACCCAGGCACTGTTCACTGCAACTTTGATGGACCAAGGAAAGAGCCAATTTGGGTACATGAATCCAATACCCAGGCACTGTTCACTGAGACTTTGATGGACCAAGGAAAGAGCCAAGTTGGGTACATGAATCCAATACCCAGGCACTGTTCACTGCAACTTTGATGGACCAAGGAAAGAGCCAAGTTGGGTACATGGATCCAATACCCAGGCACTGTTCACTGAGACTTTGATGGATCAAGAAAAGAGCCAATTTCCATGCTTTTCAGCGGCAAGCCTGCAAACAGGTGCCTGAAATTTTTTAAAACACCACCTTTGGACAAAGTGGTATGACCAGGTTTCCCATGTTACAGAGTACTGGACAAAGTTCACAAAGGTCATATCACTTCTAACAAAGGGGTGTTTGTCAAGAATATCAGGCCTCTATTTGCAGGCTTAAAGGTTCAAAATTCAGATTTTCCAGGCTACTTGGAATGTATATTCTTCACTATACAAGCTTGAAGCAATGTCAAATGACCATATCATAAACAGGTGAATTTTCAGTTTTTCATACATGCACAGCAATCCATCGAGTAATTTCCGAATGAATTTCCCCACGAGAATGTCTGCATACCTGAACATCAAAGTGTAGCCCAGATTTGTTCTCTAGACTCAAATTTCAAGGTATTTTCAGATCTACGTATGCAATGACATAAAACAGTTTGTTAACCTGATTTCAGCTCATTGCAGGGGCCTCCGTGGCTCGGTCGGTTAGCACGCTAGCTCAGCGCAATGACCCGAAGTTTCCCACCAATGCGGTCGCTGTGAGTTCAAGTCCAGCTCATGATGGCTTTCTCTCCAGCCGTATGCAGGAAGGTCTGCCAGCAACCTGCGGATGGTCGTGGGTTTCCCCCGGGCTCAGCCCTATTTCCTCCCATAATAACGCTGACCGCATAAGTGAAATACTCTTGAGTACAGTGTAAAACACCAACCAAATAAATAAATAAAATCAGTTCATTGCTGCAGTTCATGTCAAGTGATTTTAAAAGTCCACTTCTTGACAAGATCATTTCACATTACATGCACATGTAGTAATGTTCATGTGACACGCTATAACTACTTACCAAAATCAACTGTTTGGAGTACACTGTCTTAATACAGTTGTTCGAGGGTTTAGACCCTAATCTAAATGTACAGGGCTGGTACCCTTTTTTCTCATCACAAATTGCAATTTTGATAGTTGAACGGGTTAATCGAACTCTGAAGTCTATATTATTTCTAGCTAGGGATTAAAGTCAATGCAATGGAAGACTTGCCCACAAGGTTAGTTTTTCACCTTCCAAAATGTTAAAATTTTAACTCTTAACTACATCACAATTTCGCTATGAAAAGAAACATTATACCTTTGTACAAAGTATTTGAGGTTATATGGTTCATGGCTGGCAAAGTGGAAGACATGGGCATATGTAAGAAATATGACATTCTATTAATTTTGGAGTAAATAGATCTGTGAAGTTACTGAATCTGTCCAAGACCAGGGTTTTTTCTAGCTAATTTCTTTTTAGAAACTCAGTCTGAACAAACAGAAAACTCAATATACTTGTTATAACCAATGTATCATAAACTCATGAAAACACATTACAAAATCTGTCTAAAACTTAATTTTCTGATATTTCTCGTTATGGTTACCACAATGAGGAAGTGGTTAGAAAAATTCTTGAAGCCAAACGGGTAAAGGTATTTGTATTTCAAATGGAAACGAAATAACATTGTCTGGGGTTGTAAAAGGGTTTGAGGAATGAAAACTTAACACGTTGAGTCGTTTTGGTTTTTTTTGGCTGACAATGAACGAGTAATAAGCCTAGGAAAAAGTTTGCATTTAACACTGGCATAATACCTCTAAACAAGTACCTACAGGGCCATCCTTAAAGAACTATTTGATGGGCTTAAGAAATGGAGTTGGTTTATAGTTTTTCTTCTGCCTCTTGAAAAGCAAAGGGATTTTTACGACATTGACATGGAGAGAAAAATAAGAAAAGAAAACTTTTATCAAAATACCAATGAACACTTTTGATTCAGGACCCTTTATGGAAGGTTACGACAAACAACGATATTTTTCAGGCTGACCCAGGCCTTTTTGGGGTACCTGAACTGAGGTATGATACACGAAAATAGGTATAACAAACCTTCTGATAGCCACAGCAGAATGCAACTCCTTTTCCCATAATCAATTCTTATATTCATTATGTTTCATTCATAATCATAGTTTCAGGCTGACTGTCATAACTAGGGAACAAGTCTCATGAAAACATAAGTAAAAAACACCAACCATGAAGTGTCACTTGCATTCCTCAGTTATTTCTGCCATTTTCATACTTCACGCAAAGGAACGGTGGATGGACGAGTACAAATTTATCATAACAAGCGATCCTGACTATGTGAAGATTTAGATCAGTGTAGGAAAAGGAGTTGGAGGGCTTGAGTAAGGATCTGAATGGCTATAGTAAAGTACTTGGTGTTGTGATGCAGTTGTGTAAGTTCAATGAAGAATCTTCCTTTCACAACGAAAGTCTGAGAAGCAAGTCATACACACCACCCAATACTGAACTAAAAGCCAAACTGGCATTTCTGGAGATGAGACATGGGGGTACTCTTGCAAGCACAGGAGAAGACAGGATTTGGGGGCAGTTGAATAGTCAGCCTTGTCGTAAAATCAGAACTTCCGCTGGGTTGATCATGAGAGAACTCCCTAGTGAGATTCCTGAATTGCCACTTTGGCTCATTCCAGGTTAAGTGGATACCAAGTAGCCTACATGTAGAATTTCAGTTATCCTAACATGTTAAGGACAACAGACGTAGGCTTCTATTTGTAACTGTACAAATGTGTTAGTGTGATAACACCTACATCCACAGTGTGCTGAAGTGTTAGGGCTCAATGTAAACCTCAGCCCCCTCCACTCCTAGCACCGCATAAGACAAAACAAAACAAAAAACAAAATCCGAACATCGGAAGGTTGTTCAAAACGACACCATCTCGCAGCGAAATTCTTATCCACTGTTGTCACGCATAACCACTATTCCCTGATGTCGACATGTTCTCAAACGCTATCAACAAATTAGCATGTAAACGTCATTATATCAATTTCAATGTTCAAAAACCTGTTTTGGCATTGTTGTTGTTGTAAAAAACGTTGCTCTTACAAAATAAAATGGCGGCGGCAGTCGGAAAGGATCTCCCGGTTTTGTACCTCTTTAGATTACCACAACGTAATCCGTACGCTATCAGATCACCACAAGAATTAGAACTATTCTTCCCCGATGAATACTTACATTTTTGGACCGAATTTTGTCAACTTTGTCCCACAAAAAACTGAGATTAAACGTTTTTGTACAACTGGACACAAATGATGTCACAGCATCCATAAAGCTAAATGATGGTTGGTTTTGATTGACCAATCGCACGGAAGATTACAAGTTTATTTGTCTCCATGGCAGATACTTTATAGCTGTTAAAAATTTAGAAATGTATCAATACAAATAACGAAAACGGACTTCTCGTAAGAACAAATTCGGACACAAGCTACTCCGACAGTAAAAATTATGTCTTCTCTATTAGAAATATTCGAAGCTGACAAAAGCTTTGCTGTATACTGGGGGAATCTTGAGAATTTGAAGTGTACGTAAATAAAAAAGTAGAGATGAAATAATAAATGGCTCGTATATATATTCGAATTGTAGATTGGCGAACGTTTTAAGTTTAAAACTGCAGTGACTTTGCCGTGCAGACGATGGGAAAATGTGCGGCCAAAGATCTGAGTGGAGAGATTGTAATCAAGTGGGCAAGCAGCAAGATTAGAGGATAACAGAAAAGAGACTTTGTGTATACCCTGCCTGTTAGGAAGTGGCAATGTATAACATGTATGACAATGCGAATGGCTTTGCTCTAAGTACTGGTGCCTGCTGTAGAGGCTTACAGTGAGATTGGCAATATTTCTTCAGATGGTTTTACCGTCGAAATGATATGGATACGCGATGGGGTGGCAAATGTCTTCCCTTCATTTAATCTTTTACGTAAGCACATACACCTATATATAGGCCTACTGATGGATATTCCTCTTTGGTTTAGTAGCTGATGCTGTCAGTAGGCCTACTGATGGATATTCCTCTTTGGTTTAGTAGCTGATGCTGTCAGTAGGCCTACTGATGGATATTCCTCTTTGGTTTAGTAGCTGATGCTGTCAGTAGGCCTACTGATGGATATTCCTCTTTGGTCTAGTAGCTGATGCTGTCAGTAGGCCTACTGATGGATATTCCTCTTTGGTTTAGTAGCTGATGCTGTCAGTAGGCCTATGCGCATGACTTGTTCAGTTTAACATCTCGTTGAAAACTATTTCCATTTATCAACCTTATCAGTTACTCGCGGCACAGGTGGAATTGCCCAAAAAATCGTCACCTAAACAACAGGCATGAACAATCGACAATATATACAGCTTGGACCTGAGTAACTTAGTATAGGCGGGAAAAGTTCTCAGTTGTTGTTTGTCAATCATATGGGGTTTGATTTCAAATATTTTAATTGGACAAGTATATGGTTACCCTGATAAAATTTTGGGAAGTGTTGTAAACTATTTTATCAGAAACATCGGCGCACGTAAATGGGGACGGTAACCCCGGTGAGTTATCGGTAATAAGAATCCCTTGAGGAGAGATCTATCTCTGCTGCTTGGGTTTCCATTATCGGGTTCAGTAGGCCGAGAAGATAATCTTACAGGCCTGTAACATCTGTTTATAAGCCTGCATTGTTTTACGCTGTTCACAGTCAAATAAATCGATAACACTGATTTTGATAAATGCGAAGGTTTCAATACAACTAATCAATATAGAAAGGGCTTAAAGGACTCTGCCAAGCCCGACCTATTTTATGTTATATCCATGACGATTTGCCATATTAATACCAAACCTATTTTTATTGATACCGGGGTAATAAACTTGCTAAATTATTTTACAGGTTCTTCTAATTAAAGGTAGAGTAAAAAACACATGACAAGTTAGCTCTGTGAGGCTGTGGTTACGTATATGATCACAGCGCTACAGGGCTAATGAGAGGTAGGATATGACATACACTGTGATTTAAGTTTAGATTATATGCTGCACTCTATATAAGACGATCGGCTTCTTCTATTAGGTTACTCCGTGACGAAATGACTAAAAATAAAAATAATAATAAAAAAAAAAAGAAAAATCGATGAAATATAGTACGCAGTAGCTGGAGTTCGCGGTTAACTTCAATTCTTTTTGGTTATAATAATCATACTGCCTGATGAAATTATGGACAAGGGGTGGTCCAATAGATACGGTCGCTTAATTTAGTATTCCAGCTTTTTAATCTACCCCTTTCATAAAAAAAACCGCTGCGCTGAGAGCAGCGCATGGTGGAATGGGTTGAAACCGACTGGGAGGGGGACTGTTAAACCTGACGTTTGTGGACGAAATGGCGTATAACTATGCCACGCAAAAGTTTGTCAGTTCCTTGCTGAAATCACTGACGCTTAAAGGCGTAAAGAAAATGACATTCAAGTTCGACCCTTATCATCCAAAGGTGTTTTCCATCAGGTAAACTCCTTGTGCAGCGTATGGACTCATCCCGATCGGAGATTTCGGACGGAATCGACATTCAGTCTGATCGAAGGAGTAAAATGTGGATAGTACTTTTAAGCACATGTGGAATGAAAACTGCTTTTTCTCGAGCAATATGCTGCAAGCTTAGAAATGACTGCAATTTATGAACACACAATGACAGGCCCATTCAATCAAACTAACTAAAGTTTTGAGGCCTATAGTTTGGCTAGCCATACCAAGTGGCTTAGCCAAGTACATAGGGTTTATATAACTACAACGCCATGGTCAGGCATAACTTAAACACAGTGACAGTTCAGTATTAGCCTCACTCCTCACTGCCAGGGCACGGACATGCCCAGCCACAAAAAAAACACAGTATATATACGCTCTACGGACTTGTCGTCATCAAATGACTGAAAAATTGCCAAGTACGATGTAACACCCCAAGCATACATACATACATATTCCTCACTGCCAGTCTTGTAGAGTGTGACTGTGTGTTCTAACTCAGAGTCATATCCTTGCATACAGTGGCTTAGTCTGACATAATCTGTGTTTGTATGCGTATTTGGTATACTAGCAGGTATTGCATACAGACATCAGACCGAAAATGCCCGTAGACATGGTGGGTGTCTGGCGACTCCTTGGTCTCTGGGATGCTACCTCTGCCCTATGGTCTAAATCTCCAGAACCACAAATCCTTTTGACACAACATTGGTATGGCTGTGATCCTTGATAATTTGGTATGTGATCTGGTGTATAATATACGCGATATTATGTTTGGCAGGATCAAAGCTATGCCGAGTCCAGTAATAATGGAAAAGTGGGTGGGTGTGGTATCCAGTTAATATTACACAAAAGACATCCGACTGTTTCAGTACTGAGCAAATTCAAATTGCTTTGGTTTAATGTTAGTAAAATCATTTTTATGCACAGTTTCATTTGCTGTCTTCTCCATTGCTGGATGGTTCGCCGGAAAAAGCACTGGATGAGACGACTGACGGGTCAGATGAGACGACGTTTTATGTCAGGGAGTAATAGGTCATGCCATTGACCCTGCACATCACATTTGGATTTGCATGTAAATAAAAGAGACTTGGGAAGTGGGTCATGCCCTGGTTATTATGTGAAAAGGATTTGTGGTTACGGAGATCTGGTAGATAGAAGTGGGGGGAGGGTTGGAGTACCCCAGTAACTAAGCTCTCACTGGGCATTCGCCACTTCTACTGAAGTTTTTGGTCTGACGTCTGCATACCTCTCAGTTATATTAAATACGCATACAGAGGAAGATTGTGTCGGACTAACAATGGCTGGGAGAAGAATAACTAACTCCCAACAACGACAACATGCGCCCAGGGTATCACCAGAACCATCATAAATTTTGTGCTGGAGTAAAACCAAGTAGCTATGGACTTTACTGAAAGTCCATTGTTGAGCTGTGTTTGACTGAATTGGTCGTGCACGCCTCTAGGCAGTGATTTGGATAACTGGCGTGGTGTGCGATTTGGAATTAGTTTCCAGTAAGCCGAATCCGCATTGGAGCTGTCTTGGGAGATTAAAGCTGTTAGGGGGAGATACGGGTGGGCGCTCTCACAAACTAATGCAAAATGACGCTAAAAAGATGTGATTTCTGGTAGTTGCTATGGAATACACGTCTGACAGACACGATTCCGTGACCCTTTTTCGCTTTATGTGAGCAAAGTCCAGAAAAATAACAAGAAAATTGACTGAAAGTGGGTTGTGGAATTCGACTATTGGAAATCACGTCTTTTCAGTGTTGTTTTGCATTAGTTTGCGAGAGCACCCACTCATGTCTCGCCCGAACAGCGTTAATCTCGCGAGACGGCTCCAATGCCGATTCATCTTATTGGACTTTTCTAAAATGAAGAATTTCATTGACTGGAAGCAATAGCTTTTCGTCATGATTGAAGAAAAGGCTTACAGGGACGATTTCTGAGCCATTTGGCTCCTGGCACTTCTCCTACTAAAATGACTGTGCAATTTTGAGCCAAGGCAACTTTTTGTAAGGTGACACTTAAGTAAACATCAATCTTTCAGCTTCCTGACCCTGAGCAGGACACGTCTGATATTTCAGTGGAGAAGAAAACATAAAAATCATGTCAGAATCAGATGAAAGAGTGTCAAAATGTATTTGCAAACATGGTTTTTGATCTTTTTTTTTCAGGAGAAAAGGTTAATTGAAAATATATTTGCATGGTGGGTATTTGGGACCAACTTTTGGTATTTATCGTTGTTGCATAATAATGTTCTAAATAAGGAGGTGATGCATGTTTGATAAATTTATTTGAATGTGAATTTGTTGTTTATATCCAAACATATACATTTAACCTGAATTGTGATAATATTATGAACATATTAAAAATATAAATATCATCCAAATCCAGGTTGAACACATTTGTTTGGTGAAGAGGACAAATTCTAGTGCAAAATATTTATTAAACATGTGTTTCTACTTCATTTATAACATTATTACACAAAAACTGTATATACCAAAAAGTGGTCCCAAACACTCACAGTAAAAAAAGTTACTTTCGAGTGTCTTTTTCTCCTTTAGAAACTTCAAAAAAATATTGAAGACATTTACAACATTTACAACTAACTTTTTACACTCTTTCAACTGAACTTTATGTCATTTTTATGTTTTCTCCACCTTTAAGAATTATTTATTGACTATGTTTCTAAGTTGTTGTTTTTTTTTCCCTTTTTGTTCCCCAGGGAACTGCTGTTCATTACCAACTCGCCACGCATTTTAGAAACTAACCTGGACTGTGGCGTGAAGGTAGATGTGAAGAGTGACCAATCAGAACCCGTGTTCGATGTGACATTTAGTAAGTTATGTAGAATTAGGGCTGTCTTGGAAAATATGTTTTATGTTTTGCCTGATCATACATACTCACTTAAAAGGCCATATTCAAACGTTTTCATTGAGCTTTCTTCAGAAAGTCTTGTTTTTTTTGGATTCAAGTGCATTTTGTGGTATAATGTAAGAGTTAAAAACGAAAATAAAATCCCAGCTGATCTACCCTTTAATATGTTCAGTATTGGTCTGGTTACATGAAACAAACATTTGTTTAGGTGGCCTAGCATAGAAATGTATTTAGTCAATAATGAACGAACAGTGCTCAAAAAGACATGATTGGAATGGAAATATATTTCAGTGGTAAGGCTTTTGTAAGTTTTGGAGGCAAAGTTATGACATGATGGTGGTAAGGCTTTTGTAAGTTTTAGAGGCAAAGTTATGCCATGATGGTGGTAAGGCTTTTGTAAGTTTTAGAGGCAAAGTTATGACATGATGGTGGTAAGGCTTTTGTAAGTTTTAGAGGCAAAGTTATGCCATGATGGTGGTAAGGCTTTTGTAAGTTTTAGAGGCAAAGTTATGACATGATGGTGGTAAGGCTTTTGTAAGTTTTAGAGGCAAAGTTATGCCATGATGGTGGTAAGGCTTTTGTAAGTTTTAGAAGCAAAGTTATGCCATGATGTATGATATCATCGATGAAGCTTTAACATGGTTTTAAGTACTACTCCAACCCCACTGGGTAAAAAAACACGAAAATAACATGGAGAATATCCTATGGAACAAATTTAACACAATGGTTGAAAAGGATTTACTCTGAATAAGGCAATTTAGCCTGTAAAACTGAAGGTACCTTGAAAACACAATATTCGGCTGTGTGACGTGATAATATGCCTTTATGTGACGTCTAATCAGGCTGATGTGACATGGTGTGAGGCATTTATGCTGGGATGACGTCAAGAGAGTTCGAATTGACAGCGTCATTTGTTGCGCTTTGTCTGTGATTTGTGACCTCACGTTCATGTGTGACATCACACCAGGCAAAGTAGAAAGAACAGGAAAGTTTTCCTTCCAAAACCTACAGTATCGGCTTTAATACACTACAGTTATTTTTTCTTTACAATTTGAGAAAGCAATTGAGACTGTCGCAGTGTTTTTCGTTTCACCATGCCTTTACGACAAAGAGGTTCTGACACGAAAGTAGCTCTTAAAAAATGGCTCTAAAGGTCGGCCTTCGTGATCTTTCGAAACTTGGCGTAATGAGCTGGCCTAGTGGCACAGATTGTAAACGATATTAAAACAGCTGTTAGAGGGAGAGCAGTTAATGCAGACGCTAAAACTGATTTGTAGACAGTTTTTGTCTTGTACTACATGCACTCAGGAAATTTTTTTTATCAGATCAAGTTGATAGAAGTCAAGTTCAAGGAAAGCAAAAACATTAAAATGTCATTTACTACTGATATTCAAGTTTTGATGACGTCTGTCTCTTTGTTTTTACAGTCGACGACTCCAAGGCTGTGTTCAAAACAGAAAATTTGCTTGTGGAAGACATCCTACCTCGCTTTCATAAACTCTGTGAAGAGAAATGCCCCAAGCAAGAGGACAACTTCGTGGACATAGGTAAAAAACCTACCAAGCGGAAAAAGTGAGGGCAGACTCTCAGATTTTTGGAGGATTGTTTTCCATGTGTTTTTATCTGGAGCAACACTTTGGCTGCTATGGGAGTGAAAAAATGCACAATTAAGTACTATCACCATGGACCAATCTGGTGATCAGGTGTTCCAAGTTTACCCAGAATCCAGTAGTGCTATAATGAATATACATGAGTCTTTGGACATGTTCAGATTGCCCAGGGGATGAGTACCTTGAGCCAGTCAGATCAGGTGACATGTTCCAGCTTTCCCAGAATTCTGCTGTGCCGATGAATATGCATGACACTGTAGACATTGGGATTGCACAAATATCGGCAGACGATGATCAATCAAATAAGGTGTTACTTTTCCCTCCCCAGAATGCTTCAGTGTGAAAGAAAATCTAGTGTATATTGATGAGGATTGTGACAGAGTGACCTAAACCACACATAGCTGTAACTGTATAGGATACATTCTGCCTAAAGAGACTAAATCCATATTCCCCGAGTTAGAGAGAACGGTATGAAATGTTCACAAACTTGTATCAAACATGAACAGCAGAAGGTTTTGTCTGTCTGTCTGTCTGTCTGTCTGTAGAACAGTGCACGCAGCTTGTACCCAAAACAGAAGTCAGCAGATCGTGGGCGAAGGGTAAAGATGCTTATTGTTTATCAGCCAGACACATCTGTATGAGCTGTTTGTTCAGTCTTTGCTTGGAAAACGGAAGGTTTTAGGGCCTCCTGCTTCATTGGGTATTCAGTCTTTGCTTGGAAAACGGAAGGTTTTAGGGCCTCCTGCTTCATTGGGTATTCAGTCTTTGCTTGGAAAACGGAAGGTTTTAGGGCCTCCTGCTTCATTGGGTATTCAGTCCTTGCTTGGAAAACGGAAGGTTTTAGGGCCTCCTGCTTCATTGGGTATTCAGTCCTTGCTTGGAAAACGGAAGGTTTTAGGGCCTCCTGCTTCATTGGGTATTCAGTCCTTGCTTGGAAAACGGAAGGTTTTAGGGCCTCCTGCTTCATTGGGTATTCAGTCCTTGCTTGGAAAACGGAAGGTTTTAGGGCCTCCTGCTTCATTGGGTATTCAGTCTTTGCTTGGAAAACGGAAGGTTTTAGGGCCTCCTGCTTCATTGGGTATTCAGTCTTTGCTTGGAAAACGGAAGGTTTTAGGGCCTCCTGCTTCATTGGGTATTCAGTCTTTGCTTGGAAAACGGAAGGTTTTAGGGCCTCCTGCTTCATTGGGTATTCAGTCTTTGCTTGGAAAACGGAAGGTTTTAGGGCCTCCTGCTTCATCGGGTATTCAGTCTTTGCTTGGAAAACGGAAGGTTTTAGGGCCTCCTGCTTCATCGGGTATTCAGTCTTTGCTTGGAAAACGGAAGGTTTTAGGGCCTCCTGCTTCATCGGGTATTCAGTCTTTGCTTGGAAAACGGAAGGTTTTAGGGCCTCCTGCTTCATCGGGTATTCAGTCTTTGCTTGGAAAACGGAAGGTTTTAGGGCCTCCTGCTTCATCGGGTATTCAGTCTTTGCTTGGAAAACGGAAGGTTTTAGGGCCTCCTGCTTCATTGGGTATTCAGTCTTTGCTTGGAAAACGGAAGGTTTTAGGGCCTCCTGCTTCATTGGGTATTCAGTCTTTGCTTGGAAAACGGAAGGTTTTAGGGCCTCCTGCTTCATTGGGTATTCAGTCTTTGCTTGGAAAACGGAAGGTTTTAGGGCCTCCTGCTTCATTGGGTATTCAGTCTTTGCTTGGAAAACGGAAGGTTTTGGGCCTCCTGCTTCATTGGGTATTCAGTCTTTGCTTGGAAAACGGAAGGTTTTAGGGCCTCCTGCTTCATTGGTATTCAGTCTTTGCTTGGAAAACGGAAGGTTTTAGGGCCTCCTGCTTCATTGGGTATTCAGTCTTTGCTTGGAAAACGGAAGGTTTTAGGGCCTCCTGCTTCATTGGGTATTCAGTCCTTGCTTGGAAAACGGAAGGTTTTAGGGCCTCCTGCTTCATTGGGTATTCAGTCCTTGCTTGGAAAACGGAAGGTTTTAGGGCCTCCTGCTTCATTGGGTATTCAGTCCTTGCTTGGAAAACGGAAGGTTTTAGGGCCTCCTGCTTCATTGGGTATTCAGTCCTTGCTTGGAAAACGGAAGGTTTTAGGGCCTCCTGCTTCATTAAGTATCAGTCCCGTTTCTTGAAAAACGGAAGGTTTTAGGGGCCTCCCTGCTTCATTGCAGTATTCAGTCTCTAGTTTTGGAAAACGGAAGGTTTTAGGCCTCCTGCTTCTATTGGGTATTCAGTTCTTGCTTGGAAAACGAAGGTTTTAGGGCCTCCCGCTCATTGCAGAGGGTTCAGTCCTGCTTTGGAAACGGAAGGTTTTAGGGCCTCCTGTTTCATTAAAGTATTCAGTCTTTTGCTTGGTGAAGGTTTTAGGGCCTCCTGCTTCATTGGGTATTCAGTCTTTGCTTGGAAAACGGAAGGTTTTAGGGCCTCCTGCTTCATCGGGTATTCAGTCTTTGCTTGGAAAACGGAAGGTTTTAGGGCCTCCTGCTTCATCGGGTATTCAGTCTTTGCTTGGAAAACGGAAGGTTTTAGGGCCTCCTGCTTCATCGGGTATTCAGTCTTTGCTTGGAAAACGGAAGGTTTTAGGGCCTCCTGCTTCATCGGGTATTCAGTCTTTGCTTGGAAAACGGAAGGTTTTAGGGCCTCCTGCTTCATCGGGTATTCAGTCTTTGCTTGGAACACGGAAGGTTTTAGGGCCTCCTGCTTCATTTGGGTATTCAGTCTTTGCTTGGAAAACGGAAGGTTTTAGGGCCTCCTGCTTCATTGGGTATTCAGTCTTTGCTTGGAAAACGGAAGGTTTTAGGGCCTCCTGCTTCATTGGGTATTCAGTCTTTGCTTGGAAAACGGAAGGTTTTAGGGCCTCCTGCTTCATTGGATATTCAGTCTTTGCTTGGAAAACGGAAGGTTTTAGGGCCTCCTGCTTCATTGGGTATTCAGTCTTTGCTTGGAAAACGGAAGGTTTTGGCGCCTCCTGCTTCATTGGGTATTCAGTCTTTGCTTGGAAAACGGAAGGTTTTGGCGCCTCCTGCTTCATTGGATATTCAGTCTTTGCTTGGAAAACGGAAGGTTTTAGGGCCTCCTGCTTCATTGGATATTCAGTCCTTGCTTGCAAGATTGGAGGTTTTAGGGTATCCTGCCTCCTTGGGTGTTTAATCCTTGCTTTAAAGAGGGAAGTTTTTAAGGTCTCCTGCCTCCTTGGTGGGTCAGTTTCATGAAACCTCGTACAGATATTTGCCCCCGAAATGACGCCACCTTGCTGAGCTACAGCGTGGACAGTGTGTATTTTATACTGATTAAAACATCCGCATGAAGGTTTATGAAATCCGCCCCTGATAGCAGTAAGCAGATTTGCCACTCCAACATGGCATACACTTTAGGTCTTCTTTAGGGGTGAAAATCGTTGGGCAAATTTACTAGGCAAAAGTCAGTGGTTTACTATGAGCGCTCTAGTTTCCTCCACCAACGAAGCTGACCACCGTGTTGCACTCTTACAGAGTTGACAGTTTTAACAGAACAGAACAAGAGCACTTAATGTTGGAATACTCTTGTTTCGTGTTTCTGTGGTGCCAGAATTCTTCTGTTCTTTTTTGTTTTTCTTTAAACAGATATATGTGCTAACTATTGCTGTAAGCAAAAAATTGACTTGACTTCCTGTTTTGTTTTGTTTTTTCTGGAAAGTAGTTATATGGATGTGTCGTTCATTGGAAGGACTATCCGTAATGAGGTAAGAGAAACTGTGTTTTCCTGTTACAATTATTGGCTAAAAGAGCAAACCGGCTGTCCCAAAATTTAGGAAAATGAGGGCAGTTACTTTTAGCTCATTTCAGTCATGCGGAACAAAGCCAGGAACATAGAAACTGGGACGGTGTTGAGTGTACAGACCTGGAAAAAGAGGAGGAGCTGATGTATGCAATGGCTCATTTGTGATCATTTCACTGTTGATACCTTATGTTATCTAGAAATGAAAATCTTCTTTGTGACCAGCAACCGACGACACTGGTATGGCCCCTTGCAGAGTGTAACATTGACTGAAGACCACGTGTCCTCCACCGGAAGGGCGTGCATGTGTATGTCACAGGGCGGGACATTCACAAGTAAAATGCCAGATCAAGTAGGGGAGTGTCGAGTTCGAACTGGTTTGTCTGAAAAGTGAAAAGGCGTCCAACTGTGTCAAAAATGTCAGGCAATTTTGTTCGCTTTAATTTAACGATCACCTGTCTCGCCGTTTACGAGAGGTACAAACGACCTTTCCTTCAATCAGCAGCTTCTTGAGTAAAAAAACTTTCAACTCCTCAATTTTCCCTACCTTACGTCTTCTCGAAATAACTTTTTTCAGACACTTTTCTCAGACGCCCATGTGGTAATAAACGCAACCGGAAACAGTTGCTTAACATTTTTGACACGTCACATGGTACAGTATGGTTTTTCTTACCTTTACAGATAAAAGAGTTTGACCTCGAAACTGCCCCATTGATTACCACGAACACTGTATGCTATAACTTCCTTCTTTCATAAAATTGAGGGACAAGATGCAAAAGTTCTCCGGTATGACGATCAAAACAAATCAAGTATATAAAATGTATAAAACTGAAAGAAAAAAAATGTATTAATGAAAAAAAAAGCCCCAAAAAACTGATAGCATGTAATGATTGGTTGATTTATAAACCAGTAAGAAAACCTCAGGCCCACCGATTTGAAGCACTGTGTGCTGTGGTGTTTGAAACGGTTTTCCAAGAGTTCTTCGTCTGGATACGTCTGAAGCATGTGTCACTGAGACTGAAATCGTTCGGCCAGTGGGCCAGTCTTGTCAATAGGATTTAGTAATTTATTTTGTAAGACAACCGGCCAAATGTTTTATAACGTTAGGAACAAATCCTGTTTTCTGTGTTACACTGCCATATACTAAGAAGTCGTTAAAACACTGGCAACACAAACCCACTGAACGATCTATCTATTTATTTATTTGGTGTTTTACGCCATGCTCCAGAATATTTCACTTATACGATGGCTGAGGGTGTATGTAAAGTTTTATTGTGGTTTCCTTCACTTATAAACCAAATCGCCATCACAAATGCGGACAAATCTGAGAGTGCCTTAGATTTATTTATTTATTTGATTGGTGTTTTACGCCATCCTCAAGAATATTTTACTTATACAACGACGGCCAGCATTACGGTGGGAGGAAACCCACGATCATCCGCAGGTTGCTGGCAGACCTTCCCATGTACAGCCGGAGAGGAAGCCAGCATGAGCTGGGCTTGAACTCACAGCGACCGCATTGGTGGGACAGAGAGAGTGCCTTAAACAACAGTGACGTAATAAATAAATAAATGTCATAATTGGATACGCCTTTTAAACACCCAACTATTCCCTCGACGTCGACTTCAATTACAGGCACCTTACGACAGTTGTTTCACCTCCCATGCCGCCCTAATTCCGATCACTTAACTCATCTGGTCAATTTGCTTTTCCTCTCTTTCGGTTAATTCCTAAATTTCTTTGTCCTAGACTTTCAATTTGTCTGTATTGTATTGGGCCCGGAAGGAAGCGTTATTGTCGAAATTGAAGACTTAGTTTTGATTTAATAACATGTTCGTAGCGGGCCCAAGCCAAATAGACGGCCCGCTGAAGAGGATATATTTGGCACAGTGGTGCCATAAACACTACAACAAACGCCATAAACACTACGATGTTTCGAAATTTCGATACGTAAAGAAGCTTTGATTGAATGGAAAGCCTTACGTAGGCTTGTGTGAGTCATGCGCACAGCTTGGATATGCGCTACCATAAATAATGAACCGTACATTATAAACGGTAGAGGTACTGTGAGTTTCGTAAGAGATCGGGCGAAGTGCGAAAGGCGAAAGTGAAATCATGCGTAACAACAACTAACCCGCGATTGCTAATTCTGCCACCGTGGCCATCGCCATTATTGCCAGGGTAACGAGGACAACGAAACGGCTTGACCAGCCTAACCACGAGCAGCGTGTGGTCAGACATTCAGTCTGATTCTTGTTCGAACATGTCTGTCGTCTGTTCTTTACTACCGCGGCGAGCCGCCCTGTTGGCGCACCATGTAAACTGGCCAGTTTGATGAACATGCGCTAACCCTGAACGGAACTGCATGCGGCTTGAACTAGGATTGTAAATTAGGTAAGCAGTCTAGAGAATATATTACCCCGAAAATTACATATTACTTTACAGTCTTAATGTACTCTCACTGCTGGTGCATGTACTATTGGGCTGACAGTTGATTCGCTTCAAATTTGTAGATATGAGACAAAACATCCAATCTGAAATACTCCAAGTCTTCCGTAAAGTGGAAGAAAATGGCGCTTAGTTATTAATTTTAATACGCTTCACTTTTTTCTTTCGTGGACAAGTATATTGCTAAACCTTTGTCCGTATTTTCGGTCGCATTACTCTGGGGCGATATTTTGGGATTGGCGTAATTAGACATACGCAGCTGATGTGAAAATCTGTATACAGCTGCATGTTGTTGCTCACTGCAGAACATCACAACCATTGCATGATCAGTTTTCCTTGTGTATTGCGTAGATATAAATTATAAAGGGCAGGGCGTCGAACCTGGTATGTGTCCTTGGCGTGACGTTTAATTGAGGCAACATTAAAAATACATGTATGTTAACGACGACATAGGCCTGGCAGACATCATCGAGAAACGTCGAAAATATTGTTGAAAGCAACGTACTACACCCCCCCCCACACTCTAACTTTCGTTGATGATCACTCCACTTCTGTGTCCATATCCGTACGCCACAGGTAGGCAAGTTTGTCATTAACTCTCCAAAGTCAGTGGCTCATTATTTCAACCGTGTTTCCTCCAGCCATAAAAGTTAAACTGACCACCATCACGTGAGGGAAGAATTGTCGAGTATGGCGTTACGTAACAATCAAATAAATAAATAAATAAATAAATGCAAAGGTAGGTCAGATTGGTCATATCTTATAGGGGGCAAGTTAGAATTCAAAGGGACAAACTCCTTGTAAATGGGGCATATAAACATGTGAAAGCTTGTGATATACGCTGAATAACATCTGATATGGATGTTCCAGGGGTGTGAGTGGAACAAAAAAAAAAAAAAAAAAAAAAAAAGAAAAAAAAAAAAAAAGGGAGACGGGGAAGTTTCATATCGTTTTTCAAACTTTTCATTTCCAGGCGATACCATGTCTGTCACTGTGACCCTCTCCAAAAGTGAAACGGACGCATGTGACGTCACTAGTATGACGTTTATGGAAAGATTACGTCACACCCAACGTATCCGTAATAGGCACACAAGATCACCAAATCTTTCACGGGCGATGTTTTGTTATCTGATTGGTTCCTCGTTGTATACGTTCATCACCCACCTGGCGGCATACGGTTACGGTCATTTGGGAGACTGGCGGGTTTACCAGATTAAAGTTTTATTTACATTTTGCGCAGTAAACTGTTTTGTCAACTTGGTGTGTTTGATCCTTTACGACACAAGTATCAAAAAGACAAAGGACAGACCCGGGTTGCCGCGTCATCTGTGGGAGAAACCTCCGGACCGCTTTATTCCTTATCTCTACAATCACGACTTGCCGCAAAACGGATCGACGGTAAACCGGAAGTGTGACGTCCAGATGGAGCACAAGGACGGCCTACCCTGGAGTTATTGCGACATCTGTGACATCGATCTTCCGCCACGTGCTATTCACTGCCGCACGTGCAACAAGTGTATCTTAAAACGCGATCACCACTGTTATCTGACCGGCGTCTGCGTCGGGCATTACAACCAACGATATTTCATAATGTTCGCCTTTTACGGCATGATAGCGGCGTCCTGGACGCTGTGCTTGACCTGTCTTTATGTCAGAGACCACAGCTGGGACCGCATCGCGTGGGCGGACTTTTTCCCTCCCAACAGCGGCTGGAAGGTTTTGGTGGGAAACATGTCGTTGGTAGATTTTATCATGGTACATCACTTGTGGACGCTGGTCATTTCAAGCATTGCTGGTATTGGGTACTTTGTTGGTCAAATGACACTTGTTGCCCGCAATAAGACCCTGTACGAGTACACGAGAAAAGATCCCTACCGCTCCACGACCTCTTTTAACCGGAACTTCCGGTCTGTGTTCGGGGACTTCTGGGGAGTCAGTTTCATATTTCCAGCGCAAATAATTTTCCGCCAATCGGACGATGGATACCACTGGGAAGGTCTCAAGTTGAAACGTCTCACACGATTGGCTGGAACAAAAAGACTTTTTTGATCAAGCCAGTTAATTCCTATGATCTTTATAACCATTATTATGTATATTCAAGTCATTGTCATATCGCTATAAATTTATTATAAACTTGTATTCATCAGAATAACAGTCCGTTGCAGTTCCCTTGTATGTTATTATACTTCTGTTCAGAATATCCGAGTGGTTTTAGGGTCAACATCACTCATTGCGTGATAGCAGCCTGAGAATATATATTTTTCTACCTAATCTTCTTGCCATGCATGACCTATCATTTCTGTATATCTATGCAGTATTCCAGTGCTCATGACCTTCCATCTATAAATGTATCCATCTGTTATTTTTATCTCAAGACATTTGTCTTTGTCATGCAAGTTTTAAGGACGAATCACACATATACTGTGAACTACGGCCTCCAATAGGCTCTGACATTACGAAACATCGAAAATTCAGAAAAGAAGGAACACTTACATTTTGTGCATTAGGTTGGTCGGTTCAGGGTTCAGTCTCAGATCGAGCCATATACATGGGACTTTAACATCGGTAATCTTGACACTGCCTCGATTTGTGCTCAACAGAAGAGGAATTGACCAGGCACTAGTGGGCTTACCTGTGATGTAACTGAGTGCGGCGTTGTACCTGTGCGATGTCTTCGGCATGTCAGCCCAGTGAGGCAATAACCGTTACGCCAGGAGAAAACCTCGTGATACACCGAAATAATGTTGAAGGTAACGTTAAAGCTCAATCAATCAAACAGTCAATGTAAGGATCAGATCTGCAAGGAAATTAAAGTGAAAGACCACTCAAAAGTGAAGTTAACTTGAGTGAAAGGAGCATAAAAAACGGTACCTAAAACTACCTTCAGAGACTTTAAAGAATTTTTCCACAAAGGTAAAGGCATTCACATATTTCTTTGATTGTTTTATGTTTACATGTACATTCTATATGAGTATTCATGTATTACTCCACCTGTGCCTGTATTTAATGTGGAAATATGACCACCACAGGGTGTACAGGCTGTACAGGCTAAAAGAAATGTGCGACGTCACTGTTTTTGTCAGCCTGTGCAATGTGGCACATTAAGTCCACCATACAATCCAAACATTTGACTGCGTTTATTCAGTTGGAAAAAATTTTTTTAAAAATTTCAGTGAAGTTATTTTCAGACACAATTTTTCATGCTCTTTACACTCATCATATTACTTCGTTTTTGAGTGGTCTTTACAGTGCAGAGGTTAATGACTTGATACATCCGAGTTTTCCACTAGAACTACATACAAGCCTACCTGTACATGTGAGGCTAATTATAGAATAGGCAGAGAATAAGTGGTTAAAGGCGCGTGTGTGTCTTTTTGACAAAGACACAGCGAGGGTTCCAAACCAGCAAATGACAGTTTGGAGATTTGGACCTTGGTGACATTAAGTAGTCGCACTGTATTTATCGTATAATCGTATCGTATTGTCGCATAACATTAAATACATCAGCTTTATGTATAAAATAATTATTTATTCATAATTTACAATACCTCCAGAAACACTATACCCAGTAAATAGTTCAATTCCGTGCCCTGTTTTCATGTCTGAAAACTCATATACGGGCCGCAAAATGCTGGTCGACGTCGTTTAAGTGAAATATTTTTGAATACGGCGTCAAACACCAAATAAGTAAATAAATAAATTACATCGGGGTAGCTTTTACGTCAACCAATAGCCATAAATGAACGTAATTTCAGCCAAAGAGATGCATTTTGTAAGCGTATTTCCGTATAACTGTACTATCAGCGACAAGCAGTCTTGTAGGTCACTGTCTGTCATATCTTGACATCATATTTTATGATTTTTTTTCACTCATTATTAAAATGAGTAAGTAAAATCAGTAAGAGAGAAAGAAACACAAACAGGAAAGAAAAAGAAAAAAAGTCAGCCGGAACAAATGCAGTTACACTGACAAGATTAAAATGAGCACGACTAGAAGGGGAGATAACCCAGGCAAAAGCACTTCACGCACATGCTTCCCGTTGCTCTTGGCAACGGTCCAACTCAACCGTTACGATCGTGCAACTTGCCTGCCCCGGCCAGTCTCTGACAATGTTTCGGGTGTGAAAATTTCTTCTGAACCTACACGTACGCAGTTACGACAAACCCCGTGCTGTTAACGACGGTAAGTGACGTAATCTTCACTAACTACCCAGGGAGTTAATTGTAATTGCATAATGCTGAATGCCACTGGGGCGATGATGGACGTTGTTGTTGCACGCACCAGCATGTCTAGCGTAGCTGTTGTGGTTACCTTCAAATACCTGCATGTTCTGACGCATTTACACCCCATGCCTTTTTTTTGTGGCTCTAACGTACATTGGAAAATACAATCCCATACCGGGAGATCTTCGTCGCCTAAAATCAACCTTGATAGCTTTTTATGAGCTCAATAAATAATTTTATTACTCATTATATTATAGGCTATTTTGTATTAAATTAAGAATATTCATAACACATTATTTTATCCGTAAAGGAAACGCAGCCGTATATGGTAATACCTAACTGGCTGCATGCTATCAATTTTTGTTGATTTCTCTATTTATATCAGCGGATAACTTTTATTTTACTCTGTAATAGGCCTACCGACTCCGTGATGTCTCCTGTTATTGATTCAGATTTCAGATTCTCTGAATATTTCAGAACGTTCAGCTTGTTTGCTGTTTGTAAATGCAATGGAAGATAATTAAACTGGTCTTAAGATATACCCAGGGATGAGAATTTTCAGCTGACTTTAAGGTATTTATTTCTTTGGTGTTTTACGCCATAGCTTACTGAAGAATTCATGTATTTCACTTGTACGGCGGTGGTAGCGGAAATCGGACAGAGCCCAAGAGAAACACGACCAACCGCAAGTTGCTGGCGGACTTCCCCACGTAAAAGCGGAGAGGAAGCCAGCGATCAAATTGGTGAGAGGCACCCGAGTCATTACTCTGCACTAGCGCGGTTATCCCCTCGGCCGCGGAGACCCCACTTTGGTAGTTGTGTGTATTTAACTTCCAACTTTGTTACATGTACCAATAATTTTCTAGAATTCATGCTCTATTATCAATACTGGTTTAACAACTATGTATCAAATACTGCATACTAAGTGGTGCACATAGGCCTACATGCAAATGGCGCATAAGCATAATATCACCAGTTTTGAGAAAACTACTGAACTATGTAGGCCTATAGTATCATCTTTATTCAAAACAGTATTATAAATGATATAGGTATTATAGGCTAGGAAGAGCTCTGTATATATTTTATCTGCATGGCCTATTATAAGAATTTATGTATGTATGGGTACAGGATACCGGATAGCTCCAGGCTGCTATTCAATCCCTATTATATATACTGGACTGACTCGATATCATATCCACAGAGTGAAAGCAGTGGTAGAGCTTATGTGCTTTCACGCCAAATCAAATAAGTCCTTTCTGAACGACGTTTGCAGCCCAAAACAGATGTGAAAACAGGCTAGGCTCTGTGGTTATGATATCCCGTCAGTCCAGTATAAAAAATAGGGACTGAATAGCAAACAGGGACTAGATACCGGAATACTCGTGGAGTGCACTACCGCCCTTCGCCAGGAATACCTGACAAACCTCTTGACTTTAGGCCACAGTCGAGCCAAGCCGGCGCGAGCCGGATTAGAACCCGCGACTCTATTGGTCAGACCTGACTGGATGTGGCGAGATCAACATGCCATTTGTCGAATCTCCGTATATAATTAACTCGGCTCAGGCGGCTTTCATAAAAGTGGTCGAGTTTGCGTTCAGGCTGTCATGCATGTATTTTATACGTATATGTATAGATTGCTGATCGGAGATGGGCTACATCATATAAAATTTATTCATTTATTGGATTGGTGTCTTACGCCGTATTCAACAATATTTCACTTATACTTACACTTATGGCGGCCAGCATTATGTTGGGAATAAACCGTACAGAGCCCGGGAGAAACCCACGACCATCCTCAGGTTGCTGGCAGACCTTCCCATGTACTGCCGGAGAGGTAACCAGCATGAGCTGGACTTGAACTCACAGCGACCACATTGGTGGGAAGCTTTTGGGACATTGCGCTGAGCTAGTGCGCTAACCAACTGAGCCACGGAGGTCCCCGTCATATACAAGTATGTATACGTGTAGCTGAGTTGACATAGCTGAGTAAATACGTCTCGGTGTACAGGTATATTGACCTTAGAGAGATTTTCACAGCAGGTTAGCACACGCACACACTTATACAGAGAGAGCATCACTGGTAAAACATACATATGCATGTATATAGATCCACTGTTAAGAAAGTGTGTAGAGAAGGCAAACAGATTGCGCGCTATATGTGAATTTAACTTTTTCCCCTAGGAATATTGTTCAAAGCATTCCATTATGTTGCCTTCCCTGTAACTAATTCTGTTTGCCCGTGGAAGAGAATGGGGGCATACCTGTCATCTGCGATTTCTGACACAGTCATGACACAGCGACCGATCAATGCGCTATAAAACTGTGCTGAATTTTCAGTATGTATGTTTGCTTGAGTTTTGCGTTGTATACCTGCAAAACAATTTTTAAGTCATATATACGAGAATGAGGGGTCCTTAGAATGTATATATCCTCTGCCTTCTTGTGACAGGGAGTCAATGTCGCCAAAGTGTTGCCTCCACTGACTGAAACAAGACACGAGACATAACACACCACCCAGTCCCATATACTGACACCAGGCCGACCAGTCCTTATTCCTTGCTCTCACCTTTACGTACTGAGTGTCAAACGGGGCAGCCGCAAGTGCCATTTTTAAATTCTTTAATATGACCCGACCGGGGATTTATCCCCGATCTCCAGACCATATCCGGGAGGCGCTGAATTTTCAGAGAAGTTTTTTCTAAAGTTCTCTAAATTAAAATGAATCTAAATTAAAAAAATATATATCGTTATCTGTCATTTCAGCTCTTTTCGCCAGACCTAGGAGCATGGGTCTTCTTTCTGTCAAAAATTGTTCATGCAGTCAGCGCTTTCAAAGCACTTTTAAATGTAGCCACCATTCAATATTTCTGCCGCCAAAGGATGTTACCGTCTTGTCGGCGTTTAATTTGTCTATCTCTATGTCTCTCTGTTTGTCTGTCCGTCAGTCATCAACTTTGCGCAAAACGTTACGCCGAGGTTAAGATGGAACAGATTTTCTTGGGCTAAGAAACAATCCATGATGTTTTGGTTGTGGCCCAGAACGGAGCCGGATTCAGGAATTTTGAACGATTCTTCACAGGACAGGAATTTTGGTTATATCGCGTGTGGTGAACGAGGGGATTTGTATACATTTTGCTGCCTGGGGTCTTGGTTTCCTCTCAACCTTGCAACCTCGGTGGTCTAGTGGTTAGAGCGTCCGCCTGGAGGCCGGAAGATCCAGGCTAAAGTCTGGGTCGAGTCATACCAAAGACTTATAGAATGGTACTTGTTGCTGCCTCGCTTGCGGCTCAGCATTGAGAGGTTAGAACAAAGAAACAGGACTGGTCGGCCCGGTGTCAGTATAATGTGACCAGGTGGGGTGTCATGTCTGGTGTCTTCGGCATGATGTTGCAGTGGCGGCAGCACTTTGGCGGCATGGAATAATCAGGTCTTCCATCGACAAGGACCATGTCATCCACGAGGCTATAGCATGAAGGTACTGTATATATAAGAAACCGTCTATCGCTAACTACATTTATATCCCATTAGAGGTTTCAAGTGTGTTCTTGATTCGATGTTTACGAGCTGGGCACGATTTCGTGAAGCATACTTAGTGATAAGTAGCCCTTAGCTATACGTGCAATTCGTATCTCGACGGCAGTTGTCATGGCGATTAATGGAATATAAGCCGAATCGTCATTTGAGCTGTGTCGCGAGATTAACGCTGTTTGGGCGAGACATGGGTGGGTGCTTTCGCAAACAAACGCAAAATAGCTCTGAAAAGCCGTGATTTCTGGTAGTCGCTATAGAATACATTTCTGACAGACACGATTCCGTGACCCCTTTTAGCTTTGCCTGAGCCAGAAAAATAACGAATAAAAATTGACTGAAAGGGGGTAGCGGAATTCGACTACCGGAAATCACGTCTTTATAGCGTTATTTTGCGTTAGTTTTGCGTTAGTTAGTGAGAGTACCCATCTATGTTTCGCCCAAACACCTTTAATCTCGCGAGACGACTTCAATGCCGATTCGGACTATACTTGACTATGTGAGCTTCATGAAACCGCGGCCTGCTCCATACGATACCAGTGTTGCCGTCCAACTTGACGTGTTGTCTGCTTGAATGGTATTTAGACCTGCGTGTATAGCAGCTCGAATTTTTAATTCTTACATTTCTGTCATTCTCTGTAAATTTAAAAGAACACACCGCATTTCTAGAAAGTACGCATCAACTTCAAGGCAATTTCGTGCTAATTCCAAATATGGTCTTGACGCTTTTTTACCGTGGTTAAAACGGAAATAAGGACATGTGCCACGATGGACTCTTTGGGCCCTATTGAAGCACAGTGATGTCACAGTTTCTTTTTTGTTTGCTGCTAAACAAACTGTTATGTTTCCACATCAAACACATATAGCACATGTATATTCACGCAGAACGTAGACATATAGCAATCAGAGGATGTTTTGCAGCTGAAAAGAATCTGTGACGTCAGCGTGCTTCGATATGGTCCAATAAGTCCACCGTATCACCTCAATCTTTATTTCTTTATTAATAACTGCAAAAAATACCAAAAATAATGAAAACCATATATGGAATTAGTACGAAACTTCCTTTCACATGCGTACTTTCTAAAAATGTGGTCTGTTCTCGTAAATGAAATTATTGTACTACTGTAAACAGGGTTGCCAAAATCTAAACCATAATACGTGCAAATTCCTCTTTTGATTTTAGATTTGCCCAGCGCACCATGTCTGTAACGCTAACTATTACGGAATGCGAAACGCCGGATGAACTCCCAACAGAGACGTTGAGTGAAAAATGGGCGAACTTCGTCAAGATGAAAAAGAAAGAGAGGAAGTCAGCTTTCGTGCCTAGGCTGTATTTCTGTCTCATGGCCGCCACTCTACTGTACAATAGCCTTGTGTATCTCATCCCACACGGCATGAAAGACATGGGCGAATGGGGGGTGTATTATATGAAGGTTTTGTCCTGCTTCATTGCTTTCAACTGCGTGGCGAACTTCATCTGTTTAATATGTTACAACACAACTATCAACAAAACAAAAGACAGACCCGGATTGCCTCGTCATTTGTGGGAAAAACCACCAGACCGCTTTATACCTTACCTCTACAACCACTCGCAGAACGGTCGCGGATTTCTCGCGCAAAACGGGTCGATGGTAGACCGGAAGTACGAGAGCAGTCAGATGGACTACAAGGACGGCCTGCCGTGGAGCCATTGCGACATCTGTGACGTCGACCTCCCGCCACGTGCAGTTCATTGTTCCACGTGCAAGAAGTGTATTCTAAAACGTGACCACCATTGTCATCTGACCGGTGTCTGTGTCGGGCATTACAACCAGCGGTATTTTTTCATGCTGGGGTTTTACACCATGGTTTCCTGCGTTTGGGGTTTCTGTTTGACTCGTTCTTACCTGATGGCGAATGCCTGGGAAGTCTTCTCATGGGTGGATTTTTTCCCGCCCTACAGTTTGTGTCGCCTCATCAGTGGGTCGTTGGATTTTCACATTTTCGTTATGATACACCATTTGTGGATATTGTTCTTCTTTGGCTTTGCCGGCTTCGTGTATTTCACTGGCCAGCTAGTCTTGATTGCGCTCAACAAAACGCTCTATGAGTTCACCAAGAAAGACCCCTATCGCTCTACAACTTCTATAGCCAGGAATTTCCGGTCTGTTTTCGGAGACTTCTGGGTAGTCAATTTCATATTTCCCGCACAAATTATATTCCGCCAATCGGATGACGGCTATCATTGGGAAGGTCTCAAGATGAAGCAGTCACAGCACATTTTGTAGTGGGTGAACTTGTGATACAGGAGCGCTAGGAGATGAAGAATCATGAAATATCATTGGTTATTGAATATTCAGGACTCACGCCATGGACAATTATTTATTGACCTTGATTAAAGGGTTTGTGTTAATCATCTCTGACTGACAATATGAAGTACTTGTACAGGCTCCGCCGTCATAAGAATGACTGTTTAGCGGGTAATATAATAACTCCAATGAAATATTCTGTATAAATACAAGTCAGAAAGTATAATATCTACATGTACATACGAAAGAGGGCCTCCGTGGCCGAGGGAGTTAGTGCGCTAGTGCTGTGAAAAGACACATAGGTACCTCTCACCAATGCGATCGCGGTGAACTCAAACCCAGCTTATGCTGGCTTCCTTTCCAGTCCGACTTGGGAAGGTCTGCCAGCAACCTTTTGGTCCTGGGTTTCACCTGGCCGCCTTTGTATAAGCGAAATATTCCTGAGTACGACATAAATCACCGGCCAAATAAATAAATATCAGTGAAAGGTTAACGTTTTTCTCTAGAATCCAATCAGTGTAAAATACAGCGCATGCAATATGCCAAGGCGACTGATCTTATTAAAAATGTGACAAGTGGCAACAGTAAGCCATCCTCCTAAGGCCGCCTCAGTTACTGACTTTAACAGACCCCTCCCCCCCCAAGTTTTATGGTTTATTCTTGTGTCGTTGTGCCTTTTTCCGGGGTAAAAAATGTTACGGCCAATACTATTTCATGTTTAATTTTACTCCTGTTTTAGAAGTTTTTCTCATGCACAATGATATTAAGTAAATTTTCTTAGAAATATCCCCTTTACAGCAATTAGCTTGCAAAACTCTACACAAGTTTGAGTTTCATTTTGCACTTTCTCTTATGTTTGATTGGGTGCATTTTTGTGCTTTTGAGTGCCATTTCTTGTTCTGCACACATTTATTAAAAGTCCCTTTTGACTGTAGTGTATTTTGGTATGTTATTTGATATGCAAACTGTCTATATTTATATACATTTATTTGCGTGCATGATATTTTGTGTCGATGGCATTCAGAACTGTAGTGGACGAAGAAATCCTCGCATGCGGAGCTTGAAACGACATGCCGGTATTACATGCCGGAGATACCTGACAAACTCCTTGGCTTATGGCTGCATCGTAGCCATTGAGATCCGCATATAGACACATATAGACTTCATCAAGAGTTGATCGCCTTGATGGCTTAGTGAACTATCACGTGATTTGTGAAATAATGTCGTATACATGTACCTTTTCCCGCATGCAATTGCGACGATATAAGGTCAGGTTGAGGTCACCATGGTTTTGTAGCCCACAAAACGACTTTGCAGGGACAGAAATGAACCACAGAGTCAGCACATAGCTTTTAGGCTTGAATAACTGTACGCAGGCAAGGTTTACCTTTGTTCTGGATCACCCTCAAATGTAATCTTCCATTAAGTCCGTTACTTGATGGATGACGGTTTGCAGTTATAGGTCCATCTAACCGATAAATCGGTTCTCGGACAACGAATTAATCTCGTCCTGATAGAGAATTAATCCGTACTCAGGAACGGATTAATCCGTTAGATCGACCTGCATGAATGCAATTCGTCATCCCTCTGGTTACTGATGTTATGAAAGATCCCGCCCACTCTCTCCCCCTCTCCCCACCAGTGCATACACACAATAATTCCACACGACAGCATGTTACAACTTCTTATTTAATAAAACACGAGTAGTGTAACATCCTCCGTGTAACGTTGTCACGATGTGGCTGAGTTATTGCCAATTTGGCTGAGATATTGCCAGTGTGGCTGAGATATTGCTAAAGTGCAGGCGTTAAGTTATAATCAGTCATTCAGTCCACCGTGTAACGTATTAAAATTTCCTTACAGTATATTACCGCCGGGTGACGCAAGGACATAAAGACAGACAGACAAATCCAAACTGGAGGTAATGATGTCAACTATGCAATCGGCTTGTGGCCAAAATGAGTGCATTGGCCGCTTTCCAGTTCGTAATAACTTTGAAATTAATAAGGTTCGCCTAAGCACTTAATTCAACGAGTATAGAATAATGCACATATCTGTTATAAACACATGTTGTTATACACTAAGGGTATTTTTCTAACTACTCATTTGAAGAATAATAATTGCATTGCACGGAATTTTTTTATCATAGAGCTCGGGGCAAGTTTTGTTACAATACCCAGCATATTTTATGACGTTATGCGGTGACATTACATTACTGTCATTTTTCATAATGTTACACAGTGAGTGTTGCATTACGCATGTATTATAAAATGACACGGTGTAATGAAGCTTACGGCATGTCCTTGTCTTCTAGTGATCACTGTAATGTATATAGATTGGTATAGCTCATGTTCGGATCATCCCGGCTTATGGGTCTGCCTGCGAGTACTGTGAGATTAATTCAATGAAATGAACGATTGGTGTTTAAAATAAACGGCACTCGGCGTATGGGAGTATGGTGAGAGCATGCTGTTGCTATATAGCGTGACAGCTGGAAAATGCTCACAGGTATAATCAGTGAAATCCGGCCTCTAGAGAGATTACCACATTGACCGTCTTCAAGCCATACCGAGTGGTGTACACGTGTACATGAGTATTTTGTGAAGAGTTAGAAAGGCTAAGTAAATAAATTTGCTAGCATGAAATAAAATTTAAAGCGTCAACTTGTTGCAGTGATGTCAGCTTAACTATCTTGTAGTATTCGCCAATTGCAGATGGTTGATGGCCCCGTCTAGAACTACATCATGGTGACTTACAAGAATTTATGTCATACAATAAGATAGATACCTGTTTTGAGTGAGGAATCTGGCTTATTTAGTATAAAGACTATGTATGTCGGAAACGTACGAAATATTGTATTGAAATTCCATGCATGTCACTATATAATGAACCACGTGAACATCTCCACCGGGAATAATGACATCTCAATTCCCCTCGTAAATCTGGTCCCGTTTTCACAACGCAGTTTGGGCGCATATCCTATCTGGTTGTGGTTTAATCCAGTGTTGGCCGTCACACTACTCACAGCGGGAGCGTCGCGCCTTGAAAACCTCTGATACCTCTGGTAAACCACGGCCAGCAGGCTTGAGCACGGCCCAGGCAGGTGATGGGAAACGAGATTGGATGTAAGACAACATCTTCCTGCATTCTCAAACCTTCCATCTTATATAAAAATAATATTCGGTCCATTTTTTGGAAAGCTTGTAGAGAACAGCTCAATGCAACAGAACCCTGCATTTCTAATAAACGACCTTTTAAAATAGATCCGTGCAAGAACACTACCCCCGTAACCACTAGTGATGAGGCAAGACGTAAACATGATGGTCTCACAAGGTCAAAAGGTCATGTCTGCCGAAATGGGTGCAAACGAGAGCATACTCTGATGAGGAGGAGTGTGTGACTAGCAGTGGCTTGTCGGTGAGAATGACACAGGAAGACCCGGATGTATCAACTTGCTCTGGTGACGATGTGTGTGATGTAACATGTAAACACAAACGACCGCACTTGCATGTAGCCTGTATCATGTACGTGTTTGCGGAGCTGTCCGGTTTTTCACTAACCCTGTGTACGTCCAGCCGAACTCTACGGCTAGAGGGTATTAAAACCAGGTCACATATTTGGAGCTCTGTGTATCAAAGATAAAGAAAGACGACGTTTGATTTTACTCTTAAACGGCGTATAACTCGACTGAAGTGGGCTTGAAGCTCCCAGTGGCGCGCTCCGAGGAGCCTATATATAGGCGATACATATACGTCGTAGGCCTGGGCGATATAGACGATCTACACACATGTACAGTGACCGTCACATGGCTGTGCTGGGTACATACACATTGTTGAATGCTTCCTGGAACGGTGACCTCTGAACCACAACAACGGACTCGCTGTGTAAATGTAATTTTCTTGCTCGCAGTATGCTGGAAACAGGAGTGGTCCATTCATAACGTTAGCAGACTGGGCGTACTGACAAATCGGGCCATTTCGATGAGTGTAAGGTTTGTACGCTACATTATTCACACACCCTCGAAATAACCCTACTGTAGCCTATAACTCCCGCGATCCTCCAACAGACCCCATACCTCCACCAAACTATTAGCGTGTGTTCAGTACGTGTCCATGATATGCGTCAATACGTGACATTAGCTGAGTTAAAACCTGTACAATATATTGATGGATCCATCAATGTACCTGTGCTGTATTTACATGAAAGCCACATAGATATAGATGGCCGCGGGGCTGTCACCGAGGGCGTTGACCAGGCGAACTGTACAGGCACGGCAAACCTGTGTATAGTGAGGTTACATATAGTAGGTTAGGCTGCTGGTAACAGCGAACAAAGGCCATTCCCCTGCTCCCGGGGTACATGGTGGGGGTGGAGTGGGAATAGTGCTTCAATACTTTCATTAGCCCACCAACCGTCCGGGACCTAACGGGTGTTCACCACGTATGTACATTTATTAGGGTGCTAAATGCTACGTGTATGTAGGCCACGTGTATAAATTAATACAAAACTACCGTAGGCCAATTTTGATATGAAATATCAGAAGGCTACTTCACTTTTGATCTCTGATGATACTAATTAGGCTAGGCTTTCGGTATTACTGTTGGGTGCGTTTGGGCGAGGTTGGACGAGTGGGTAAATGCGTTGTAATACGGAAATTATGTAAAGGAATGAAGGATTTAAGGTTTAAAAGATTAAATGAACACATAGATTTATATATTTAATATAATTAGTGTTTTTCACCGTACTCAAGAGTATTTCACTTATACGACGGCGGCCAGCATTGTGGTGGGAGGAAATCGGCGGGCAGAGCCCGGCGGAAACCCACGACCATCCGCAGGTTGTTCGCAGACCTCCCCTCTTAAGGTCGGAGAGGAAGCCAGCATGAGCTAGACTTGAACTCACAACAATCGCATTGGTAGGAGGCTTTCTGGGTCATTGCGCTGCGCCAGCGCGCTAACCGACTGAGCCACGGAGCCCCCCCTGAACATATAGAATGTACGAAGAAGCAGGAAATGCCTAAATGAAAGCAGGGATTAGGGTACAGGAGATTAAACGAATGAATACGTTACTGAGTAAAGAGAGCAGTGGGTGCATGGATGTATTATAGTGAAAATATTTGCCTAAATGAATATAGGAAATGGTGTAGGAGATAAATGAAAAAACATCCGGCTAAGTCAGTCAAGGGGTGAGTTATTGTGCGATGTAAATATGAATGCAAGAATGCAAGTGGGCCAAGAAGAGATTTAATTATTCAATCATGACTGAATAAACGATGGAGTGGGAAAATGTATCATAATGATGAAACTGGTTACGAACGAATACATGCTATGGGATATGCCTAAATGGATGAAGGAGCACGTGAATATGTTATAATGATGAAACAGATTATGAACGAATACATGATATGGGGTACTGGGATGGAATCCGAAAATATCTGAATGAGTGGATGGAGGACCGAGTGAATGTGTTATAACAAAGTGCTCAAATGAATACTTATTTCGTTTATTTAATTTATTGGTTTTTTACCTCGCACCGAGGAATATTTCACTTATACGACGACGGCCAGCATTATGGTGGGAGGAAAACGGGCAGAACCCGGGGAAAACCCACGACCATCCGCAGGTTGCTGTCAAACCTACCCACAATTCACTGCAGAGGAAACCTAGGCTGGACTTGAACTCACAATGACCGCATGGGTGAAAGGCATCGGGGTCATTTCGATGCACTAATCCACTCGTCCACGGAGGCCCCTTAAATGAATACAAGAGTGCGGTTATGCCAATGGGAGATTGCATGAACTCTGTATGAAGAAATGAGTGAGTGAATGTGCTCTGCAGATGAAATTGCCGAAATGAATGCAGCAGTGAGGGTAAAGCCCGGCGCAGACACAACCCACCAGCTGAGCAAAATGCCTCTCTCGCCCGCTTGCTCAGCACTTTGCTTACCTCATGTTTCAGCGCACATGTTTCATCGGCTCACAACGTCCTCGTACACAGCGTCATTTCTAAAATTGACATATGTCACGTGACCGTTTCGAGAGTCATGTGCCATAGTGAGGCGTCACATGACGAAATTGACAATGGTCTTTGATTGGTATAACTTGACGTTTGATTGGTATTTCCCCTGTCTCGGAGGGGATAGTTCGCTTTTGAAAAAAATGCGCGCACACATGAGCTAAGCGCTGAACAAATGGACTAGAGAGGCGTTTTGCTCAGCTGATAGCTAGCTCATGTCTGTGCCGGGCTCAAGGGGAATTAAATGAACCTGACTGTGAATTAAAGGGTGCAGGTATTGACGGGTTATGATGAAGATATTGTCCAAATGTTTGCGAAATTCATGATGTAGGAGATTAAGTGAGCAAAGATCTAGCTCTCAGATTTTCTATATCCATAAATTTCACATAATCGGGAGATTCTTGAGTAAGGCGTTAAATACCAAGGCGTTAGTCAGTCAATTATGCAGGGTTGGTTTTGGCACGTCTTGACATTACCTCATATGGGAACTGGATGACAGGCTGTCTACTACCAGACGCCACGGAATCAAGAACGTGAAACATTTACTTACTGGTCACGAAAAGACGCCACGTGTGATGTACTGATATAAATTGAAATAGTTTTGTAATGTGTCTGCAAGGGAGCAATTTGATTAGAGTAAAGGGAAAGACGCCCAAGCATCACTGTGATTATGGAATATGTCGGCATGGGGACATTTCCATGAGAGTACAAGGCAAAAGTGCGTGTTTAAGGCTAAACCCTCAGTGTAACACCTACCTTACCATGTACCAGTGGGTAAGCTGCAGTTATTGATGGGGGGGGGGGGGCGTTAAAATTAAGTCATTCTTTATTTTGTATTTTGAAAAATTTTATTTATTTTTATTTTTTTTATTACAGAATGTAACAGGTTTGGATGCGGTCTTTTAGTTAGGAGGTTTTCTCAGTTTCTCCCCATAAAGCCGAAGTCAAAGTGTTCAGTCAGTAATATCGATCAAACAGAGAAAGATAGATGGGTGTAATGCAAAGGACAACGTCGTGGAGAGTAAAGCATATGGTCATGCAAGCACACCTAACTGGTGAAATCCGAACTCAGTCACTCAGTTTACCTCACTTTGGGCCTTATTCTGTTTAGATAGTACTGCACGCTTTCCACCAAAACAGTACTGGCTTGTTGTTATAAGTACAAAACTTGTACCACACCAATAAACAAACAATGAAACAAATCAATCTGACTTAGTCTCTGTCACAGATTTGGCCAGAATTTGAATTCAGCGTGTCTCATTTGCACTCTCTCCTTTGTTGGGCCAATCTTTTCCATGCTAATTCCATCAGAAGAGAATGTCACAAAAGCACCGAGACACTCACTGGCTAAACCCATATTATAATTTATGAATGTATATTCAACGATATAATTATGTAGGTCTGTATGTCCTAACGTAAAAAGTAGCTTGTTGGTTTATTTATTTTCATCGTTCCTGACCTACCTAGTTGCCTACAGTTGTATTCGATGGAAGTTTAAATGTGTGTCAGTACTGTATCAACCAGGGTTAAGTAATTGTTTACGAACTCCTTCCACTTGCACTCAGTAATCAGTTTGATGATATCTATATGGGTCAAGAGTCGTCAGGTATTTCAAACTATAAGTGTAACGGGATCCCCTCGCCACCCTCACAGGTCCGCGACCTCAGTAACGATGTACCGTCGTGCCCGATCCCCAATCACTGCCTCATTCAAAGAGCAATACAAACGAGTATGTTGTGGAACCAGGGCCGCGAGACAGAGCGATAAATGCGTGGCACATGATCACATGTAACCGGTGAAATACGACCTCTTGTCAACTTCACCTCAGTTATGATTGCATTCCAAATGTTCATGAAAATGCTTCAAACGTAGCAACTTACACGCCCACCCTCCCCGCACCCCACCCCCGTTGCACCCCACCCCCGTTGCACCGGGCACCGTGATTAATTGAAGCAGAGTCATAGGTAAGAAAAATGCAGGGCTCTTATTCACTTTGTTCGACATCAGTGGCCTAGAATTACGCAACTCTAATTATTACACCTAACAGGGTGATTCTTGGTTTCCAGTGGTCAGTGTGATGCCATATGATATTCCGGGAAACGTGATGCAAATCGATTACCAGGCAATATTCAACGATCACGCGCTAACAGACAACGATCTCGTGCGTTTGCTCTAAACACTTATCTCCTTTGTGGCCTCTAACGCCCACTTGTTTGTAAAATAAACAGTCGGACGATGGCCTGCTTAGCAAGCGACGACGTAAAAGCCCAGCAATTTAAGGCTTCAACAGAGCAGGTTATTTCTTTTCGTGTTTTTTCTCACTTTTTTCGATATAGTAAGACATATAGCAGATTCCGTGGGATGGGATATAGGGCGTTGTGAGTTCTCTGCATGTGATATTCAACTTGTGCTCCGCACTTATTGGACATCACGTCTCATGAAGTCACAATTCCTGATATCGCTGAATATTCCTGAATCCGACGTCATTCACTCTGTATATTGCAGTGTTGCCATCACATTGAAAGGTCGAATAAACATCCATGTTTACTACACCATCATGCTGCTTTAATTTATGAACAGTTAATTTAATTCAAGCTCGACTGGCTAAGTCTTTGTTTTGACCTGGACATTGCCATTGGAATACACATGTATGTTATGCCTGGAATATGGACTGTCTGTCATAGATTTTATTGGTTTGACTGGTTTTTTGCGCCGTAGTCAACAATATTTCACTTACATGACGGCGGCCAACATTATGTTGGGAGGAAACCGTTCAGAGCTCGGGGAACAACGACCATCAGCAGGTTGCTTTCAGATCTTCCGAAGAGGAAGCTGGACTTCAACTCACAGTGACCGCATTCGATCTGTCATACATGATTGAAGACTGAAGACTGCTTCACTGGTGCAAGATACCAGCTTTGCTTTGTTATTTATATTATTATACTGACATGTTTTAAGTTGTGTTGACATGTTTTAAGTTGTGTTGGGAATGGGTCTTACGATTGTCGGCTTCAAACTCTCCTGCATAGTCGACAAGTGGCGCACGGATGTCGGCTTCAAACTCCTGCATAGTCGACAAGTGGCTTACGAATGTCGGTCTTTGCGCATAGATTTGATGCAAGGAAAATGTCACTGAATAACTACGTTAGGTGGGTATTACCCCACGCATCCCCGAGGACCGAATTATGGATATTTAATTGGTTCGTTTGACTGTTTTCTGATTTTTGTAAAACTGTGTGAAAACTGCAATGTTTTAGGTATTTAATGAATTCCAGGATTATTATTAATAGCTTGATATACCTTCACTGATTTCTTGATATTCTCCATTCTGTATCTCTCTCTGATTTTATACCAAGGTTTGGCAGGGAATGACAAGACCAACGATAGTAGTTTTGAGGAGTCTGGAGAAAGGTTACTGTTGTGTCATGCAAGCGTCAGTTATCTCTCTCTGGTTAAAAGTGCTGGGGCCAATTTTACAAACAGGATGTGGGTTATGTCAAACGTAATTGTCATGTCGACACACACTGTAGACCATACGTTGCCATGGTAGTTACGTTTGACGAAACGTTACACTCTCTTCGTAAAACGGGCCCCTGATGCTGGGGAAACGGAGAGAATAAAACTTTTGTGTAAAATGCATGCAATCCCAATTCCCCACTTGTATACTTAAATTGGTTAAAGGAACAGGCCGTGGTGTAGTAGTTAGAAAAGCTTGCATCTAGGTAGGATTTCAAAGATCGTGCCAACAAGGGGGTCGAGGGTGCTCGTGTGGCTGTTTACGCAGTTTAACATTCAATGGAAACCATTTACCTGTCAGCAGTATACATATGCATGGTGTATCTGTACCTCACACGTAGGATTGTTCGTCAGTAACTTGTCAGAGGTCGGTGGTCTATACCTCAAGCACCCTGGTTTCATCCACGCAGAACCTATGCGTCAAAATCGACATTCGTATACTAGCCCTCAACCAAAATTTGCCTTCTGGGTGAATAATCTCAAGATCAGTTTCCAAAAATGACAAATAACACAAACCACCAAAGAACTAAGAAAATAGATAAGATATAAAAAAAAATAGGACGGATTCATGCAAAGAGAAACCGTCAACAGTTTTCAGTGATGACGAAAAGACGAAATGAATGTTCTAGATGAATAAAATCAGTTACAAACCGTGTACCATTATGGTATTTATGGTGTCGATAATCAAATATGTATCTAAACTGGCCGCCCACCCTATAAGTGAAAAATTACGCAACAGTTAAATAAATAAATTAATCAAAGTGGTGGATGTGCAGGGTAAAATATTAATCTGTAATTTCTATTTTATGTTATAGGAGACGAAGTGATGAGAGATTTGAAAGCAAAATGTCCCAGTCAGCATGGAACCAATAGAGGAGATCGACGACGAGAGCTCGCCGCTTCTACCTAAATCTGAAAATCCTCCGCCAGATGGATCCACCGGTTCGACGACGAAACTAGGAGTGCCTGCCGAGAAAAATATACAAACCGGTTTACAGAAATCGCGTGAACCTGTGAACCAGTATCATCTGGCCAAAGGCAGAATCGCCACAGTGCCATCTAGATTCTCGAATTTACAGACGCGTATAGCAGCGCCCACTGGCAGACATAAACCCATTGCAACGAGGCCACCGACCACAAGGCAGCCCACCAACCCAAGGCCGCCCACGAGCCCAAGGCCGCCTACGACACCCGGACCGCTTATCACACCAAGGCCGCCTCCGACAACAAGGCAGCCCAAGAACCCAAGACAGGCCCCGGTCGAAAATGACAAACGTGGGCCCTCTTCTAAATGCGGTGGAAGTTACGGCGCCTTGCATAAGGGTGTTGAAGTCGCCACGTCTCACGATACTGGCTCGCCGCACGATGCAGCAACTTCTGATGGAGATCTGCCGACAGATGACTCCACAACCACGGAGTCATCCGATTCTAGTGAAGGAACGTTTTCTATTCGCGGATTGTCGGGGCCTCAGAAATTTCTTCTTCTCAATGTGCTGCTTAGCGATTTCTTGACGTCGTGCTGCCTATCCCTTCTGGCGCCGTTTTTTCCTCAAGAGGTAAGTAGGAACAACGTGGATAGGTTCTGGTTTTAGTATCCGCTCAGGTTGTAGAATAAGAGATCCTTTCAGCACACACGAACTATGGCGAAGTCTGGCAGGAACTGGGGTCACTATGTTGAAAACTCAGAGGGAACCTTTGAGTATACTTTTAATGGTGTGTATTGGCAATTTGTGCAGAGTAAATGAAAATACACGTCGCTGTCATCAAAGAGATTAATCCTGTTCCCGAGTGTATGCTACTTCCGCGCACTGGCACTCGCTCACATACCGGAAATTTAGGGAATACCAAAGCGGTGTATACAAATAGTTAATGCTTGAGCTAAAAGTCAGAAAAGACTTTAAAGGAAACAACTAATTCAAAAGCAAAGGTTGTATGCCTACTTTTTACCCCCATAAAAGGATTCACCTGCGGTTTTTTGAGCTATCGCTCCTGGAAGTGACGTAATACGTAAATTGTTACCTTTTTAACCTTCTTGATACCAGACATGACGCCCCATCTAGTAACCACGAAGCAGGCATCAGCTTTGTCAGTTTTAAAAATCTCCATCTTTTCCTGTTTCATGGTGGAGAGCGGGACTTAGCCGAGTGGTCAAATGCGCTTGTCCTCTTGTACACAAGAGAAGCCGGATTAAACTAACCCACAACAAAAGACGTTATCTTTGAATCCGGGTTAAACTAACTCACAACAAGAGACGTTATCCTTGAAACCGGGTTACACTAACTCACAACAATATACGTTATCCTTGAAGCCGGGTTAAACTAACTCACAACAATAGACGTTATCCTTGAAGCCGGGTTAAACTAACTCACAACAAAAGGCGTTTGCCTTGAAGCCGGGTTAAACTAACTCACAACAAAAGACGTTATCTTTGAATCCGGGTTAAACTAACTCACAACAAGAGACGTTATCTTTGAATCCGGGTTAAACTAACTCACAACAAGAGACGTTATCCTTGAAACCGGGTTACACTAACTCACAACAATATACGTTATCCTTGAAGCCGGGTTAAACTAACTCACAACAATATACGTTATCCTTGAAGCCGGGTTAAACTAACTCACAACAAAAGGCGTTTGCCTTGAAGCCGGGTTAAACTAACTCACAACAAAAGGCGTTTTCCTTGAAGCCAGGTTAAACTAACTCACAACAAAAGGCGTTTTCCTTGAAGCCGGGATAAACTAATTCACAACGAAAAACCTTTTTCTTGAAGCCAGGTTAAACTAACTGACTACAAAACACGTGATTGTTTCTGACTGACTGGCCACCTGGTTCAAGTATGAATCACAAATGAAACAAGTTGCATCGGCGATAACTCTCTCCTCTATTCTCTCTTTTTTCGTCGACTCTTTCTCTATCTCCATCAAGACTATATGTCAATCCCAGGTTATTCATTGTTCCAATCTTTGATCTGTTTTAAGGCTAGTTCTGGTACAGTTAGTTGGTCTTATACATGTAGGCATAACATCCCAGAAATTGAAATGTGGCGCGTTAAGCAGAGTACAAGAGTGATCACTTCCAGGGAAACTAGTTGTTTTATGTAAGTCTTTGATATCTTCACGCAAATGTCCATAAATGCCATTAAGATGCAGGGAAGCAGCCATTAAAGTGATCAGCAATCTCCTGCTTCCCATACCAAACTGACAAGTGGATGAAACAGCTGGTGGTACCCAAATACCTAACCAGGGCCTCATCTACAGCAGAAACAACATTTTACCTTCACGTGTAGAAACAGTCATGTGACATACGACATTTCTTCGTCTCCGGTCGTGCATGGGAAGGTCCGCCAGCAACCTGCTTGCGGATGGTTGTGGGTTTCCCCGCGGCTCTGCCCGGTTTCCTGCCACCATGATGCTGACGGCCGTCCTCTAAGTGAAAGATTCTTGAATACGACGTAAAACACCAATCAAATAAATAAATATAAAATTCCTCGTGTGTATACCTGTAAGAAAAACGTTACAAGCTTAGCAGACTTACACAAACAGAAGTCAGACATTAAAGCACCTCAGAAAGTAACTTGCAAGTAAGTTCTACACTTCGTGCCAGGCTTTACCAGCTTGCCTACAAAATTCCTTTAAAAGGTGGAAATGAACAAAGGTGTAGGCTGGAACTACTTTAGGAAAGAAGGTTTGAAAAATCGAATAAAAGATCAACCCACAGAATAAAATAAACCCCGCCAACATTGGATTTCGTTTCAGGCTCACAACAAAAATGTCAGTGACGCTATATCAGGGTGGATATTTGGAGTGTATTCACTGACGCAGTTTGTTTTCGCTCCGATATGTGGGAAGCTGGTAAGTTTAGTTTGCCTTTAGATACAGTTGAAGACCAACAAAATTTAAAACTGAAGTACATGTATTGCTCATGTGATAGATCTTTTTCTGAAAGTAACTCATTTCTTTTTTGAAAAGTTTTTTTTATATGAGCGAGAAAAAGAAATTCGGCCTTTTATGGGAATATGTGTGACTTTATTTTCTTGCTGGGTGTGACGAACGAGTTTCTAATGGGTTTCATTGTCTTATGTTAAAGGTGTCTGAATGTGGTCAACATGTACACAAGGGTGTCAGAGTCTTATATTGAGCTGAGGTTTAATATTTCTGTATTGTTGCGAAAGTGTAAGGCCTATATTGTGGGCCTTTTACGCTTGCGAGTTCAACAAGTAATAGTTACCTGCTAATTCAGTCATTTACTGACCAACTGACTCCTTTATTTATCTACTAACTGACTTGTTTATTTACCTGTTTTCTAGCTGCCTACCATCGGAGGGCGGTTCATGTACCTCGCTGGGGGTTTCTGGAGCGGAGCCTGCACCATTTTATTCGGGTGAGTCTGTTCGAAGTATTTATTTATCTTTCAAATCAGTCCTGTAGGCAGCCTCAGTTCACTTATGCAACCACAGGGTCGGCTTTTGGGTTCAGCAATACGAATTTTCCCTAACGCAAACCCAGGGCGGAGCCAGCGACAGTTGGTTTCGAAGCGGCGACGTCATTTGTCAGGTGCAAGGTCAGGGCAACAAACGCCTTTGATGTTTGAACAGTGCAGAATATGTAATCTGTGAAAACATTTAGCCCAATGGGTGACCGGCTTCCCTTGTCAAGATAAAGGTAAATTTGGTAAAACCCTACAACACGACTCGAAATAGGCGTATAACAAGGAAGAAATTAGGTCGAATTCACACAACTTTCAATCATTTCAGGGTGAAATTATCTTTGCATGAAAGCTTGGGTGCAAACCACCCTTTGCACCCAAACCACCTTTATTGTGTACGTAGATTTGAGATCTGTTTCATCCATTCATTCAGTCTTGGCATTCAGAAGTACAGATCTGTACTCTTTCACTCACCAACCTGGCCCGTGAATGAAAGAAAATCATTAGCAAATCTACTCTGAGCTGTTATTTAAAGTACATTTTATTATACAAACTGTTTTCCTGGGAGCCTCAGTGGCCGGGTTGTTAGTGTACTAGCGCAACGCAAAGATTCATGGACCTCTTACCAACGCTGTTGCCATGAATTCAAGCCCAGCTCATGGCGGCTTCCTCTCGGGCCGTACGTGGGAAGCTCTGTCAGCTACCTGAGGATGGCCGTGGGTTTTCCCAGGGCTCTACTTGGTTTCCTCCCACCATAATGCTGGCCGTCGTCGCATAGGGAAGTATTCTTGAATGCGACCTAAAACACTAATAACTAACTAACTAACTGAATAAATAAATGAACTTTGCCTTGTAGTTTCCTGCAGTACGTGCCTGTGGATAACGATGGCGGCACTGCCTTTATTGCTCTGTGTTTTGCCCTCCGTATTATCCTAGCCATCGGGTGTGCTGCCCTGCAAACCGCCGGCTACGCTTACTCCTTCAACGAGTTTCCCAACAGCGTGGCTACTGTGTTTGTAAGTATATTTAATATGTAAAGATACTGTGACAATAGAATATACTTTTAGCCATTTTTGGAAATATTGCTTTATTGCGTGATACTCTAAATGTGGCCACAATATGGCGGCCATAATGTAAACGTAAAAGTTAAGCCATAATCATTCATGCTATAGATACTGAACATGTATATTGCAGCAAGACGAGAAAGAGGCGTATTAACATGAAGCAGAGCGTGAAATGAAACAGGTAAACTTATCAACAAAAATGTCTCAGCTGAATAATTAGGTCTCATTACGTCACATTGAGTCCTTCTGTTAATCATGCAAGCCCTCATGTTCTAAATTTAAATTATCTCTTATTACAGGGTATTATGGAGGTGTTTGTAGGACTGGGTTTCATGGCGGGCCCCGCTCTGGGGGGTCTCTTGTATGAGGTAAGTGGGCCATTTCTACCGCTCTGGAGGTCTCTTGTATGAGGTAAAATGTGCCATTTCTACCGCTCCTGGCGGACATTCACAATTTTGACCAGGGTCCCGATAGCTGAGATCTTAAAGGCGCTTCGCCGCTGCGAATATATACCAGGCCATTAACCAGTGAGATGGCGCGTTCGAATCCAGCCCTCGCTGATTCGGGTTTGTGGGCACCTGGCAAATTTCGGTCTTTGGGTTACGTAGTGCCCTCCAGTATCTCCCACCCATCGACCTTATCCCGTCATGTAAGTGAAAAAATTTTTAGCACGTCCTTAAACACCAGTTGGTTAATTAATTAATCAGTCAGTCAATCAATCAATCAATCAATCAATCAATCAATCAAACTGTGAGAAAACTGACTGCATGGAGTCTGCTTCCTAATCTGAAACCGATAAGGCCGTAGTAGTCACCTTTGTTTGTTGATCGCCACATGTATTATGACATCTTAACTTAAAAAATCCACTGTGTGTAAACCCTTTCGTTTTCACAAAGTATTTTGCTGGAAAATGACCGCAATAGGTCGTACGCCATATATCGAAGACAAATTATACCAAAAGTACTTAACCAGGCGCAATAACCATTTTTGCCTTTTGAACCTCCATGGCATTTGTGAGGAATTCTCAACTACAATATAAATTGCACGTTTGTTGTCTCGTTTTTCAGGTTGGAGGTTTCTATTTGCCATTCGTTGTTGTTGGAGGGTTAATCTTGGCATCAGTTCCAATAAATTACTGTTTTATTCCGGAACTAGAGGGTAAGCTGGCTAATTCTTTTGATCGTTTTTAAACAACGAAAACTGATTGAAACAAGTGGTGAAAAGTTATTAGTGATATTTGTTCACACAGAAAAAAAGAGGGCCGAAACACTCCTTCCTATGATTACCAGGGTTTTCTCAATCTGTTACACGTCCCTTTGGTCGGTGGATTTTTCCACATCACTTGGACCTCTCTTTGATTGACCCGTCACTCTCTCATTGGTTCTGACATCCACACTGCATGAATTAATTACCTGTCAAAGAATTGCTATACGTTTTACAGGTACCCAAGTCACAACAGTACTTAATCAGCTTGTAATGAACTAAGTATGCAACAGTGAATGTGATCTACAAAGTGATTGAGATTGATTACACAAAAAACTGTTGTTTATAGATTAAGAGGATTAGCTCAGACTGTCTCTACTGTACTTGTTCAGACTCACAGTAACTTTGTATTGTTAAAGATTATATATAAACAGTGCTCTCTGCTAGAAGGACAAGTTAGAATTGGACTGGAGAGTTGACTGGTAAGCACCTCTGAGTCCTGGTCACTCTCCATGTTACAGCTATAATAAATGAGACGCTGTTGAGTACACGAGGCTTGGAGTGTTTCTTGTTGTAACCAACATAACGGAAAATGACTGATCAACTTAACTATTGATCATCCCGTTGAGAAATAATCTATATGGCCATATTCCCAGTCATACAATGATCGAGGCCTGACTGTAAACCTCTAACTTTACATACATCTGATGAAGGTACTGACAGTTTATGTTGCCCATTAGTGCCCATACCTGTTCTGTTTGGTGGACTCTGTCCTGTTTCCTCTCACCATAATGCTGGCGACCGTAGTATAAGAAACATATTCTTGAGTACGGCGTGAAACACCAATAAATAAATAAATGGTTTATCCATTCAATTAATAGAGAAATAAATTTTATTTACTTAAATTAATTAATATATTTATTCATATATATTAATGATATATTTATTCATATGAATTATTGATATATTTATTTGTTTAAATGAATTTAATTAATTAATAGATTAATCGTTTACTCAGTAAATTATTTAATTTGTTTTCTTTTTGTCAGAGGTCGAAACAGGTGAAGGTGACGGCTCGGTTGTGGACCTGATCAAAATGCCGTCCATCCTTGTCATGAATGTTGCTGTTGTGGTGGGATCGGTGATATGGTCCATCCTCGACCCAACTCTTTCTCCTCGACTCAACGAAGTAGGTACACAAAACAAAACAGCTATGTAAACAGCTGGTTTGTAAACGTCCATACATGTGGGAGGTGATTGTTGTTAAAATCCTTGTTCAAGGCGATCTCAGGCTGGCTTCCTCACTAGTGGTACTTGGGAAGTCTGCCAACAACCTGCAGATGGTCATGGGTTTTTCCCGGGCTCTGCCAGATTTCCTCCCACCATACTGCTGGCCACCGACGTATAAATGAAATAGTCTCGAGTGAAACACCGATAAATAAATTTAAAATCCTTCAAGGGATCTATCTGGCTGCAGGGAACATGTGTTGAACCGTTGAGGGCACTGGATCGAATCCAACTGTCGATCCTGGCTCTGCTTCGACGTCAGAATTATCTTTAAGAGGTGGGAGGGGCGTTAGTTTTATTTGTTTAGTTATTTATTTCATTGGTGTTTTACGCCGTACTCAAGAATATTTCACTTATACGACGGCGGCTACCATTGTGGTGGGAGGCAGTGAAATAAAAGGGGAATGTTTGAGTTCGGCGTTAAATAACCACTTAATAAGTAGTTGAATGAATGGAAGAAATAACCCAGTGAAAAATATACAGTAACCAAAGTGGTTTCCTTTTTACGCACTAGATATCAGCGAAAATTCGTAAAAGAGGAACTATTCAGCTGTGTATATCGAGTAATTTTGCTAGAGCAAGATATTACGTATATAAATATTAAATTTAATTTTTCGGTTGGGGATATTAAAGCTATTCACAAATATGTTATGTTTTTCACTTGTTTCCTCAGTTCAGCTTGTCTCCCAGTATCGTAGGCCTTATCTTCCTGCTGATGTCTGCTTTCTACGCTCTGACAGCGCCACTCTGGGGGCGAATTGCCGACAAAATGGTAACTTTTTTTTGATCTTCAGAACAAGACAATAGGAATTCGTTTATTAACTGGATCGTTTTTAACTACTTGATACTTTGGGTAATTTTTGAGTTTTGGTACTGCGTGGTAAACCTTTTAAAATGTCCCGCTATAGGCTTCCCACCGGAGGCCGAAGTCGACACCGACGAGGTTCTGCGAGATTCTGAGAGATTATTGCTGTTTCTGTTTACAGGAAGACAACAAGCTTTTACTCATACCTGGATTCATTTTTGCGGCTATAAGCTTGCTGCTGTTGGGGCCTTCTCCCATTTTTGGCCTGGGTTCCGACTACAAGTAAGTTTGAATATACTCACCTAACTGTACGCAATTAACGATGGGCGATTGCCTCCGTGGCCAAGGGAGTGCGCTAGTGCAGCGCTAAGACCTAGATGACCGTCATAAATGCGGTCGCTGTGAGGTCAAGCCCTACTTATGCTGGCTCCTCTCAGGCCGTACATGGGAAGGTCCCCCAGCAATGGGACTCTGCCCGATTTCGTCCCACTATAAGACTGTCCCACTATAATGTTTCCCACCGTCGTGTAAGTGAAATGTTCTTCAGTATAAATAGATAAATAAACGGTTGACTTCATGGCTCAAAGTTTCCCGTCTACGCAAGCCGGTTCTAAGCTGTCTAAGAGCTCATCAGTGTCAGTGGTCTCGCTGTAGTGCCTGTGAACTAACCTCGTTGTTGTTTTACAAGCATAACTGAATGTATATGCAACCTTGACCCACTAAAGAAAGGTCCCATAGTATGGGAGACAGATACGGCCATTCGCGTTCACCAGAGGCGCCTTTTAATAACCATGTGAGACGAGAATGCGAGATAAGGCAAAACCGCGCGAGATTAGTGCTATTTTTGCGAGATTTTGTCAATCCACACTAGTCTCGCATTCGGGTACTTTGTGGGCTTTAGAAGGGGCGGCTCGAAAAAGTGAGTGACCCTATCCGTCATCCATACAATAGTGAACACGAATTGTACCTATACTTAGGCAGGCAATGTTCTACATTGTGTGTAAAGCCTCACCCAGACATACTGTAGCGTATTTTACATGTGCCGATCATCAAGTCAGATAGCACCAAAATTGTTACCGATTTTAGAGCTCCCGACTTGTAAGGGAGTTGAAGGCGGTCTCCCGTTTATCAGAAAGACGCACAAAACACATATTCGTGTCGCCATCGAGACCTTGTTGTCATTGTGGCTCTTTGGGCATGTTGCCCTTCTGCATGAAAAGTTACATTTCCGTTTGTAAACTTCTTTTGCCTAAAGTAATCGGTTTAAATCCATTTTTCGCCCCAATACAGCTGCGGTATTTTTTGCCAGAAGGCTTGTCCAGTATTCGGCGAAGAGCTCTGATTTACAAAGCGCTCTTCAATTTTCTTTAGACACTTTGTTGTTTCCAAGCGTTTCGGTTTCCTTCATGCACTCCGGTTTCCTTCAACCCCTGCGATTTTCCTTATTTACTTCCATTTCCTCCAGACGCTTCAGTTTCCTTCAGGCACATGGGTTAAGTAATACTTATAATAATAGATAGACTTAAGTAAATGCAAATCTCTGTTGGCAGTCAACTCTGGCTAAACGTGGTATCTCTCTGTCTCCTGGGGGTCAGTTGTAGCTTAGCAATCATCCCATCCTTTGATGTCTTCCTCGACTTGGCTGAGTAAGTATGAAAACAGTACTGCGCATACTGCAATGTTAAATAGACAATAAGCTGTATTCTGTGCCCTAGAGCGAAATCATCATTTCGAGCTGGGGTATCACTCTGTTTTGGTAATCGTGTAAGACAAAACTTGCCTACGTCCTGTACGAGCGAGTAGTCGCACATTGGCGCTTTTGGTGTGACCGTATCTCGCACTTCCTGTTTATCTCACATTTTATGTTAATCTCACATTTAAAGGACGGTTGGCTTCGAGGAGAATGTGAACACATATGGAGTAGTGGCTGGGCTGTGGAGTTCGATGAATGCTCTTGGGTGAGTATAGACCTAAGTACCAAAGTTTCCGGCATCCGTTTTGGTGTGATCTGGTGTAATTGATCGGTATTCGTCAGGGTTGTGTAATCAAAGTATTTCACGTCTGTGACGGGTGTAGGGCGTGTGTGAATATATAAATATATACAAAATGTATTTTCCTCTTTTCTAGATAGATGGAGCTTATATTCTAACGTCTGTCTAACGTCACATAAAACACACATGTATCTAGCGTGCCGGCGTAAAGAAGTAATGGGTACAAAACTGGTTGCGAAGGTTATTACGTATGTTTTGTGGAACAGGCCTCAGGGCCTCTCTATGCTTTACTCGTTCCCATATTCATTAATGCTGGGGGTCTTGCTGGCTCAGATCGATAAATAACTCGCACTCAGCGACTGTAAGACCTTTGACCATTGAGGTCGCGTGTCCGAATCCCACTCTGGCTGTGTCGACTGTGGCTGTAAATTAGAGTTTATTGAGGTAATGACCGAAGGCAGGTGATTTCCTTCGGTTTCCTCTGCCCATTAACCGGTCTGACCGCCGACGTATAAGTCAAAATTTCTTGAGTATCGCGTTAGATACAAAATCAAATGAAATCGAATCATTATATATGTTAAAAAATATCTCTTCCATTGTATAATTCACGGCGATGGATCTGTTTGACAGGGATTTTATTGGGCCATCTATCGGCGGGGTACTGCTCACAAGCGTCGGCTTTCAGCTATGCATGACGTACACAGCCCTCTCATGCGCAGTCGTGGTAAGTGATCCTGCATGAATCTCAATGGCGTCAGGGTTTCCGGTCTAACCAAGCATCCTAATACAAAAGACTACAGCATGGAGAGTAAATCCAGAGTAGCGACAACAGTGTGATAGATCATGTTGGCTTCCTCTCCGGCTGTATATGGAAAGGTCTGCCAGCGACCTGTGGATGGTCGCGGATTTCTCCGTGGGCTCTGTCCGGTTCCCTCCCACCATATTGCTGACCGCCGTGGTATTAGTGAAATATTATTGAGTACGGCGTAAAAACACCAATCAAATAAATAAGTAAGTGTGACAGAAATGGTCACGGGTAACTGGTAAAATGCGACTTCGGGGTTTTATTGTAAATGCTTAAAAATACATATGTAGCAATAGACATCCCGATAATATTCTTGCTTTAAATATGTAAAAAATGTGCAGCGATGTTAATAGAAATTGCCTTAACATCACTTCTCTAGAATTACTGAAAATGCTGCCTTTCAGTCTTGGATCACGGATGGAGTATGGCATTGATCGAGTGAGTGATGTGATTAAGGAGAGATTGGAAGAATTAATGATTGATTGATTCTGCGTATAAGTTGAAAGATAGTGTGGATTTTGTAAAACTTTGTTTTGCATACACACTTCGGTATCTTTCAGTGACCACTCGTTGACAGGTAGAGGGTGGGAGGAAGCGGGTTGTAAGGGCATCTGTTTTTCTTTGGGTCCGTGAGTCAGCAGGTCCGAGTTTCTTATATCTTGATATCTTGAATTATTAACCTCGGAAATTACAATCCGTGCATAAATTTGGCATATTTACCGAATGTCTTGATTATCGGTGGTAATCAGTTTGTGTGCAATGAATGCTCTAAAATGTTCCATTTTGGTAAAATCATGTGTGCAGGATCGTTTTTGTATCCTCAGATTATGCCTGAAAGTCAGCTAGATCCCTAAACAAGATTTGCATATATAATGATTTCCTTGATTTTTACTGAATGTGGCTCAGGTTTTCTGTTTTGTGCTAACATTATGAAAACGACTTTGAGGTATAGCATGAAACTGGTAGGTTACATTGTGTATGTGAGACGTCAGACTAAAGTTTATAACCGACCCGATTCGTGTAGACGTCAAAGTAAAGTTTATAACTTGCCCGATTCGTGTAGACGTCAAAGTAAAGTTTATAACTGGCCTGATTCGTGTAGACGTCAGGCTAAAGTTTATAACCGACCCGATTCGTGTAGACGTCAGACTAAAGTTTATAACTGGCCCGATTCCTGTAGACGTCTGACTAAAGTTTATAACTGGCCCGATTCATGTAGACGTCAGACTAAAGTTTATAACCGACCCGATTCGTGTAGACGTCAAAGTAAAGTTTATAACTTGCCCGATTCGTGTAGACGTCAAAGTAAAGTTTATAACTGGCCTGATTCGTGTAGACGTCAGGCTAAAGTTTATAACCGACCCGATTCGTGTAGACGTCAGACTAAAGTTTATAACTGGCCCGATTCCTGTAGACGTCTGACTAAAGTTTATAACTGGCTCGATTCGTGTAGACGTCAGACTAAAGTTTATAACCGGCATGATTCGTGTTGACGTCAGACTAAAGTTTATAACCGGCCCGATTCGTGTAGACGTCAGACTAAAGTTTATAAGTGGCCCGATTCGTGTAGACGTCAGACAAAAGTTTATAACCGATCCGATTCGTGTGGGCCTATATTTTGCATATTAAATGAATTTCTTCGTTCTCATTGGTTGTTGCTTTCTGTGTAACAGTGGCACCAGGTGTTATAAAAGTTTGTGTGCGGGTTGATTTTGTGAAACTGTTGATGGAAACCAGCCAAATCGGCGCATATAAGATTTACATGTACATATTTAAAGATTTACTGTATTCTGATTTGCTATTGGTTTCAATGAAATAACAGCTTTGTATATCGTCCGACGTGGACAAAATTGTGTGTTTAAGTTGATTTTGTTGATTTTGTGCAATAATCAAAAGGTCTGGGGGAAGGAAGGGCATCTAAGACTCACAATCTTTATTGTATCTCATTTGATTTGTGTTCTTTGACGTTTTTTTTTTGTTTTTTTTTTACATTTTTTATGAAAGGTTGTACTTCTGGTCATAATGGAAATCGCGGAAAGATGTGGAAAGAAATCTAAATCACCTTCAAGCGTCCCAGAAAGCACCGAGCAGTCCGTGGAAGAAAATGAAAGAGAATCACCCATTAGAAAAGAACTGGGATACTATGCAACAAACCCCTACATGTTGATAAACTCTGAGATGGCATGATGGTTTTATCACCTGGGAAAATCTAGTCGTTGTGATCATTGTTCATACGTGGTCTAACATGCCCAGTTTACGGTCTTCGGGGATAGACGCACCGGAAATATGAGCGGTGAAACGGAAATGACGTCATAGGCGTTATCATAAACAATTTCACATACTAGTGTATCTTGGCCAGATTTAAGTCCATGATGTTTGGTGCTTTAACGTGATAAGAAATGTTGCCTGAGTTTTCACACATTATGCTGAGGAAGCAGGATTTTTTTCTTGTGTGTTAATGTGACAAAACAATTGCCCGTAAAAAATCAGAAAGGCGTGATCAATGTTTGCATTGAATTTCTGTTTATTCTTCCTTTTGCCTGATTCACAGGGCCGTAGGGCTTATGTTTACTGACAAAATAGTTGCCTGCACGGGAAAGAAGAAAAACATGACTAATGTTTGGCTTGCATTTACGTTCTTAAGACTTCACGCAGAATGGCTAGCATTCTTATAACTTATTTGCGTTATTTTGCGTTATAAGATGGCAATCAACATGTGCACTTAGAGAGGACAGTGGGTGTCTGGAAAATGAAATGTTTTTCGTCCAGGCGTCCACATTTTAATTTTGTCATATCATCAGTCCCATGATTTGGCAAAAACGGTTTGCTCTATTCAGCGTAGATGAAGGTAACCAGGCACAAGTGACAATTACCTGAAGAGTTGTTTTGTAGCCCGGGCTGAAATAACGCAGTATATTGTTTCCACATGGCATGTTCTGGTAGAGTTGCGTCCCTTTGTTTTCAATTGAAAATGATTTGATATTTGAATTTCGGAAATCAGATTGTCCGTTCATTATTTAATTAATTGTGGTATGGCCAAAATGTATAGGAGTAAAAACAATTTTAAAAAGTCATATTATTGACAAAGGACGAACCAAACAAATATTATCGCCATTTTATTTTCTGAGTTGTGGGATCCACTCAAAAAACTGCCTCAATAAAAGCACCTTACTAAAGGCAAATATGCAGTGAATGTTCAGGCTAAACTCTCTCGATAATAAGTAATTCACTTCCTAGTAAAATTTCTCATAAGACGCACCTTATGGGTGATACGGGCCATCGCCGGTTCATTTATCTAAAACCATTGTCTCCCCATATGATATCTGCCCCAATTGGCGTTCAATAAAAATCTTTCATTCATATCTGCCCCGCATCGAATCCTGTGCTCGCTGGTTTAGTACCGCTTTTAGTAAGGGTGTTTGTCGGTCACATATTGAAGAGCGGCGGTTTACTTTGAGTGGCCTGGTTCCCGACACACGTAAACTTAATCGTCGCCGTATGTATCTGAAACAGTTGAACACAGCACCAATGAAATAGATGAAAAATATCAATTGCCTTAGAACAGACCGTGTCTTAAACGAGGAAACCTTACGGAGAATTTATTTTATGAACACTCGTGAAAGTGACCCTGGAATCATATGTCGTATTTACAAAGGCACCTTTACACTCAAATGTATGGTCTCACCAATGGTTGGAATGTGCTACTTTAAAGGTGCATACTGACATCAGCAAAAGACATGTCAACTACAAGCCAAACAAATGTGTGTAGTAGTACTTTAGAAAGATTCCACTCCTAAGAGACGGAAAATCGTCCCATGCTCTAGTCCTTATGCTGTCTTGTTGAAGGGCAAAGTGACATGTCGCTGGTCTTCATATCTTGTTGCAGCGTATCATAAAACCACGAATTACCCCAAACGACCTGAAATTTTTCCCATGACAATTTTTTTTCTTTTTCTCTGGATTCTAAGAATTCTCTTGATTGTCAGGTTTGTTCAGGAGTTAGGAGGATATTCGTCGGGAAAATTTTAAGCTCTAGCACCACACAATATTCTACGGCATTGATTTACCTCTTAAAATGTACTTTTTTTTACAAAATTTGAGGTCATTTAGGGTAACCTGTGAAACTGTGTGGATGGAGCACAAGGAAGCATTAAGTATCAACCAGTAATCCATATTTAAATTATTCACCCGAAATTAGGAATTCGGTTTTATGATGTAGTAAAAATGATATTATAAGATGAAGAAACATGAATATTTTTGTCATATATACTGTAGGCTGTATGAATATTTTTGTCATATATACTGTAAGCTGAGAATGTACTTTTTCACTTTTTCAAGGTCTATTTTTCGTCGTTATAGTTATTGATCATTCGTACATTCAGTGTGTCCGCAGCTTTGTGATACCTATGACATATAAACATACATTCGTCATCAAATGAAGAAATAAAAGGCTGTTTTATGGAATTTTTAACAGGGGTGTTTTTTGTCACTAGGTTTCTCTCACTTTAATTTCTCCGCTTTATAAGTATGGATCAGTGGAAACTTCACGTTGTTAAGCACACGTTTTCGGTGGGGTTTTAGAAATAGAGTCACACTGCTCACTGCGCAGGATCGTCTCGGTGGCTTGGTGGTTAGAGCGTCCTTCTCGAGGTCGAGAGATCCTGGATCAATCCCGGGTCAGGACATACCAAAGGCTTTAAAAATTGCACTTGTAGCTGAAAGCTTAGAGCAAGGAAACAGTTCTAGTCGGCTCGATGTCAGTGTAATGTGCCTGGGCTGGGTGTCATGTCTGGTGTCTTCGGCATGATGTTCCAGTGGCGGCAGTACTTTAGTATGGTGGCTGATAGCGTCCATTCGTGACCTTGACCCCCATGGAAGACGCAGAGAGCGATTCCACCAGGCCACCGAGTCGGTCCTACGCAGTAAGGAGTGTGACCTCTATTTATGAAAGCCGTCCGAAATTGTGAGACCGCGAAGCTCGAGGTTCCATTAAAAGAGCGTTTTTTTTATTAAATCCGCTGTCTTGACGGGCTCGCGGAAGGCACGGTCAAGATGGACGCTATATCGGCCACCATAATTTGACCGCATGGACTTGCCTGCCACCAGAAGACACAGTATATCTACATTCTAACGACTCCTCGTCGTCAAATGACTGAAGAATTGTTAAGCACGATGTAAAACTCAAACATAGGTACACAGCTTACAGCGCATTCTCAATTTCTCTTCGCCTACTTTAGATCGTTACCACTCAGAAATCTTGAACAATGCCAAGGTCAAAGGGATCACGGTGATGAGGCAAGAGGCGATGTCAGGAAAAAAACCCCTCTCTCTCTTTTGTTAAAAAAGTATTAAATAAAAAAAAAATTGTATCCGCAAGTTTCCCACTTCTCTTCTGCCTCGGCCTAAGGTTAATTGCTTCGATTAATACGCGTGTCAAGGCGCCGATCACACATTTGCCGAAGGTGGATGTTTCTTTCTCGCCGGGCACTCTGATCCCTCCACCAATATATTACTGCCCACCATTGTATAACTGAACAATTCTTCACAATGAAGAAAATAATTAGACAAATGAATAAGTGGATGAAATAAATATGAATTATGGGAACGCATGAGGCAATTTGTTGTTGCGTAAGGTCACTTCGGCAAGATTACAGCCGTGACTTCTTGGTGTGAAGATCCATACATTGTAGATGCTGTCATTATATTGTAAGTTACTTGTAAATGTGATGTTCAATATTGTTTCGATTTGTCTTTCAGGAGAAAAAGACACTTGATGACAATCTTTGTATAGTGGGTATTTTGGACAAGCTTTTGGTATACATTATCTTTGCGTAATTTTGCTATTAATGAGGATGTAGCACGTGCTTAATAATTATTTTTGCACTAGAACTTGTCCTTTTCAGGTAACAAATGTGTTCCACCTGGATTTGGGTCATATTTATATTTTTAATATGTTCATAAATATTATCATAATACAGGTTAAGGATACTAGAACCCCTCATAATCATACTCTTACATTTTGCCTTCTTTGGTCAAATATTGAAAAAATATGGCCAAAAAAATCTGAAGTGTTTTTTGCAAAATGCTATTTTTTTGGCCAGTTTTCAAAATTTTTCATTTTTTTTTTAGCCTCAACATTTAGCTACATGTGCGACAAGTTTCATAGCATTATGTTGAAAAATAAGCGAGAAATAAAAGTATATCTCAAAAATAGAAAGGTGTCTAGAGGAACAATATGTGAACATATCAATATACGTATGATAAATTCTAAAAATTATTATGCTCCATGAAAGCATAAATTGGGGTTTTATCAAGCAAAACCTGCTAGGATGTGTTTATAAACCCGTCCCCAATGGCATTTGCCTTGGTTCCTAACATGTTTTACTTTTTGTCAAATTTAAGGTATTTACATTTCGAATTTGGTTTTCATCTTTAAATAAGAGGAAAGATAGGAAAATTGAGAATAAGAATGTGAAATAGTAATACAATTGACCAAATTTCATTCCTGAGGGGCTTTAGTATCCTTAAATGCATATGTATTTATTTACTTATTGATTTGTTTGGTGTTTTACGTACTCAAGGCTATTTACGACGGCGGCTAGCATTATATATATGTATGGATATAAACAACAAATTGACATTCAAACAAATTTTTTAGACATGCATCAGATCCTTATCTAGAACATTATTATGCGACGACAATAAATAATAAAAGTTGGTCCCAAATACACACCATACCAAAATATTTTCAAATACCCTTTTCTATCCCCCCTCCAAAAAAAATTAAAAACAATACCAAAGACTATATTTTCAAATAAGTTTTGATGCTCTTTCATCTGATTTTGGCATCATTTTAAAGGTTTTTTGGAGCCTCCGTGGCTCAGTCGGTTAGCCCGCTAACGCAGCGCAATGACCGAAGCCTCCCACCAATGCGGTCGCTATGAGTTCAAGCCCAGCTCATGCTGGTTTCCTCTCCGACCGTACGTGGGAAGATCTGCCAGCAACCTGCATGTAGCCGTGGGTTTCCCTCAGGCTCTGCCCGGTTTCCTCCCACAGTAATGCTGGCCTGCGTCCTAAAAGTGAAATATTCTTGATTACAAATAGATAAATAAATAAATGAAAGTTTTTTTTACCTCTGACTTAACGACTATGTCACGGTCATGGGGGATTCCCTCTCTAAGCTCAGCAGATGTAACTCGATGCGCTGAAACAAACTTTATGTATTTATTAATCTGATTTGGGTTTTATTCCCGCGTAGAGTTTCGGGTTAAGGGAAGAAGGAAACAGAGCAGGGCACGGAGAAACCAATATCATTTGCCAGACAACCCAAGAAACCACACTGACTTAAAGTTGGAGGTTTATTTTTAAGTGTGTATTATGATTTAACTGAGAAATATTAACTTTTCTTTTTCTGTTAAGGGTGTGTGGAAAGTTGATTATCGTTAGGAAGAAAGGAACGGACGTAGAGAGATCGTGGACAGTAATGATTTGTACAATGCAAAGGGGTTGCACACTGAATTAGAGGTGGTGGTTTATCGCCCACGATATGGCCAAGATATTGCCGACGTGGCCGAAAGCCTTACTCAGTGATTCATTCCAACTCTGATATATAAATGTGACGTGAGAAAATGGCTAGCCAAAAGTTTTCACTGATAGCAAGAATAATTTGCAGACTTTCAGTGCGAGATCCAAATCAGATTCCCAAATTCTAGGTCGTAAATACGATTCCAGACTGGCAAGAATGGAGACAGTTTTAGAGCAAGTGGTACGTGGGACACGGATTATGGCAACATTCGCACCTGGATGTGCAAATGTGAGCATTGTAACCACATGTACTTTGGATTGCCGAATATTATTTCTATTTGCTGAAATACTAATGTAGCCAAAGTATAGTTTGCTCTTGGGAGGAAAAGCGTGGCTGTTTTTCACTAAATATTCAAGATTCCCTTGCTCTTGGTGACAGGTGTTTTGCGTGGGTGGATTATGTAGCGCGCGGTTTCTCACACAACAGCGTTCGACAAATTATATGTGCACAGACAAGCACCCGGTAAAAAGGCACAATAATATTAAATGATGTAATCAAGTAATTTCAGTACTGACAAATAGCAAACACATTTAACACTGGAGATATGTGTAAAAATTGCTTTAAAAAGTATTCATAATGCCCCTTTGTTTTTGAACACATATATACTTGCATGCCATTACCTTCCAGGATTTTTCAGCAAATGTTATACATCAGAAGAACGAGACATTCTAATCAAACTAATCTGTCCGTTGTATTAATCGTATCAGTATCTCGTGCAGCTGAAATTTTCAAAGAAGTAAGGCGTGACGGTTACGGGAAGGTTAGAAAGCTGTGATCAAAAGCAAAACTTGATAACATATGGTCTTTGTGTTCACAAATAAGCAACACTTAATAACATATGGTCAGACTGTTGAAACATAAGCAAAACGTGATAAAATATTGTCCTATTGTGCAAACACCAGAAAACTTGATATCCTATTGTTCCAGTGTCCAGACATAAGCAAAACGTTATAACAGTGTTCACCAGTTAGCAAAACGTGATATCATATGGCGCCAGCGTGCAAACATAGGGAAAATATGATGACATGTAATCTTAGTGTTCAAACATCAGCACAGCGTGATAACATGTTGTACTAATTTGCAAACACCGGCAACAATTTATATCATATGACGCGAGAGCCCAACAATAAGCAAAACGTGCTAGTGTATGTTCTAGCGTTCAAACATAAGCAAAACGTGATAACATACGGTCCAGGAGTACAACAAGAAGCAACACTTGATAACAGATGGTCCTAGTGTGCACAAATAAGCAACACTTGATAACATATAAGGTAAGCAAAACGTGATAGCATGTGTTCCTAGCGTTCAAACATAAGCAAAACGCGATAACATACGGTCCAGGTGTACAACAAGAAGCAAAACGTGATAACATATGGTCCTAGTGTAAGCAACACTTGATAACATATGGTCTTAGTCTTCAAACATAAGCAAAAAATGCGGTCGCTGTGAGTTCCAACCCAGCTCATGCTGGCTTCCTCTCCGGCAGAAGGTGGGAAAGTTTGCCAAGGAATCTTCGGATGGTCGTACGTTTCTCTCGGACTCTCCTCGGTTTCTTCCCACCGTCGTAGTATATGCACGGCGTAAAACGCCAATGAACTAAATAAAAAAATAAAGCACATGTAGCGAAGAAATATTCCACATGCCCGCAACCTTGCCACTTAAAATATATTTTGAATGCTGTCCTAAATTTTGCCACAGTGATCAGTGAAGTTTCACATCAGTGTAAATATATATATATATATATATATATATTTATATTGTCTCTTCTATAAAGTCATTACGAGGGGGCTTCCATGCTATCCAACGTAATGACCCAAATGCCCCCCTCCAACGCATTCGCTGTGACTTCAAACCCAGCTCATGCTGGCTTAATCTCCGACCTGAAGTGGGGATGTCCGCCAGCAACCTGCGGATGTTCGTGGGTTTCTCACGGACTCCTGTTTCCTGCCATCAAAATTCGTCGTCGTATCAGTGAAATATTCTTGAGAACGGTGTGAAACTCTAATTGAATAAACAAATAAATAAATTTTGTCTAGCGTTCGTTTTGTAGCGTAGGCTTCAATGCCTGCCAGCAACTGCAGATGGTCGTGGGTGACTCAGGGGTCTGCTCAGTTTTCTCCCACCATAATGCTGGCCGTCGTCGTATATGCGAAATACTTAGATATTCGAATGTATCTCCCCATGGTCGGCCTGTAGCAAGGGGACGCATGCATTTCACCTCCAGGCATCTGTTCCAGTTGTTTATAGCAAATCACCGGGTGGATCATTACCCTTGAAGTGTTGTCCCAATGCAAAGACGCTTCGATTGACAGAAAAGAGGACAACATATATTCATGTATTTATTGGGTGTTTTAAGCCGTACTGAAGAAAATCTGTTTTATGCGAGTAAAGGTCAATTATTCACGGTCATCTGTCACTGCAAAAATACTCGGAACAGTGGTACGAGAAAATAGAAATATTAAATGAATTGATAACACGGCATGTAAAATCAGCCAGTACGCTAATGACACTCAGCTAACCCTTGACGGTATCAGAATATTCGCTTTGAAGCCTCTTTTCTGGCTTAGATGAGTCTGGTCTGAAGATCAACATTAAAAAAAAGAAAGCAAAGCAAAAAATAAACCAAAAACCAAAACCAAAAACAAAAACAAAAAACAAAAACAAAAAAAAAAACAACAACAACCAAAAAACAAAAAAAAGGCAAAACAAAACAAAAAAACCAAGGAAATATGAATTGGATCGATTACAATGTCACGAATGCAACAGTTATGTCAGAATACACGTTGTTTGCATAAATTCCGCTACCACAAAAATGGACGAATAATTAAAAATTAATAAAACAAACTTGATCTCTTGAAAACAGAAGTGCGAAACTTCAGACTTTCGTGAAAATAACTATTACAAAGTCCATTGCCCCCTCCAAAACGAAATTTATTTTTACCCTAATCAAATCCATCTGATTAACTCCTTCTCGAAATTAACCCTACCCTTCACGAATTCGTTTGGAATGGATAAACAAACGGAAATAAAGATTGAGAATGGTAAGGTTGGGAATGGTAAGTCTAAGCCAATTTGTAAACAGTTTAAAAATTCCATGGATCAAACGTTTATTCCTGACTGCCAATAATATGGCATACTATCATAAATATGCATATAAATGCCTTTTGATCTTCGGAATTCATTTCGGAAAAAAATAAAGACACTGCTCGGCAATTTAAAAATTCTTTTCGGAAATATGCTCTACATATTCTACGAATATGAATTCGTTTGGAATGGATAAACAAACAGAAATAAAGATTGAGAATGGTAAGGTTGGGAATGGTAAGTCTAAGCCAATTTGTAAACAGTTTAAAAATTCCATGGATCAAACGTTTATTCCTGACTGCCAATAATATGGCATACTATCATAAATATGCATATAAATGCCTTTTGATCTTCGGAATTCATTTCGGAAAAAAATAAAGACACTGCTCGGCAATTTAAAAATTCTTTTCGGAAATATGCTCTACTGGCTTGGTATTCACCATCCGGAGTTGTACAAGATATCTTCAACGAACCGTTGTGGTTCAACAATCATATACGGAAATCAATATTCATATGAAATAACTGGTATGAAAATAATGTACATTAGAGATATAGTGTACATATGGGGGAATTTTGTGGATTTTACCAAACTGAAAGCAGCGTACAAAGATAAAGGCATTTTCCTGGATTACGATCGGGTTACAAGAGCAACTCAAGACTGGAAAGATAAACTGAAATTACCGTAAATAACCTAAAATTTCGTCCAAAAAGTGCATTTCTAGAAGTAAATAAATGTCAAAAAATATGATATTTGGTACTCAAACTAACATTTTCCCGATAGAATATCATCATACCTTCCAATGAAACATTAAAACACCCGCATAATCAGCAGAACTCTCAGAATCAGGAAAATCAGCAACCTTGTCATGGACAAAATTTTAGATCATGCAGGATCATGCTAAAACAGAACTTATGTATTGGCGAAGACTATTCATAGTCTCGGAATAAGACTTGACATCCCAATTCAGAAATGGAATGAAATATTAAACACCATACAAAATCAAAGGAACTTTCTTGGATTACGAACAGGTTACGAGAGTAATATGGAGGTTTCGATGTTATAATGTTAAGCGGTGTCCCTTTTGTGCCTTAACGTTGCCGCTTTATGACACGTTAGGGTCAATTTGTACAATTAAACATTTATCAAAAACGATCAAGTAAAACTGCCGAAATGTGTTCTCCGGCAATGCTGGGTATCATTTTGGGCAACGAAAAACCAAATTTCGACTGTAGATTTGTTTGAACATATAAGCTGCCATGTTAAAGGAAATGCAATTGACCCTACCATGCAGTGAAACAGCAATGTCATTTCGCTAAGTGATGTCGCTGTGATGTCACAACGACGTAACTCGAAACCTGCGTATTCCTAAAGAGTGGAAAGATAGACTGAAATTACAAACAATAACAGATCCTATGTATTGACCAAGACTAGATAAAAGTCTTAGAATAACGCTTGTAATTCCGTCCTCAATTAAGTAATGGAATGAAATATTCAACACGGATTTAGGGATATTTTGCTAGGTATATTGATCGGAAATATAGCTAGCACTGAAGAGAGTAAACTATGAGATTTTCAGTACCGCGTAACACACAGAAGCCTATGCACAACGTCATTTCTACACTGTACATTTCAACGTTTAACTTATAAACACTTAATATTATGCATTGGAGATTATAGAATTATAGCATAGGCATATACATACATGTTTTACACACTGATGTTTAATACTTAAATATTTGTGTATATTTATTAAACAGGCTTGCTTGAAGTTTAATCATGTATTACACACGTGCAGTGTATACACCACACAACTGCACGTGCGCTGATTGTAGTGACCAAAGCGAGATAATTCGACACTTTTTCCTGTTTTGTTAACTGGGCACATGATTTGAAAGAACACAACACATTTTAGGAAGTACGTAGAATGTGAAACGTAACTTCCTGCTGATTCCAAATATGGTCTGCATTAGCTTTTGACACTTTTTTGCATTGATTAAAACGGAAATAAAGATTGAGGTGCTACTGTGACGTCACAGATTCTTTTCTTACCGCAAAACATGCTGTAACTGTTATGTTTCCACATTAAATACAGGTACAGGTGTTGTACTACGTATATATTCACACAGAATGTGGATATATCGAAATCACAGGATGATTTGCTGCCCAGAAGATCCTGTGACGTCGCTGTTCTTCAATATGGCACCTCAATCTTTATTTCCGTTTTAATAACTTAATAAAAATGCACAAAATATTGAAGTCCATATTTGGAATCACCACGAAATTGCCTTTCGGTCGATGGGTAGTTTCTAAAAATGTGATCAGTTTCTATGAGGCCTATACAGAGAACTTTAATACTTTGACAAACTATACATGATGGTTGACTATATGGTCCAATGGTCCAAGTGAACGTTTGCTTAAAGAGGAAGACCAACAATTTTTAACTGGCTTTCAGTTGTTCTCCTTTTTCATAAACATAAAAGACCCGCGTAAATAAGTTTTAATGTAAACGATTAAGTAACTATTTTATAAAACGGAAATGACGCATGTAGTGCATGTAAGCAATGCAACAACATATTACTAATGTCAGCCTAAGCTGTCTGGCAATGAGGCCGAGGTGTGCTACAGCTACTTGCCACATATATACGTATGGCTTATATCAAAAGCTTTTTCTCAACACCGAAATTCACCGTGGGTGTATATGTGTGGTTGATTGTTGTTTATAAAGTTGCATATCAAATTCACAATTGCTCGAGAATGACACAATGTTAATGCACGTACAACATATGTACATTGAAGTGCTTTGACAGCTGACAGATTTGCTGGCAGAAGCCCAATAGGGTTATGTTAAACATAGGGCCAACTAGCCGCAATCACATATGTTTTTACGTAAATGAGGTTCAAATGTAAGAACTCCTGTATGTATAGATATAGGTTTATCAATAATTTTGATTAAAGTAATTTCAACAGCATACATGAGCAACTTGTCAGTAGGCACGACGACCTACATGGGCGACTTGTCCATATGTTCAAGGGCATATATGGGCAACTTGTCAGTAGGCACGACGACCTACATGGGCGACTTGTCCATATGTTCAAGGGCATATATGGGCAACTTGTCAGTAGGCACGACGACCTACATGGGCGACTTGTCCATATGTTCAACGGCATGTATGGGCAACTTGTCAGTAGGCTTACTCAAGCAAATCAACTGGTGTCCAACAGCCGCACCCGATCCGACCCCGAATAAAGTGTTCCCAATGATAGTAAAGTCATTTGAAGTCATCATTATAAAAGTCACGTTTTTAAAAGCTTGCTGAAGAAATTTTGACCAGAATGTCCTACAATTTCCTACGCCTAGGTTTTGGGTGAAGGGGGAGGTGAGAATCAAAGTAACGAAGCTATATGGCCTCATGGGCCTATATCATCACGTCTCATTCTTCTGGTACTGTTATTTACCGTAACATGTTCACATCTCGTTGTTCTTATTAATGTGTCGTATTTGATGTTTGCTGTAAGTATATCTGGCATCTATTATTATGTGATTGTCACATTAAAATAACAGTTTTTTTCGCTTAATGTTTTGGTAAAACCAGTTCCATAGAATAAAGCATTATTATGAAAAGATTTGCCATGCACTTTTCTACGTATAGCTAGTATATATGTGACGATTCCTCATTCGTTTATGCACGTAACTCATGATAAAACAAACAAGTGAATAGAGAAAAGGAGTTTTCGGAGGGGAGATTGTCGAGAAAATTAAGGTCGCAGTTAAATGATGGATTCAGCATGGAGATACGTATGGTGCAGAGTTGTCTTTTCCAAGACAACAAGCATATGGGCCAGTTTTTCCCAACGCATTCGCCAAGCCTGATAGAATACGTACAGAGTATGCACAAATTTGGAACACCCTTGAGAATGGATATTATGAGGTAGTATTTGGATTAGACTTACCCCTGTAGTAACGAAATAGCTAGCTCTTACGTGTAACTCTGCTCTCTCTCTCTCTATCCCTCTACTAATATATATGTAAATAAACAAGTCAAATGGTCTTAGGCTCGGTGGGTTGAACCTTTGTGTTTTACAAACCTTTGGTATAAAGTCGTGACCGTTAGCTAGAACACAGCAGTCAAAACAGCACACTCTAAGTCCATGACCATGCTACTAAGTCAATCCAGGGAAATGTGATTTGTGTTATACCGGTGCTGTCGATACGTAACTACAGAATGGACGTTTGTCCAGTTTGAGTGTCTTTGATATGATGGATACGCACACATGTGGCAATAACTGCAGCACACCTCGGCCTCATCGGCAGACAGCGTAGGCGGGCATTGATGTTATGTTGTTTTTGCTACACTGCCTACATGCATAACATGCGTCACTTCCGTTGTATAAATTAGGTAATCCATCAGTTATATTAAAACTTATTTAAGTATGCGCGGGTCTAATGTTTATGAAAAAGGACCTAGAAACAATCGAAACCAGTCAAAAATCGTTGGTCTTCCCTTTTAAGTTACATACTACTATCGAAAGTCAATACTGATATTGACAAATTCAAGACAGGAAGCAGTGATCTTTAATGTTAGTTGGCCCATATATATATATATATACTTAATGAATAAATTGAGCGGGCAAAAAGTTCTCAACCACAACATGGGAAGTTTTCGATAAAAAATAGGCAAACTTTAAATTGAAGACTGTGATCAGGAATGAGCTATGTCCAACATGCCGTTATTTTCTGTTGAAACACGTGTTTAATGTCACAAGAAACAATGACGGTATAATTTATCCATGATGGCACGTGAACAGTGATGAAAGTGTATAACAAGAAACAAACAAAAATTGTTTCTGTTACATTGTACATCTATAAATTGTATTTAAGATCACTGTAATGTTTTTGACCTAATTCTGCTGGGACCATGATGCTGGGGGGGGGGGGGGCTAAGTTCTTACTTCTTAAACAACAAAAAAACTCTAAATGAGGTAATGTGACAAGAGGCCGCATTTTACTGGTTACGTGTTAGCATTTGCCAACTACATGTATCATAGAGTTGTCGCTGCTCTGGTTTTACTCTTCGTGATGTAATATGTTTTAAATTTTGTATTTTTTGTGTACTATATCGCTTCACTCTATAAGAGCATTACAATATCAACCTTTAAATATTGCATCCCAGGCGTCGAAACCGACATTTGTCTCCCTGCCGTCAACCAAAATGGGCGATGCAAGGCAATGCTGGCATTTGCTTATTACAGCGCTGAGCATTGTGAATATTACTATATATAATAGATCGTTGAGTATTATACCTAAGATTTTGCCACCTGCATTTAATGCAATGTTAATCTTTGTAGAATCCTGTAACGGCCTTTGTGATAACATGCTGGTCTTCAGCATTTGCCGTCACGACAGTTACGTTTGAAATTCCTTACCCCTTGTTTGTAAAACGGCGCCTCTGAAGAGTACAAAGAGCCAAAATGTCATAACGGTAAGCTTTTGTGTTAAGTTATGGTGAAGTGTCGTACTGATGTCTGATGACTTAATATCACAGATTTTGTCGTCCATTCTAGAGGTTCAACCATAGCCACCGTTTAACACAGTTATATAATTTGCAAATGTATATGCGATTGTGGATGCGAAGAATGCAACTTCAACATCGTTTATAAAGGTTTGTGTCAAAGGTTATAGATCATCGCGGGGGCCTGGTGGTTAGAACGTCCGCCTCGAGGTCGGGAGATCCATTTTCTTCCAGGGTCGAATCATACTAAAGGCCTTAAAAATGGTGCTTGTTGCTGCCTTGCTTTGCGCTGAGCATTGACAGGTTAGAGCAAGGAAACAGGACTGGTCGGCCCGGTGTCAGTATTATGTGACTGGGTGCCGGTGTTATGATGTTCCAGTGACGGCAGCACCTTGGCGGCATGGCCTCGCCCTGCCATAAGAAAACATACTATATGCACACACCAGAGCGACTCCTACGTCGTCAGATGACTGAAGTATTGTAGTAAGTACGACGTTAAACACTCATTCACTCCAAGGTTATACAACGTGTTTTACTCGGTGTAGTGGATTCGTCCAGTTTTCGTGTACACTGTCCCAAGTCACTCTTCAGTGTTAATATTCTTGCTCAAGGTGTATCTGTTTTGCTGAAAAAAACTCTGTGCATGACCACTTACCGGGGTGGCCCTTGAGTGCGTCGCGATTATAACTGATCGTGAACACACTATGACTAATTTTCAGCGTATTAATCACTTTCCAAAGTGAGTGTTTTCTGTAAGATTTCAGAAATATAAAACAGCGACACCATACAGAGCAAAACCAGAGCAGAGACACTAGTGTGATAGTTGGCCAGTGTTGACGAGTTACCGGTGATACCTGGCCTTTGTCAATATGTCTCATTTGGGGTTGTATTCTGACTGTTCATGTTCATGATTAAAAGGTCATAAATTCGCCCCCTTTACCGTAACACGTTTCGTAAGTCATTCACAGTGTATGATTAGGTCAAAGAACTCTTCAGTCTTGGCGCTTACTTCACCACATGCAACCTCGTCAACCAAGTTATTTGTGCACCGATCTCTCATCAATTCCGCTGCATACCACAGTGTTTGTAGGAATTTTCCTGACCTCAGTAATAACCCAAGTGTTACGGACGAACCGTTTGTGGACTCCCATACAGCTATCTTGGGCTAATGAAAGACTGTTAATGTTTTCTGTGCTTTTCGAACACTTACCGATCTCTAGCGTAACTGCGAGCAGTTTGTGTTCTTGTTTCATTTCGTGTGTTCAGAGGCCTTTTACCAGCACTTGTGTTCATTTGAAGATATCTTACTACCTCTTTTCAGTTATGTTACCAAACAGTGGTCAACTTTATAAGCCTGGGATAACGGTTAACCATGTAATGTAAGTTCCCATGTAATTTTTTGCCCGTAACGTAATCTAAATCGGCCTCTGCCACCATGCACCTCTATTAGTATTCGCGTAGGAATACATACTTGCAGTGGACAATCCTGAAGCCAGATAATTTTAGGACATTTCGAAATTAGTTCGGCTTATTGTGATGCGGATTATTTAGGCTGATTTTATTGCATTTCCTTGTAGTGTTTCGAATGTTTCTTGTAAGCACTGAAGTAATTCGAACCGTTTTGTTTTATTGTAGCTTTTTACCTCTCTGACACTCACGTGTCAACCATTCGATGATATGAGTTCTTGCGGTTTATGTATCTGTACAGCCCTCTCTGAAGTTTACTTTGTTTAGTTTACTGCGACCAGACATGTAAAGAAAATCTTACACATAAGCGAGACTTACCTGTTAGTTGAATTCTGGTTGAGATTCTGCGTAGTCATTAGTAGGAAGGAGGAAATCAAGTGAGATATACCACGTGCCTGTAGCGTCATTATTTACACAGCATGGCCCCACATTCAAAAAGGCGGGCCCTTAGTAGAAGAAGATTTCTGAGATATCGTCTCTCGAAGTTTATTCGATGTATCAGGTAAAAAGTTAATAAAGTATCATCATCCTTTAATTGTCTCACGTGGGATCCCCGGATGAGAAAAGAATAGGAGCTCAAGCTTTTAAGCAAGCTTGTCGTAAAAGGCGACTAACCTAGAGTTCTTCCATGTAGACTCTGGTGAAGAGAATAAGTCTACAACTTATCGTAAAAGGCGTAAAATTTTGTTCCAATGTTTCGGAAAGCAGCAATACATCAATTTACCGAAAATTGAAAAAAATGGAGAGCAGGCTAACTGCATTACTCCGCATAACACCATAAACTGTTGTCCTGGCGTAAACCGTGACACAGACGAAATCACCGAACAAAGAATAACAGAGGATCTTAAACACCAAGGAATAATAAATGTATAAATTCTTCGTTATTAAAGTCTTATGGACTCTTCAAAACACTGCCCTCTGTTCATAAAAGAAAATAAAATCATAACACCAAAATGTAAAATATATATAATATAATATATCATATCAAGAAGCGAAGTGTCTAGTCCCTGTCACGGATCGCTTCAATAAATCTTCATATGTCAATGTTGTCAAGAAACCATCCCTTTCGGTCGGGTCCAAACATATTTTACTTGGCCCATTGGCACAGAGCAGCCACAGAAACGGGACATAAAACCCTTAAGCTACACACCCAGCTCATCATCACAAACGGACATAAAACGGACTGAAAAGCCTGTCACTCTACCGAAATTTGATACTTCTCTTTATCTGACCAATAAACCTGTAAAAACGAATCCAAAACCCATAAGCCCATTGAATATGTACAGAACCAAGCGGGTAACAAACCTAAGCCGGCGAAGAATCATAAAAGAGATAAACCCAGTGCCCCCTTAGAGCGCCCCTCTAAGGGAATTAGGAGCCCTATCCAAACTTTTAATACATTTGGATCGTTGGAGGACGTTGATCCCTCAACATCCAGCGCAGCGGTGATGGATAGATCACCTGCATCTGGGAGATCTACTAGTTAATGTCCAAAGAAAGGTCGCTCCTTTGAAAAATTATACAGTTGAATTTTCGAGGCGGTAAGATTAATTTTATTGAAAAAAAAAACACGGCTAGTTCAGTCTTCAAATCAAATATCCATTTGTCTCCAGCAAACTCAACTAAAGACATCTGACAAAGATAAAATATCCCTCAAAAATCAAACTTTACAACACTTATTCTAATGAGGACCATCGAGTTTGTGGCGGCTCCCCTGTCTTCGTTACAGTCCTGTTGCCCTCCATACGGACCTTCGGACAGCTTCCAAACCCATTCGTAATTATAGGAGATTTGAACGCTCGTAACCCTCCACTGGGCAGTAATAATATCAATAATAAGGGCAAGACAATAGAAAATCTTTTATCTAAATATGAACTGTGTTATTTCAATAATAATACCTAATTAAACCCGGGTAATGGTTAATATTTTCCAATCGATCTACTGTCACGGATCGATCACTTATCCCTGACTTTTCTTGGAATGTGCATGATGATCGTTGTGGCAGTGACCATTTTCCGATTATCCTAGAGCATTTCATTTCCAGTTCTTTAGAACGTGTGGTTAGGTGGAAATTCGACAAGGGAGATTGGATCGCATTTCAGATGTTTGGTGGGACTGACATCACTCCAGAGAATCTAAATGTTGAAATCGAATGAACTTATATTAACAGCATCTGACAGAACCATTCCGAAGACCTCGACAAATCCCAAATCCAGATGTAAACTCTGGTACGACAAAGAGCTTCGGAAAGCCATAAAAGACTTTAAAAAAGCGAGCTCAGATTTAATCACTGCCCTAGTAAAAATAAGCTTAATTAAAGTCCAAGGGACGATCTTGTTGGCGGAAGTTTGTTGGTGGAACTTTCGGGCATTGCGCCAAAAACACCAATGCGTAACGTGTGGAACATGGTTCAGAAACTTAAAGGCAAAAACAAGAAAGTAAATGTCCAGCATTCAAATGATTGTGATACTGTAATAACTTCCTAAGCTTCGTAAGTAAGCTGGCAGAAGCAATATCTCAGAAATCTTCTTCAGAGAATTATTCTCCTGAATGTCAGCATTTTAAAAACCAAAAGAGAAAATTAAATTGCTCTTCACGTCTAAGAATGTGGAAGACTATAATAGTTCTTTTTCAATTGAAAAGCTTGAAACGTCATTAAAAAAGGTACACGATCATGCGTGTGGCCCAGACAACGTATATTATATGTTTCTGAACCATTTACCATCTGAGCCACTTGAGATTCTTTTGGGCCTACTTTATTATATTTGATTAACTGGTAATTTCCCGCCATCATGGCGCCATCACCCCTGATCCAAAACCGGGTAAGGGTCATACTCATCCAAATAATTACTGTCCCATAGCTAGTCTGTAAGGCTATGGAACGGGTGATAAAGGATAGGCTTGTTTGGTTCTGAGAAACCCACAAACCATTATGTAATGCCCAATGTAGTTCCGTCAAGGTCGATTATACATTAGATCACATTGTTTCATTTGAAACCTTCATTCTTAATGGTTTTATGAATAATGAACGTATGGTGTCGATATTTCTCGGCCCAATTATCAAACTGTCATCGCTGCTCTGGTTTTACTCTCTGTGCTGCAGTCTTTTATATTGCTAACCACTGGTTTGGGTGTCATTGATAAAGTTGACTGGCCTAGTTGCCATATTGTTTGAATTCACACCCTGGTGTATTAATGGACGATTGCACCACATAAAACACAATACAGACAGATGCGAAACAGAGTCGCGACTTCAGTGAGATAGATGCACGTATTAAGTGGTGTAGCAACGTACGCACCCTCTATCCCCATGGCGTAAGTAGAATTAGGTAAAAATAATTTAATCAATCATAATTAATATTGTTGCAAGTCGGTCAACCGCAGGTCCCACTCATTGCTTGCAAATATTCAATCTTTCTTTGACGTCATGACGTCATAATTGTTTTCTCCGGGAATGGGAGGAAAAGTAACGTCGTCACGAGAGAAGGGGTGGTAGACAGTCGGATGTGGTGGATCTATCAATAAGTTAGACGTTACTGAATTACTCAAAATGCTGTGTTGTCATCACATCTAATAAGCAATAACATATAAGCAATGAAAAGGGACCAAGTCTCACAGATGCTTATTTCATCAGTAGAACCCTGATATATGTAGGGATATAAAAGACTAAAGCATAAATAGTTAAACCATAGCGGCAACGACAGTGTGATAGTTGGCAAATGGTCACACGCGAACCTTTAAATCATGCCTCATATCATTTTTTTTTGGGGGGGGGGGGGCTTTTATCCTAAGTGTTCATGTGAAATCATAGAAACTTGCACACCTCATAGCTTAACATACATCCCGAATGCGCTACTATGATGTAGTTACACAAAAGAACGGATTCTTTGGTCGACGGGCAACGTCTTTCACTTTACATCACGAATGTCTTTAATCCTAAAACAAATAAATAAAACAATAAATACACATACACGAACAATGTATTACACATCTTACAATATTACACATTGTGATGACAAAACACATCTTGTGTTGTGTACCGGTTGAAAAACACTAATCCTGAGGCATTTATTTTATACTTACAGGGTAAAATTTACTAATGTATTGCGAAAAACACTCCGTCAATTGACTAGAGTAGCCAGTTTGCTATGAGGGACACTTCACTGTTGTGACCTGCAGACAATTCATTTTATTGTTTAATAAAGATATACTAAGACTGTGCAATTTCACCGAAGTAAATAACTAGTATTTACAGAAACACCATGTGGTTAGCAATAATTATCCAGCACAAAATTGCCATTCCTGCCTCTTATGCTCCACAAGAGCAACAACAGACTTATCATTCAATGCTAAAGCTCAAGTGTGTGTAAATTTCTCTAGGCTGGCTCTCAAGACCGGTCGCGGCCAATCACCATCGTAGCCTCGCATCACGTGAACTGTCCGAACACGAACAACCTGTCAAACCAGTTGCAGGAGTGAGGTGTAATTTTTTTCGTGAAAGAAAAGCGGTAAAATCTACTTAAATCTGAAGTACAATTACTATGCCACACATCCGTGAAAACTGGAGAGATGTTAGTCATATTTTTTGTTTTATCAGAAGTTGATTTTTTCTGTTACAGGGCGTTTTCTGAGGGAATTCCCATCTTCTTTGTCTAGCTGGGGAGCTAGTCCTAATTCTAATCTGTTGAGAAATATCATGTTGGTTCATGCGATCATATTGTTGTAAATCGCCGAAAATTTTCTCGGTAATAGTTCATGCCAAGTAGATCGTTGTTCCGCATAGCACAACGGCTATGAAACCAGCTGCTAGCAGACTTTAGGAGTTCGAGCCCTACCTGTATGTACATTTTTACTGACTTGAGTTACGGAGAAAATGACTGAGCCAGGCAAGAGACGAGTCTTATTTCTTTACATTTTTGCAAAAGTACATGTCAGGTATGTTTCCAATTATAATGAATATGCATGGATGATATATGGTACATACAATTAAAGCTCAGTGCAGCTAAAAATGTGTAAATGGTGTCCAAGTTATTAGTCCGTTTCAACGCGCAATATGGTAGGTGTCAGCATGTCGAATAGTTACATGTGTAGAAAGGCAGCCACGTGTGTTTATTAGTTTACCTTAATGAATATCCGACAAAGTCCGAGAGAAAACCTTTTTTAAATAAGACTTCTTACAAATCTGACTGGAAGAGATTTCAGCGTACAAATTATTGTGTAAAAAAGACATGGTGGACGCTCAGGGATAGTAACGAATATTTTTTATTGTTTGCCTATCGTAAGGTAAGACCTGCTACACAAAAAACTTCAACCACAAACCAGGAAAGCCCTTGCGTCATTATGCAGAGTATTTGTCACACTTTCAGGCTGGCAATCGACCCGAGCGAGAGAGGGACGGAAGGGGTCCTTTAACACATAGCCAATAAATTAAATGGTGTATAGAACTCTTGGATTTCCTTTCCTAAAACGCTAACACACTTTGTTTTTCACAAAACTCATGTTTTTGTAAAAAGACACATCAAAGTTTGTCTTATACACAACTCGGTCTCTGGTTTTGTTAAAGTGCCACTCTTCCAGACAATCCCATGCGTAAGGCTGAAAGTCCCAGTGGAATTTATTAGCGAAAAGATGCGGTTGTGACGTAAGAGTTGGCAAATCCTTTACTCCAAAGATGCAAACCCCCCGTACGAATTTGCCGGAGCACAGTGGGAAAATTTTGGTTCCTGTCCATATCTTGAAGCGTGTGACAAACGGAACTGTTGATAAATTAGATTCCGGAATGCCTGTAGAAAACATAATAATTTAAGTAAAAAAAAAATCACATAATGTAACTACAAATTTAAAATAAGTTATTAGATGCAGAATGCTTTTGACGTTTGAGCACATGTAAGAAAATTAAAGAAAACGTTTCTCAGGACGTTGTCGACGACGCTGTTTTGGCCGTTCGCTGGGTCGAATGTTTCCACTTGTCTTCCACTAAAATAGTGTACATAATGTGTACCTCTCAAGTGGAAAAGATCATCGGCCAGAGGTCTGTCGCTAACTTCATGCACTCTATAGTTTCCTCTACCCATAAAGCTAACAGACATCAGTGAACAAATCCGGTGTATGGTTTTAAACAACAATAGCACAAATATACCGAATAAATAATTTTCCTAAGACCTAAGAGCCATTAACACCTGGTTTTCACACGAGGTTTGATCAGTCATACTATCCTGTAAAAGAACCATAATCACAAATATTCAGGTCTTAATTTGGCTTTCTCACGTGCTTCATTACTGTAAAATTGACTGTACAGGAGACTCTGAACTCCCAGATGAAGTCTGAGATTGACTTTTCTCACTTGCTGCACTAAAATATTATTTTGTACAAATGTAGGAACCAGAATTTCCCATATCCAAGTGGTGACTTTTCTTGAGTGTCGAAGAAGTTATATACCCCAGAAGAGCAGTGTGGCTTACTTTTCAGATATGGTTCGCTAGAACCACATTACCTTTATATGAGCCATGAATTTCCAAATGATGAATGTTGCTTACTTTCATCTGAGGTTTGCTAAAGGAAACCCTCAGTGAAATTGTCTATAACAAGATCAAGACTCTCACAGATGAGGAGTTGAGAGTCTCGTTTATTTTTCACCCGTAGTTCACTGTTTCCCATGATACCTGTATTAAAAACCAGTATATCCAATATGTTGATATTTTCAGATGTGGTTTTTGGAATATAAAAGGTTATAGACTAGAGAGTAAAACAAGAGTATAGAGGCGACAGTGTGGTATAGTTGTCAAATGGTCACCCGTAATAGGGGAAATCCGGCCTCATTTCCAATACCTTCTTGTAAGGGTTTTATTCTGACTGTTCATGTTAATGTCCCAAAAGAAACAACTTGCACGCTTATTAGAACCATGGCTTAAGCAGTATTAGGTAAAACAAATTGAGCTGATCGTTATGGTCATTTATTAGACACAGTGGTCCAGAATTAATCACATTACCTTTAAAAGAACCTGGAACTCCCAGGTGGGCATTGTTGTTCAAGGAGACGAAGAATGTTTCATCTGGTATATATGTCTTTTTCACCCACTCCAGAAAGTCCAAGGCAGTCTGATTGTGTAGGAGAAAGTCGACGTATCCCCTAGAGGCTGTGATGTGCACGGATCCCTTGGATGGTATGATCCCGTGGGGCGCGGGGCCAGCATGCTTCCAACGTTCTGCATTTGCCCTGCCAACGAACACATCTTCAATATCATACACATCTTCAGTACCTACGAATTATTATTTTTTGTTTCACGGGTGTTTTACGACGTACTCAAAAATATTTCACTTTTACGACGGCGGCCAGCATTGTGGTGGGAGGAAACCGGGCAGAGCGCGGTGGAAACCCACGACCATCCACGTGATTTTACCACACACGACCGCTGAACCTGAACTCACACCGACCGCACTGGTGTGAGGCTTCTGGGTCATTGCGCTGCGATAGCGCGCTAACCGAGTGAGCCGCGGAGGTCCCCTCAAATCAGTAAATAAATAAATAAATAAATAAATCAACAAGAGTCAGCGTGTTGTATAGGCTGCTGATAATTGTCCTTAGAACCCCCAGTCTTGAAACGCAGGGTTATTCCACACATATTCATACAGAGCTACCCTAGTTTGTCAATGTCTGTCTTTTAGGCATGCAGTCAGTGTTGAAATGTATGGAAATAGTACTTTTTCTCAGTGAGAAACCAAACTTCACAAAAAGGTGACTACTTTTTACTTAGTACAGGACGCGTCAGAAAGTAACCATGATAACATTGGTCAAAATAATGAAAACTATTATATTTGGATTTTGATGGTCAACAGAATAGGATCAGAATAACCATTATAGTTTTGGTCGAAACAACCAAACGTAATGTGGTAACATTTTATTTGGAAACAGAACAGTCCAAAGTCTTAAGGAATTATAGTTTATGGATAATCACATGCTTTACTTTCCATAAAATGTCTAATTACAAATATCTAAGTGAAGGATACCAATGCTTGTCGTGGTCACGGGTGTTACTCAAACATAACAGCGTAGGCATCGAAAGCGACATTCGTCTACCAGCCATGCTCCAAAATGGTCATTCCAGGTCAAAAATGGCAAGACCAGACAAATAACACAAACCTCCAAAGAACTAAGAAAAGATATTAAAAAATTATAAAAGATTAAAATTAGGACGGATTCTCGTAAAGACAAGGGGTCAACAGTTTTCAATGTCGATGTACAGATGCAATGAATGTTCTAGGCGGTGGAATAAAATGGGTTTCCAAATCGTGTACCGTTTTAGTATATATGGTGTCAATAATCAAATGTGTATCTCAGTTGAGCTTTTATTGTAACTGTTCATGTCTGTAATGTAGCAATCATACTCAACACGATGAACATTAGTTGCGTTAGTTTGCCTTAAAATAAAAAAGAGAAAGAAAAAATAAAATGAAATACATACAGTTGAACGTTTTAATTCCTAACAAAATATTGTTAACCTCACGCAGACATAAAGTGGCCTTACGCCGACCCTGACCTTATCGATAGGTACGATAATATCACCAAACACAATAAAATATCCTGAGCTTTATGAAAAAAAAACCGAGAAACAATTAAATGCAGAGATGATATACTCCACGCTGTATGTGCAAAACATGTACATGGAGCAAACTGGTTTTCTGACTTGAGCCAGTTATTGCATGGAAAACAGTTATAATCAGAATGTATGAAATCACTAACAAATAAAACATTTGATAATGTAACCCTTGCTCAGTCACATGTCCAATGGAGAAAAAACGCTTTCGATTTACTTGTACTTTGTTAAACCGTCTTCAACCTATTTGTTGCAACTGCTCTTTCTCGCCAATTTCATCAGATATCTTGTTAGGCTGTCCAGGACAAGCCCAGTAAACATGTCGAGTCAGCTTCTACACCATCAAAAATTAAAACATAAGAGGAATATAATGTTTATAGCTCATTTTAGGGGGCCGCCGTGGCCAGCGCGGCGTAATGACCCATGTGCCTCTCAACAATGCGGTCGTTGAGAGTTCAAGTCCAGCTCATGGTGGACTCCTCTCCTGCCATACGCGGGAAAGTCCGCCAGCAACAGCTACTCAGAGCGGTTTCCTCCCACCATAATCCTCGCCGCCGTCCTATAAGTGAAATATTTTTGAGTATGGCGTAAAAACACAAAATAAATAAATAAATAAATATACAAATATAAAACAACTTTGATTTTTACCTCAGGTGAAAACAAATATTACAGGAATACACAATCACTCAGTACACAGAAATCAACCAGATTTTTTTTATTTTACTGCAATGCTTTTCTACTCTATACTGTCAATGCCTCAGAATTATTCGCGAGAAGTGTATTGTTGCATCAACTGAGAGCATGCCCTCGCAAAGCGCATGCCGAACATATAGAACATATCACAATACAGACACCATGCGACCAGTTCCTGTGCTCCTCAGTACAGAGCACCAAGCGAGGCAGCGACAAGTATCATTTTTAAAATCTTTGGTATGACCCGACCATGGTTTGATTCCGGATCGCCCCACCCCGAGCCGGACGCTCTAACCACCAAGCCCCAAAGGAAGTTCTGGAGATCCGGGTGACCAACTTAAAATCAAAGAAGGTAAGGCGTTAAGATGAGGATGTAGCTGATGAATATAATCGGTTCAAAAACAATATTTTCCTTCATTACTACTTTTACGATTTCAAGGAGGTTTCATTCATGGTAACTTTGTCTTTTAATTTGAAATATAATTTAAAAGACTAACATGAACAGCATCAAAGAGAGTTAACAACATTAGGGGTTTTTTTGTTGACGTAAATGCTTAAATATAGTGTCATCTTAAACGCCAGCGTAGCTCAATGGCTTAGACAAAATTCAACCTGCGGATGGTCGTCGGTTTTTATATACTCTCCTTATTCTTTGGTGGTTTGTGTTTTTGTTGGTTTTTGGAAACTGCTCATGGGATCAATGACCCGAAAGGCCAATTCTGTTGAAGGGTTGGTATACGAATATCGGTTTCAACGCCTTGGTTCTTCGGACGCGGGGTATACTCCGATCATAATTACGGAGTATAAGTTATAAGTAAAATATTCTATAGCGTAAAACGCGCATCAAACAAATAAATAAATTTACAACGCATAACTATCTGTTGTTAATCTTTCTTTTGTAAATATATATATATTTGCCATGTTAAACGTGTACAACAAATTTTGTCAAATCGGACAACATTTGGCGGAGTGATTGCACGGAAACCAAAGCGTGACAACGACACACACAGCGAGAAAGACGCACAGACAATTAGCACCAAATTAATATTCCGCGCATTTCGGGGTTATGAGATGCAAATAACCTTCAAATTATAGCTGAAAATAAATCATGAAAAGCACACGCTTACCTTTTTCTCCCGATTGATAAGTTGTTGGCACCGTTATAAGCCCGGAGAATCTTCACAAGCTCATTGTTGGTCTTAAGAGGAAATTCCTGCCCTGTCAGATTTATGAAATATTTCCATTTTCTGTAGGCCCATAACTCCTTCATACAGAGAAGTTCTGGTTCTAAGACGGTAAAGGTTCCCCACACCACGTTCACTGGATTCCTCACCAGAAATACGTTGTCGAAACATTTGGCTATAGCGCCCATGCCTTTATTAATAGAGTCCTTTGACTTTTTGTCCACATGGATACAGTAGTAATTCTGTGGCTGGTAAATGGCTCTGAGCAGCCTCTCGGTCTGTTCGATATCTTTGTACATTAGAATACTATAAGCGATGGGAAAGTTCATTTCTTCCGGGCTGAGAGGAACTGTTATGTAACCTCTCGCAGAGATAAACTCGCTACAGTTCTCGGAAATGTTTACATAATCCCACGCGCTCAATGACGTTCGGTTTTCAACTTTCATGAGGGCCTCTGCCTTGGTTTGTTCCTTAGCATCTCCTTGAATGAGAGCTTTGCAGTTGACTTTGTACACAACACGTCGTGCCAATGTCTTATTTGATGCCCAATGAGCGGGAACTGGATGAATCACAAGATTTGTTGGAAGATCTGCATTCGTAGAAGTACTTTCAGGAAAGTCCCGTCTTCTGGGGGTTAATACCGAAAACGTTCGGTTCGGATAAATTTCCCACAAAGACAAGTTAAATCTGTTGTTTGTTAAAGGAAGGGCAATTTGAAGAACATGGCGTCCATTGGTCTTGTATTTGAGAAGAAACCTTGAAACTTCGAACACGAGTAAAACAGATAACGCGAATGAAAGGGGGCGCCTCCAGCGCATTACTAGTTCTTTGTGGAAGAATCTACCTTCAGAGATGTGGTGACCTGTGAAGAGACACAAGCATACCAGTTAAACGGGTAGCCTATTTCCAAGTTTCCGTACGGAATATTTCGAAATGATTTCAAATTTCGTTTAACCCAGAGCTGGTGACCTCATCAACAAGCATTTATTTATCTGATTTGTGTTTCACGCCTTACCCAGGAACATTTCACTTATACGATTATTGTGGGAGGAAACCGGGCCGAGCTTGAAAGAAACCCACTATCATATGCAGGTTGCTGGCAGACCTTTCCAGCAACCAAACTGGTGAGAGGTACCTGGGTCATTACACCATGCTAATGCGCTAACCCTCTCGGCCATGGAGGTTCTCATTAGCCGTTATATTTATTACACCAAGACGATGTTTTTATGAACAGCTACAATCAAAACGCGACTGTCATAGCTATGTTTATTTTCCACTTGGAGTTATTCAAGATATATCATACCTAAACTCTCGAATACGTTTTCCTGCAATGTAATCTACTTACCTCTACAAGTTTACGAGTGGTCCAAAAAAACTTACACTTCCTACGATCCTGAGCCCATAAAGATTTTAATGTGTAAAACCAGCTATACCGACATATTTACATATATAAACAGGCTGAGCACCTTGTGAAATGTGAGTATGGTAGGTTGCTCCATAGTGTCAAGCACTTAACTTTCTTTAAACAACCTTTACCACAAGGATGAAATTTATGTCGATTGAGTGATCCCAAAAACTTATCCTTACAGGTTCTAGGAAACCGCAGCCATTGGTGCAGTTTGTGATCACTACATATGTTATTCATGTTTTTACGGCAATAGACTATCTTTGTAAAGTAGTCCGTAGGACAGTTGTTCTCTTTGGGCAAGTTAATTAATGAGAGTTAGTTAACCAGTCAAAACTTTGGCTCATTTACTCAACGCATGGTAGATCAAAACTGACGTCGCTGTTGTTATATCACTGATACGGGTAAATTATAGGATAAACATGTCTTTCCTTATGTGAAGTCACCATATAAAGTAACTACTGCCTGATTTCCGCGAGAGCCTGTACAAATTTTCCTTAAGATGTTAAACTGAAATTAACTTAACCGGTATTGTTGCCCAAAGAAAAAATTGGTCAGAAAAGTAATCAACATTTTTGGGTCGACAAATAGTACAGTTTCCAAACAATGATGATCGACAAGGGTGGTGACTAATCTTATGATACATATACAATTATACTTGTGTTAACGGTGATGGGATAAATGCGGTCCATCGCCAATAAACAGTGATGAACTAAACTCATCACCAATAAATGATGATGGGGTAGGGTATCACCATTTCTCGTCAACAATAAATGGTGATGACATAACCTTATCGCCAATAAATGGTAACGGGATTGGTCATTACCATTTCTTTTGACCAGTTATTGGTAATGACAGGAGTCCATCACCATTGATTGGTGATGGGCCATCATCACCTATCTGAGTGTGTAACTCTTTTATTCATTATGGTATATGCAAAAATTTCATTTTTTTTTTTTTGAGGAAAATTCGACATTCTAGAGTGTTTGCTTTAAGACGTTGGCATGTCGTTTGCAGATATTAGCCATGTTCTTTGTGTTGTTGTATCATTCCTTATGCTGTAAGTTGAACTACGAGGCACTGTATGCTTGCCCTGTAGGGTAGCACAGTTTATGGTTAGCTAGGGATCATTTCCGGGGCGTAGCCGCAGATAAATCAGTTCTGTGCATTCTATGTGAAACTTCACGACATCTGAGACATTATGGTCTTGGTAACAGTTTGAAGTCGGAAACTTAGAAGAACCTACTTGTGAAAAGATACGCATATACCAGCCGTCAACTACGACTGACATTCCGGGTCAAAAGGCGCAAGAACAGTTTCCCAAAACAACAAATAACGCCAACCAACAAATAAACCGACCAATACAGCCACTTCAATAGTCGGAGATGAAAACAAGGTAAAGCCTTCTCAGACCACTGCAAAACTGAAGAAAGTGCGTATCACACCACATCACCATTTTTGCGCTTCTACGTTGTCGCACCAGCCGTTCATGATGACTCGTGCATCGATTGGGTTACCTACATCAATCCATTCGGCTGTTCAGGGATTTGCGGTCACCATATTTACCTGACAGAATCGTTTTGTGATCGGCCGTGTTATAAATCACAGCTGTAACATGTAAGTCTATAATGAACGCTCCGTCTGAGAGCAATATGGGATCAGTGATCGAGCCGCAAAGATCATTATTTGACTTGATAACCTGTTCATCGAAGCAGAAGTTCGAATATTATCTGTCAACAAAAATGGACGTTCCGATGATAAATTGCAATATACTATTTTCCAAAGCGACATTAAACACAAACCACAAAAAGCGAAGAAAATATATAATCTAAGAAATTCGAGCGGATTGGTCCAAAGAGAAACATTCCACCCCACAGTCAAATGCGGGCCGTGTACAAATATACCTATTTAATACAGATGACCTTTCAAACAACATGTAAGGATTTGAACTTGCATACTTGGTAGATGTGCTTTCATCGTTTATGTAATTTGTGCGAGGTTAAATGTCAGATTTGTCTTCAGTGATGAAAGAGTTGTTTGGCATAATTTATACACATTATTTTAGTGATTACATATTGGCTGCTTCAACGTCAAACGCCATGACGTCGGAAAAAGAAACACTTTGTTTCATGACATTCCGTTGAGCTCAGCGGCATGACGTCACAAAACATGTATATTAAACTTTTACATCAGAATGTAACTAACAATAAAACACGACGTCAGAGATACAACGTCATTGAAATGTCTAGGTGAACTCGAGCGGCCTGAGCTTGCTCTTGACTGATCTGAACTTCATGACCTCTGCGGAGGGAGTAAAATAGATCGGTAGTATAAAATGTGCCGTTTTCCCACATTTTCTTCAGTCCTGGGGGTGGAGTGGGATTTAACACCTTCTTCTTGGTGTTTGTTATGTAACCTGATACGGCTGAACCTTGTTTCGTACCTCGTCAAATCCCCTCGAGTGCTGTGCATTCTCGGGATTTGACTCAGGGTACAAGGTTAAGCGGTATCGGGTCGCACAACAAACAGCTTTCGGCGGTGTTTAAACCCTCACGTCAACAGTCTTCAGTGATGACTTAAAACACATCATTAATTTTCTTGGCGAATTAATTAAATCAGTATCGAGATAACAGGTCCACGCTCACCCTAACCGTCATATCCACCCACCAAATATCGGGCCACCTGGCAGCGGTTCATCTATCCATCGACCGACTATATAATCCATTAGCGTACCCCTTACTGCGCATGCGCCGATCTTTATACCCCTCCCCTTTCAGAACTGCTACCATTAGCAAAATTTGCACAGAAATCTTTAACAGCACGTGATGTTCAACATATGTTGAAGACAGAAAGTAATCTCATTGAAACAACAAATTTCTACGAGCAGATTTTTCTGTCAATAAGGAATGTATGCTCTCTCCATTTAGCTAAAATATGCAAAACACGATTGAAACGGACACCCAAACATCAGCCAAACACATGAAACGGACACCTAAATGCATGCATGAAAAATACGAACAGGTTTACATATTTATTTGCCAGTGACGATCAGCGACGACCCATGCATTGCCGGTGGTCAAATAGTCACACGTAACAGGTGAACTCCCTGCCGCGTGTCACTTTACCTCAGTTTATAGGGCATTATTTTTCCTGCTGACGCGGATGTTCATAAGATGACAACTTACACTCCTTTCTCTACAAGTTTCCTTGGACGAATGCGGGCAAGAACATCCGTGTAGGAAGGCTGTGTTTTTCGAGGGCGATCTTAACATTATGCGGACCGATTATGCGGACAGGATGAGCACAACAGCGTAAGTTAGGCATGTATATTTATCACACCACAGAGTTGTACGACGTATACTGCCATCCACGCAAAATATTACGTGTTTGTATTCTGGGAACGATCATTTTAGCGAAATACGACATACACGTGACGCTGACCGCGCTTTGGCTGTCCTCGCCATTTGGTAAAATGTTATTTTGTCATTATTTACATTATATTTAGCACTGTTAAATTCCTCCTTTAGTCCTGACAAAAGCGGGACATGGGTTAATCTTAGCACTACGAAAGGCTACTTTTAACACACGAAGGGGCTAACGCGCTAGTGCAGCGTAATGACCCAGGTACCTGTGAGTTCAAGCCCAGCTCACACTGGCATCCCCTCCGGTCGTACGTGGAAAGGTCTACCAGCAACCAGCGGAAGGCCGTGGGTTCCCCCCCTCTCGGCTTTGCCTGGCCCCCTCCAACCACAATGCTGACCACCGTTGTAAAAGTTAAATATTCTTGATTGCAGTGTAAAATACCAATGAAATAAATAAATAAAAACATATAAGACAAGTGGAGACCTTACATCCATCTGGGCGTCCGGAAAATGCTGTTTCGATTTTACATTTCGCCTAGTAAAATCGCAGCTAAGACGAAACCATTCGCTAAGAAAACTAAGAAAAATACGCGGAACTTCTGGTGTGATGAGTTGCGAATCAACCTATTGCACATTATATATGTAGAGTTTTCTGTGCATCGGTAGCTTGGACAAGCTCTCACTTAGACTCTCCTGAGCTGAATGAGAATTAGACGAATGATAAAACATTTAGACATTTGCAATTCCTCGTCCCCAACCATTCCTTTCCAGGTAGACAAACTTTACTGAAAATATATCTTGTTTAATGTTCACGGCTAGCGCGAAGGCAAAGATTCGAGAGTCGTAAAGCGATCTGAACAATCAAGTGGCTAACGAACATGGCTGCATATGATCCCCATAGTGTCCGCATCACATCCGGTCAAGATGCGCGTAGGATGGGCGACGGGTACGCATAGAACACCATCTGCATCGGGAAATACCTTCAAATTTAAGCGGCTTCAGAATGCTGCAACACCATTTATCTAATGACTTCTGAAATGCCTGGACAAAACAGCTTAATTGAATAACGTTATTCATAAAAAATCGTTGCAAGATAAATATAATAGTTTTTTCCGTGGAATTGTGATTTCTGTCCAATTCAATAGAGATCTACCACGGTTGTGATTTATAGATTTATTGTGTATTTAATGCATACATTGATCTCCTACCTTGCGACATTGTTTCCATAGTCAAAAGTAGATTTTCGCTAGCTGAGTGGTATAGAGCCCGCGCGTTAAAGGGGCGTTGGGCTGTAAGACTAGTTCGCTCCTACCTGGAATCTACATGGCTTTTCCAAGTTAAAGTTTCAGATCCATCTTCTCAGCGTGCTGAATTCGTAAAGAGGCACTTATAGTGCCATGATATGAGACAAAATAGCCTTGTGGGTATATAATGCCTATATAGAGAAGTTTGTGTCATGGTGAAGTGACACAGAAGACTAAACTACTGTCATATTCTGCGCAGAGTAATGGATTGTGCAGAGTAAAACTAGAGCGGCGACCACAGCGTGATAGAAGACGAAGGATGATCACACAGTAACCGGTGAAACCTGGCCTGTTGTCAGTTTACCTCAGTTAGGATTTCAGTCTGTTCATGTCCATGTTTGACTAGTAGCAACACTTACACCTCCCTTTTTACCCTTGCTTAAGCAGAATTAAGTGAAATATATGCCGTTAATTCAGCTGCAATCTGTTAGAACTAGGTGTAAAAATGTTCACTGCAGAAACTCTCCTAAATACATACCTTGTTGAGTTCGTGTTACTTCCTTTGTTCGTCAGTATCTCATAACTGCGTCAGATTATGTATAAAATTTATAAAATTATATCCCACAAAAAAGGTCATCTGAAAATCAATGTCCGTGGGGACAGAATGATTTAAGGTCAGGTCAAACTCCATCCGCCTTGTCCAAGGGCAATAAATCATGTCCCTCTTAATATAACTTTTTAGTTAAATATCTGGTACACGAGGTACTAGCATGATGTTTAACAGTTACACGTTCTGTAAAAACTGTGAAAAATATGAATAAAGACGGAGGTGAGGGCTAAAAGTGAGATACAGAACTTCCGTGTCTCTGTCTGGAGAACAAATCTGTGTCAAAAGGAAAGATAAAATTAGTCAATAAATATGTATTTTAAAGGAATTGGGGAAGCAATAGTTTTATAAAAACTGTTCGTGCATAAAATATGGATAAGAGACAAAGTATGTTCTCCTGTCGATTTACTAATCACTAGCTCTGAGAATCCGTTCATTGTGTTGCAAATATGTGTGTTTATTTTAGGGGAGATAACTTGTCCAAGAAAAGCTCTATTGTGTAACTACTTCTTGCACCGACGCAGTAAAAAACATGATTATTGTAAAGTGTGGGTGCTGCATAAAAAATTTAAAAAAACTAATAAAAAACTACATTCAGCAAGTTCCAGGTTACACAAGGGCATCCATTTTCCATTATATTCGTGTAGTAAATTGGTCAACTTCAACCAAAAAAGTATATACCCAAAACATTCGCGCGGCACCATGCCACACAACGATGTGTAGCTTGGACTTTGTCGACAAGATATGAAAAAATCAACCAAGCGTGACCACCATTTTTCAACTCATGCTGCTGAAAGTAACGTAATAGTATTTTGTCAAAAGTGCCAGGGGTGGGAGGGCGGTAGTAAACCTGAGCAAATGCATTTAAGTTCTATCCAAACCACACAAAATTCTGATATAATTTATCTAGGTCTCAGATAACACGGTAGAAACTGACAGTGTATCAAGAACCTGTAATGTCTATACGGCAGTATTATCCAATCACTTCTCCTGCACTCTTCAGACTGGACACAAATCTTGTATTGAATTAAGCATGTGTAACCTGCGTAAACTTATCAGCAGTTCAGCAGTGAACTTGAACGGTGTAAAGACCCGTAAAACATTTGTTTATGTTTTCCTTTCAATGTTGTTGTTGAACTATCTGTATATAGATGTATCTCTCATGTTGTACATAAAGCATTGCAAAATGAAGTCACTGGGTCTGTTTTCTGTTAATGTTTTCAATACGTAACACAATGGATTCAGCAGAATTAGAGAAAAAAATGCCGTGATGTTCTTTTGTAATATACTAGCTGTAATTTCAGTAGAATTACTCAAAACGCTGTGGTGTCATCTCGTTTCATAAACACTACACTGTAAATTTCGATGTTTACACTTTTAAGCATCAAATATTCAACACTTGGAGATTATAGCATTATGGTATAGACCTATGTACATATTTTAGACACTTATGTTTAATACTTACATATATATGTATATTTACTAACATAGTGACTATTTCACCGGTAACCGGATTCTACTTTTGACGCTGTGTGACCGGGGGACATCGACCAATGACATTGGCGGAATCGACCTTTTGTTCCTCCTACGCGCGTGTCTCGGAAGTGGCAGTGACACCGACGGGTTCTGTCTCATGTAAATATGACGTTGTGCAGCCTATTCACTATCGGCCGCTGACGTTTACATGTCAAGTAGAATCAAAGCCCGGTGATATTATTGTGCAGTTTAGCCAGCAGAACAGAAAAAAAAAAAACCAACATCGTTGCTTTTGTAGATGTTGTTGTTGTAAAACCGGCCTTGTGTAAGTTTTCGATGTGGCTTTAGTAGCTGTGTGACTGGCGATATGCTTACAAACCATGCGTTGCCTTGACTGTAATAGGTCCAGAAAGTTAGTACATGGCTAAACCTGGGTGAAGCAAACTTAACGGGCACAAAAACAGACTTTCAACTCTATTGTAAATCTTCATTATTGCAATGACCTGGTCCATTTACCCAATCACGTTCTGCACGCATACTCTTATCAGTTTGTAAACTTTGGTCAGTATGTTGAGTAGATCTGTGTTTTGTTTTCTTTTTTTTGTGGTCAGAGTGAAGATGAGGGTGGTGTGGGCGTGTTGCTTTCCACGTGGCACGCGGCGTCGGTTCATTCATGCTTCCCTGAATGAGTCTTGTTGAACACTGACTGTAGCATGGAGGATCCCCTTTTCAAATGTTGTCCACGTGACAAAACCATGCGACACACGCGCATTCGCACTGAATTCGTACTAAATTCATCTATCTTAACCAACTCTACAAAACTGCTTTTGACACAACAGCCAGAATGGTATAGTCGTATAGACGTCAGCCTACAGATCCAACACTGACGTGTGGTGGGAGTTCCAAACCAGCGATTGTCTCGAGAAATGTTAAGGTAACTTGTAAAATAATCGTATATACTCCTATATGTGATCGGAGTGATAAACACACGACGTTATCAATTAGTAGACTTTTGGTTCTGAACAAAATACAAGTTATTTTCGACATGGTCTTTTTTTTTGAAAATCAAAAATTCCATTTTTTTGTTAACCAATGAAAACACAGCAGTAGGACCTAGCGATAAGGTTTTCTGTCTTTTAGCATGTTCCTGTCTGAAAGTCATTGAATCTTTCTGAAACTAGGTAGACATGACGTGGATGTTTGGAGACTACATACACATGTACAGTTTGCTGCCAAATGGCATAACTTATTCAGAATTACAGGTTTGTCGATTGAATTCATTTACTTTGCATACATGTATATGCTGTTTACATTACAGAATGCTGAAGCAGTTGTCCAACAAAGACCAGTCAGCATTTTGCGACAGTGCAATGTGAAGATGTTCAGGAAGTGGGTACTTCACTGCCACCTGGGAAAAGCAGCGAAGCATAGAGAAGAGATCTGTGATATGCCATATTGCTGCCGTCTCAGTGGAAAGAAAATTCCCTGGATTCAGTGTGACAGCTGCCTGAGGTGGCTACACTGTGAGTGTCTGGGACTAAAACACCGGCCTAACCAAGAACACTTTAAGTGCCCAATTTGTCCTCTGTATAAAGATAGAGGTGAACATAAACAATGTACTTTCTAGGAAAGAACATCTAATGGTGCTTCTTATAAATTGGGTCATTTCGTTTACTGTTTATTACAGAACAGAGAAATATGTGGTTGCGTTAGCACTGTTTATATAAATTCTTATTCTTGTAGAATAACCAACTCAGGTTAATGACACTTACATGTAGCTTTAGTTAAAATATTTTGTCAAGATTATATTTCTATCATGTTTTGTTCATATGCTCAAGAAAACCAGTTTCAGTAATACTGTGATGTTTGTTTCAATAGTGCCATGTGTAGATATATCTTGAGATAAAAACAGAGAAATGAATGAATCCTGTCAACACCTAAAAGGGTTTTCATGTAAAGTATATTATAACATAAACATCCCAGAATATACAAGACACCATCCCAGTGCTGAAACCAAAAGTACTTTTCAGATGTGTACATCTGTACAGATAAGACACTGTTGTGATCTCATTCTAGTCCAAAAGTATTTTTCAGATGTTGTGTAGATCCGCATAGAAAAGAAGAATCCTGTGATCGTATTCTAGTCCAAAAGTATTTTTCAGGCGTTGTGTAGATCAGACACTAGATGTTAGATACTAGTTCAGTTACCTGAGCTGTTGAAACATGCATTCATCTTATGCAATATGTATTGATCAGTATCAGTACATGCATAATGTAATTATTATTGAATTATTTTCACAAACAAACTTTCGCAACTTGTTGATGGCGGTTTTTGATGAAAACTGTAGTTCAGGCTTAAAACAAGAAGTTTTGACTTTTTAAATTTTGATCTGTTTCTTTCGAAAAGTTTTTTGTCTTATTTCATTAATTACATATACTCTGAGGTATTACGAGGCACATGACTGAAAATCACCAGATTATTATGGTATCCATCCACCCAGAACCCAGATCTCCCCGTCCGAAAGCGGACGCTCTACCGACTGCGCTATCCGGGCGGGTCACATTCATCAGAGTTAATGTGAGTAAATGCCTAATAGGGTTGCTGTAACCCTATCGTCTGTAATAATTCAGGCAGAAATATTAAAAGACATGCGGGATTGACATTTAAAACCATATTTTTCATCAAATTCACATATATTTTCCATGAAAATTAATAATGAATAATCGTTATCGCATCCAGCATCTCCATTTTCATCAGTGAGATCACAGGAAGCTCAGAATGAACAAACAATGGCCTAAAGCCTCTTGTTAATGAGTTTCATGTGTTCCCTAGTCTATCCTATCTATCTAGAAACCTTTGTGCAACTTGGTACAACATACATGTATAACACGTCATTGAAATTAATGATGTCATCATAAAAACACTGGCAGTGCAAAAACAAGGGTTCCTTTGGAGTACCAAATGTGTATTATGCAAATAGTGGTTTTACAGCTATTTAAACTGAAAAGGTTTCATTATCTTGCTAAAAGCCTGCAAGCTCCTATATACCAGGATTATTACAGAAAAAACAGTCAAAGCTCTAGGATCAATTGTGCAGAGCAAATTTAACACTTCTAAATAATGTTAGTGATAAAATAGGGTAGGTTAAGCACGTGACGCGAGGTCTTTTTAGGCTGTCTCCAAAAAGATAATAATTATTTTACTGGAATAAAAGCTTCGTTCAGCGTGTCTTCCCCGTATATAGTGTGCGAATCTTTTTGTCACAACTGAGGAAGCTCTTCAGTTACTTGCCTTATGTAGGTGATTTTCTGGTTTTATCTATACATAACAGCAACCGCCAACGTAATAGTGACAGTGTCTATGAGTATTAAATAACAACCAAACAAACAAAAATTGCCGATACAGAACACATCATTCAGGTGTAAGTTCATATTGTGTCTTTCACAACGCCACTGTGTAGAAAGTCGCTATTGTTTTAACCTTTAATAGCACATGACAGCAGAGCTCCCATCCGGCTTATTAAATCGTATGTAGGTCACATGGCTTTACCGAGTGTACCCTCCAATTTCAAATAGCCTGATGACATATTCGAGCGCAGAGATTTATGAGCTGCATGTGACAGCCCGACCCAAACGATTGCATTACTGGCGCGTTGTTGGTACAGGCCGCCCTCACTACCTGTTACAGAAACTACATCCGGACGTGTTTTTCAATAGGACGTTGAGGTAAGAGATTTAACCATTATTTTAGCTAATATCTCAATTCTGATCACCTCATAAGGCCTCTGGTCAGCTATAGCTCCTACAATAGCTGCTGAGATATTGCAGGAGTATAAAAGACTACAGCACTGAGAGTAAAACCAGAACAGAGGCGACACTGTGATAGTTGGCGGATGGTTACACGTTATCGGTGAAATCTGGCCTCTTGTAAATTTACTTCAGTTTGGATTTTATATTCTAACTGTTCATGTAAGTGTTTAAGGAGTAGCAATTTACGCCCCCCTAGCACAATGCTTTAAGTAGAATTAGGTAAACCAAACTTACAGTGATATTACGGTGGTTCGCTCCGGCTCCTCTGGATTCCTTTACCAACCAATCTAATGCCGACGTAAATGTCAACGTTGTTCGTACGCACTCTAAATCTGACGACAACCTATTCAAGAAGTAAAAAAGAGGTCGTCAAGGTTGACCGCAAGATGCACCCGTTATCGTGGTCTTTGTCGAGTGTTGTGGCTACTACTGATGGTACACATGCAACTGCTGGATGTTGACAATAGCTGATGTTGTTATTGGATGTTGCGACGATTTCTGACTATGTAGAAGCATACCGATTGGATGTTACGACGAGTTCTGACTCGCTACATGTACAAGCTTATTCTTGGATGTGGAGACAGTTTCTGACTATGTAGAAGCGTACTGACTGTGTATGCTGGTTTTTTCCAGCCCTTCTCGTCAGCAGCGTTCGCCTATAACGCATCTTATACATGTCAGACATTCGCAGATTATATACGACCATCATTTAATACTTGTTTGTAAAGAAATGGCTCAATAACATATGTATTTCTCGACATTAAGGTAAATTGCCTGTTTATTACGATAAATGCCATGATCTTAATGACTAAAACAGAAAAATAAGTATACAGTTTTAGATATACAGACACAATCATCCTTTCTTCAGACAGATCACTAAAAAACTTTACAAATGGTACTGTTTGCTGCCTCACTTAGTGCTCAACATTGAGATGTTAGAGCAAGGAAACAGGACTGGTCGGCCCAGTGTCAGTATCATATGACTAGGTCAGGTGCTATGTCTGGTGTCCTCGGCATGATGTTCCAGTGGCGGCAGCACCTTGGCTGCATGGACTCACCCTGCCACAAGAGGACACACTTTATACAAATACCAGAAGGACTCCTCGTTGTCACATGACTGAAACATTGTTACGTGCGACGTGAGACCCCAAAGCACTCACTCACTCATTCAGACTTTAATCAATTCCAAACATAAAATATGGCTACCGTGTTCCTTAGTTCGATTAAATATAAATGGTTGGCTGTTACACACAAAGTAACAAATTCGCAGTGTGTGAGGAACAGATAACTTACCATTCTTACTTAGCGCGTCCATGTATAACACTGATTTTGGTTTATCGTGAGAACACTAAATACGTTGAGAGTAAAGCTATATAGCTGCAGCAAGGACAATGTCATTGACGAGTCACAGGTAACCGATGACATCCGGCATCTTGTCAATTTATGTCATTTGCAGATTCAGTCTGTTTGTGGAAATGCTTGTATAGCAGCAGTTTACACTGCACGCCAATGAACAAAATATGTTGAAGGAGAAAAAAAATGCGTCGATGCTACAAGCAATTTTATGATTACACTTCACTGGTCTCACTTGTCCCAGTGCAAACGACAAATCGTGCTCAAATAATGTCCTAATTCCCTTCGTTTTCCCGCCTTTTGTACACGGAAGTCCGAATTCGGCCGAGTTGCACTAGGTGCACTCCCACATTCGGCGGTATGCATATTTACACTGATAAATTACCGACTCCACCCTCCATGAGCAAACGCAGCCGGCAATCATGGAAATATCGTGTGACATCTTGGGTGACACTTAGCTGGGGTAACTCCCGCATGTAGCATGGTTGGGTTGGGAACATAATCAGTGAAATGACGATATTGATAAACTGTTAAGTATTGAACATTGACATTTAAAACCATATTTTTCATGAAATTCCCATATATTTTCCATGAAAATTAATAATGAATAATCGTTATCGCATCCAGCATCTCCATTTTCATCAATGAGATCACAGGAAGCTCAGAATGAACAAACAATGGCCTAAAGCCTCTTGTTAATGAGTTTCATGTGTTTCCTAGTCTATCCTACCGAAATCTGTTGTGGAGACCTTTGTGCAACTTGGTGCAACATACATGTATAACACATTATTGAAATCAATGGTGTCATCAGAAAAAGGCTGGCAGTGCAAAAACAAGGGTTCCTTTGGAGTACCAAATATGTATTATGCAAATAGTGGTTTTACAGCTATTTAAACTGAAAGGGTTTCATTATCTTAGGATAAGAGCAAGCTCCTATGTACCAGGATTATTACAGAAAAACAGCCAAAGCTCTGGGGTCAATTGTGCAGAGCAAATTTAATTATTTAATAATTATTTGTACTGGAACAAAAGAGCCGTTCAACGTGTCTTCCGCGTATATAGTGTGCGAATCTTTTCGTCACAATTGAGGAAGCTCTTCAGTTACTTGCCTTATGTCGGTGTTTTTCTGGTTTTATCTATACATAACAGTAACCGCCAACGTAATAGTGACAGTGTCTATGAGTATTAAACAACAATCAAACAAATAAAGATTGCCGCCACAGAACACATCATTCAGGTGTAAGTACATTTTGTGTCTTTCACAACGTCACTGTGCAGAAAGTCGCTATTGTTTTAACCTTTAATGGCATATGACAGCAGAGCTCCCATCCGGGTTATCAAATCGTATCTAGGTCACACGGTTTTACCGAGTGTACCCTCCAATTTCAAATACCTTGATAACATATTCGTGCGCAGCGATTTATGAGCTCCATGTGACAGCCTGACCCAAGCGATTGCATTACTGGCGCGTTGTTGGTACAGGCCGCCCTCACTACCTGTTACAGAAACTACATCCGGACGTGTTTTTCAATAGGACGGTGAGGTAAGAGATTTAACCATTATTTTAGCTAATATCTCAATTCTGATCACCTCATAAGGCCTCTGGTCGGCTATAGCTCCTACTATAGCTGCTGAGATATTGTAGGAGTATAAAAGACTACAGCACTGAGAGTAAAACCAGAACAGAGGCGACACTGTGATAGTTGGCGGATGGTTACACGTTATCGGTGAAATCTGGCCTCTTGTAAATTTACTTCAGTTTGGATTTTATATTCTAACTGTTCATGTAAGTGTTTAAGGAGTAGCAATTTACGCCCCCCTAGCACAATGCTTTAAGTAGAATTAGGTAAACCAAACTTACAGTGATATTACGGTGGTTCGCTCCGGCTCTTCCGGATTCCTTTACCAATCAAGCTAATGCCGACGTAAATGTGAACGTTGTTCGTACACGTTCTAAATCTGACGACAACCTATTCAAGAAGTAAAAAAGAGGTCGTCAAGGTTGACCGCGAGATGCACCCGTTATCGTGGTCATTGTCGAATGTTGTGGCTACTACTGATGGTATACATGCAACTGCTGGATGTTGACAATAACTGAGGCTGTTATTGGATGTTGCGACGATTTCTGAATAAGTAGAAGCATACCGATGGATGTTACGACGAGTTCTGACTCGCTACATGTACAAGCTTTTTCTTGGATGTGGAGACAATTTCTGACTATGTAGAAGCATACCGATGGATGTTACGACGATTTCTGATTCGCTACACGTGTGTTGTTGGATTTTGCGACCATTACTCACCAGACACAGTCCCAGAGGTAAGCAAAACTGACATGTTCATATGTAAGTAGGAAATCAATACGTAGTAAACCTATGTTGCGGAACACTAGCAGGTGTGAGGAGAGAGTATACCCACACTGCATGTACTTCCGGTCTACAAGCCTGGTCTGTACGCTCACTCGGACAGAAATGTTGGGAGAATTGTCGATACATGACAAAAAATAGAAAGAATAGAAAGAAAAAAATAGAATCATACCTAAATTTCTTTTAGATATCTTGGGAGTACACTGGAGTATAAACCGACAATTCCAGAGAGAAGTGACAAGCTTTCAGAGAAATCAGTTCACCCTGACCACAATATCCCTTTCCCGGAAGTCGATATGCCGCTTATTAACCTCTGTGACCCACGATATCTGGAACAAAGCGCAGCATTTGCTTCCTGGCTGTGTATGCTGGTTTTTTCCAGCCCTTCTCGTCAGCAGCTTTCACCTATAACAATTTATGCACATATAATATGCTTAGATGCACTGTATATAACGCATCTTATACATGTCAGACATTCGTATATACGAACATCAGTTAATATTTGTTTGCGTAGAAATGGCTCAATAACATATGTATTTCTCGACATTAAAGTAAAATGTCTGTTTATTACCATAAATGCCATGATCTTAATGGCTAAAACAGAAAAATAAGTATACAGTTTTAGATATACAGACACAATCATCCTTTCTTCAGACAGATCACTAAAAAACTTTACAAATGGTATTGTTTACTACCTCACTTAGTGCTCAGCATTGAGATTTTAAAGCTAGGAAACAGGACTGGTCGGCCCAGTGTCAGTATCATATGACTAGGTCGGGTGCTATGTCTGGTGTCTTCGGCATGATGTTCCAGTGGCGGCAGCACCTTGGCTGCATGGACTCGCCCTGCCACAAGAGGACACACTTTATGCAAATACCAGAAGGACTCCTCGTTGTCACATGACTGAAACATTGTTACGTGCGACGTGAGACCCCAAAGCACTCACTCACTCATTCAGACTTTAATCAATTCCAAACATAAAATATGGCTACCGTGTTCCTTAGTTCGATTAAATATAAATGGTTGGCTGTTACACACAAAGTAACAAATTCGCAGTGTGTGAGGAACAGATAACTTACCATTCTTACTTAGCGCGTCCATGTATAACACTGATTTTGGTTTATCGTGAGAACACTAAATACGTTGAGAGTAAAGCTATATAGCTGCAGCAAGGACAATGTCATTGACGAGTCACAGGTAACCGATGACATCCGGCATCTTGTCAGTTTATGTCGTTTGCAGATTCAGTCTGTTTGTGGAAATGCTTGTATAGCAGCAGTTTACACTGCACGCCAATGAACAAAATATGTTGAAGCAGAAAAAAAATGCGTCGATGCTATAAGCAAGTTTATGACTATACTTCACTGGTCTCACCTGTCCCAGTGCAAACGACAAATCGTGCTCAAATAATGCCCTAATTCCCTTCGTTTTCCCGCCTTTTGTACACGGAAGTCCGAATTCGGCCGAGTTGCACTAGGTGCACTCCCACATTCGGCGGTATGCATATTTACACTGATAAATTACCAACTCCACCCTCCACGAGCAAACGCAGCCGGCAATCATGGAAATATCGTGTGACATCTTGGGTGACACTTAGCTGGGGTAACTCCCGCATGTAGCATGGTTGGGTTGGGAACATAATCAGTGAAATGACGATATTGATAAACTGTTAAGTATTGAACATTGACATTTAAAACCATATTTTTCATGAAATTCCCATATATTTTCCATGAAAATTAATAATGAATAATCGTTATCACATCCAGCATCTCCATTTTCATCAATGAGATCACAGGAAGCTCAGAATGAACAAACAATGGCCTAAAGCCTCTTGTTAATGAGTTTCATGTGTTTCCTAGTCTATCCTACCGAAATCTGTTGTGGAGACCTTTGTGCAACTTGGTGCAACATACATGTATAACACATTATTGAAATCAGTGATGTCATCAGAAAAACACTGGCAGTGCAAAAACAAGGGTTCCTTTGGAGTACCAAATGTGTATTATGCAAATAGTGGTTTTACAGCTATTTAAACTGAAAGGGTTTCATTATCTTAGGATAAGAGCAAGCTCCTATGTACCAGGATTATTACAGAAAAACAGCCAAAGCTCTGGGGTCAATTGTGCAGAGCAAATTTAATTATTTAATAATTATTTGTACTGGAACAAAAGCGCCGTTCAACGTGTCTTCCGCGTATATAGTGTGCGAATCTTTTCGTCACAATTGAGGAAGCTCTTCAGTTACTTGCCTTATGTCGGTGTTTTTCTGGTTTTATCTATACATAACAGTAACCGCCAACGTAATAGTGACAGTGTCTATGAGTATTAAACAACAATCAAACAAATAAAGATTGCCGCCACAGAACACATCATTCAGGTGTAAGTTCATATTGCGTCTTTCACAACGTCACTGTGCAGAAAGTCGCTATTGTTTTAACCTTTAATGGCATATGACAGCAGAGCTCCCATCCGGGTTATCAAATCGTATCTAGGTCACACGGTTTTACCGAGTGTACCCTCCAATTTCAAATACCTTGATAACATATTTGTGCGCAGAGATTTATGAGCTGCATGTGACAGCCCGACCCAAACGATTGCATTACTGGCGCGTTGTTGGTACAGGCCGCCCTCACTACCTGTTACAGAAACTACATCCGGACGTGTTTTTCAATAGGACGGTGAGGTAAGAGATTTAACCATTATTTTAGCTAATATCTCAATTCTGATCACCTCATAGGATCTCTGGTCAGCTATAGCTCCTACAATAGCTGCTGAGATATTGTAGGAGTATAAAAGACTACAGCACTGAGAGTAAAACCAGAACAGAGGCGACACTGTGATAGTTGGTAGATGGTTACACGTTATCGGTGAAATCTGGCCTCTTATAAATTTACTTCAGTTTGGATTTTATATTCTAACTGTTCATGTAAGTGTTTAAGAAGTAGCAATTTACCCCCCCCCCCCCAGCACAATGCTTTAAGTAGAATTAGGTAAACCAAACTTACAGTGATATTACGGTGGTTCGCTCCGGCTCCTCCGGATTCCTTTACCAACCAATCTAATGCCGACGTAAATGTCAGCGTTGTTCGTACGCACGCTAAATCAGAAGACAACCTATTCAAGAAGTAAAAAAGAGGTTGACCGCCGGATGCATCCGTTATCGTGGTCTTTGTCGAGTGTTGTGGCTACTACTCATGGTACACATGCAACTGCTGGATGTTGACAATAGCTGAGGTTGTTATTGGATGTTGCGACGAGTTCTGACTTTCCACATGTACAAGCTTATTCTTGGATGTTGACAATTTCTGACTATGTAGAAGCATACCGATTGGATGTTACGACGATTTCTGATTCGCTACACGTGTGTTGTTGGATTTTGCGACCATTACTCACCAGACACAATCCCACAGGTAAGCAAAACTGACATGTTCATATGTAAATAGGAAATCAATACGTAGTAAACCTATGTTGCGGAACACTAGCAGGTGTGAGGAGAGAGTATACCCACACTGCATGTACTTCCGGTCTACAAGCCTGGTCTGTACGCTCACTCGGACATAAATGTTGGGAGAATTGTCGATACATGACAAAAAATAGAAAGAATAGAAAGAAAAAAAAATAGAATCATAAGTAAATTTCTTTTAGATATCTTGGGAGTACACTGGAGTATAAACCGACAATTCCAGAGAGAAGTGACAAGCGTTCAGAGAAATCAGTTCACCCTGACCACAATATCCCTTTCCCGGAAGTCGATATGCCTCTTATTAACCTCTGTGACCCACGATATCTGGAACAAAGTGCAGCATTTGCTTCCTGGCTGTGTATGCTGGTTTTCTCCAGCCCTTCTCCTCAGCAGCTTTCGCCTGTAACAATGTATGCAAATGTAATATGCTTAGATGTACTTTATATAACGCATCTTACACATGTCAGACATTCGTATATACGAACATCAGTTAATATTTGTTTGCGTAGAAATGGGCTCAATAACATATGTATTTCTCGACATTAAAGTAAAATGTCTGTTTATTACCATAAATGCCATGATCTTAATGACTAAAACAGAAAAATAAGTATACAGTTTTAGATATACAGACACAATCATCCTTGCTTCAGACAAATCACTAAAAAACTTTACAAATGGTACTGTTTGCTGCCTCACTTAGTGCTCAACATTGAGATGTTAGAGCAAGGAAACGGGACTGGTCGGCCCAGTGTCAGTATCATATGACTAGGTCGGGTGCTATGTCTGGTGTCCTCGGCATCATGTTCCAGTGGCGGCAGCACCTTGGCTGCATGGACTCACCCTGCCACAAGAGGACACACTTTATGCAAATACCAGAAGGACTCCTCGTTGTCACATGACTGAAACATTGTTACGTGCGACGTGAGACCCCAAAGCACTCACTCACTCATTCAGACTTTAATCAATTCCACACATAAAATAAGGCTACCGTGTTCCTTTTAGTTCGATTAAATATAAATGGTTGGCTGTTACACACAAAGTAACAAATTCGCAGTGTGTGAGGAACAGATAACTTACCATTCTTACTCAGCGCGTCCATGTATAACACTGATTTTGGTTTATCGTGAGAACACTAAATACGTTGAGAGTAAAGCTATATAGCTGCAGCAAGGACAATGTCATTGACGAGTCACAGGTAACCGATGACATCCGGCATCTTGTCAGTTTATGTCGTTTGCAGATTCAGTCTGTTTGTGGAAATGCTTGTATAGCAGCAGTTTACACTGCACGCCAATGAACAAAATATGTTGAAGCAGAAAAAAAATGCGTCGATGCTATAAGCAAGTTTATGACTATACTTCACTGGTCTCACCTGTCCCAGTGCAAACGACAAATCGTGCTCAAATAATGCCCTAATTCCCTTCGTTTTCCCGCCTTTTGTACACGGAAGTCCGAATTCGGCCGAGTTGCACTAGGTGCACTCCCACATTCGGCGGTATGCATATTTACGCTGATAAGTAGAGGGTTACCGACTCCACCCTCCATGAGCAGACGCAGCCGGCAATCATGGAAATATCGTGTGACATCTTGGGTGACACTTAGCTGGGGTAACTCCCGCATGTAGTATGGTTGGGTTGAGAACATAAATCAGTAATTATAAACTATTAAGTATTGATGGTGGTTTGCAGTTAGACCATGCATTTCCATCTAGTTTACTCATCCCGATCCATAAGAGACCCCTCCAATAAAACTGTATATAAACCGGTACTCTCTTCTCCATTCACACACTCCTACTCGGTTGTCCTTAGCAGGGAGAAGAGGCGGCGAGAGGGTAGGGCTGCGCGGTCGAGGAAGTTAGCGTGCTTACTCAGCGCAGTGATTCAGATACCTGTAACCGATGCGGTCGATGTGAGTTCAAGTCCAGCTAAAAGCGGGCTTCCACTTTTTATTTGCTTATTTATTGATAAACTCAACAATTTTTAGGGGCCTCCGTGGCTCAGTCAGTTAGCGCGCTTCTGCAACGCAATGACCTAGAAGCCTTCCACCAATGCAGTTGATAAATAAGTAAATCAATAGTTTTTATTGGTACAGTCTTACATGTCTGGAAGCCGATGGAGAGCCGAGAGATTCTTCAAATCGCGACTTCGAACTGTGTAACAGAGGGTGAGATAGCGAGATAACGAGGTAGCGTTTACTATGTCTCATCGCTACCACGCTGCCAGGCCCTTTTTGCAGAGGCACAGGCAGCGAGATGTTTCATAGCACCATTGTCGAGAGTTGATTTTATGTAATTTGGACAGATGTGATGCCGTTTGAAATAAACACGCCTTATGATTGCTTCCCCCAGAACTGTTATATTATAGTCCCAACCTGGCACTTCTGTTTGGGTGTGATTTGACAGAGATGAAGGCCTGAGGAATGGAGCTCGAGTAGGGCGGGGTTCAGACGCATACAGTGATCACTTTCCCCTGCGCCCTCTACCGTCCGTCTGAGTAATCTTGACCACGCCATATCTCAGTATGGACTAGCAGCAGCGCTGTGATTCTGAAAGAGTACGGTTCACAAAAATTTACAGCTCAACGTACAAAAGGTGTACATAAAGTCTGGGACGTCATTGATAATTCACTAGGTCAGTATGGTCTATAAAATCCATCACGCAATCACAGCATTAGATTGCATTCAATTTGGCTAAAAAATCTTACAAAATCAGTGAAGGTATTTTCAAAGACGGTTTTGGGTCTTTTAGAATGGCCATTTTTCTCTCCAGAACCTCATTTTTGCGGATTTTTTTGCCGTTAAGGGCCATGTACAGATGTGCTTGTCTTAAGGCTTTTGGCTTCATTCGGTGAACTATTTTCCAAGTTTTTGCCGTTTGGATGACACGAGGCAAACTCAACGCTACTCCTCCTGATTTCAACGGTATTTCATAAAACTTGGGAAACGTGTTGAGGAAAACATGTGTATATGTCGGTTTCCTTCCTCACCACAATGCCGCTCGCCGTCGTATATGTGAGTATGGGGTTAAACACCAGTCAAGAAAGTTAATTCATATAAAAGTTACATGTAGCTATTTAATTGTTCTTTGAGCCAAGACCTACTCCTCGCAGCGTGGAAAAGACCACAAAAATTACTATGAAAATCACAGTCATGTGCCTCTGAACTTCAACTATCTTTGAAAAAAGTTTTGGAGAAAATTGTTGTAATACATTGTATGAAAATTATGTAAAAGCAAATGACAGTTATTTGTCTTGGAGAATTCCGGTTAGCTTCTAATGTCTATCACGTTTGATATATAAGCGGTTGCAATCAAAATGCACACGGAGATGCATATTTTGATTCATGGAAGTCAAAACGGTTTTGCCACTCCAGTAACATCAATAACTTTGCAGGTCTTTGAAGGCATTCACAACCTGAATGACAAATCATGTGAGTTTCCCCGAGTGCTTGCTAAGACTGCAGGAGGGGATGGGAGCTGTCTACGCCCAGTTTAGCCAATCAGGGAACTGACTGGAAGCCAATATTCCTGAAATTTTGGAACATTTTGATCCGTTGAAAAATTATCTATAGGCTGACAGCTTCTTTGGTTGAGGGAGAATGGGAAACTCGGAAAATCCCTTCCGGCCTTTAGCAAAGCTGTTCAAAGCCGTGTGCTCCTTTGTTCTCTCTTGGATTACGTCACACTTCTAGGTGCATGTGTGCTCAGAAAACACTTAAGTAACACACAAACACCGCAGCGTCACAGCAGAAAACGATGCGTTTGGACCCTTCTGTGTAGCCAGAAAGAGTCTCCCATCGACCATAAATACTGCTTTGTGAATGAAAGAACAACTGCATGGTATCGCAATGCGAAAATATTGCTATTAATCCTGAGATAATATAATATTATTCACATTACAGTACACATTACAATATGGCTCTGTTCATTTAACCCAGACCGGTCTTGAAATGGATATATAGCTTAGTCAGCATGTAACTTTTGTTCTGGAAATTTGTATTTACGTTAAAAATGAATAAATGCCGTCTGTACAAAGTGACTGTAAATTTAAACCTCTTTATGTTGAAGGATTCACTGATTTTTGTTACTCAGTCATCACGCGAAGACATTCAGAAATACTCTCATTTCTGGAGGGAAGGGCTAAAGTCAAATTGTAATCATTTGTAATCACCCAGCTCCCTGTAATCAGTAAATACGGTTACGTGCTATACAACCCTACCCACTATAGTAATGTCCTAAGCGGGCCACCGCCTTCCAGCTGACTACATTTTCGTAGTTGAAAGTACCGTAATGATGTCACATATGGGTCAAACGATCGCTTGCTATATTTTATTTTATTGTGCACCTCAACCTTTGCGATTCAAACTTCAGATTTCAATCTTCGTGACAGAGTATTGGGGAGATAAAAACAGCCCTTAGAGGAAAGAGGAAAGGTCTGTCAGCAACCTGCGGATGGTCGTGGGTTTCCCCCGGGCTGTGCCCGGTTTCCTCCCACCCTAATGCTGGCCGCCGTCGTATAAGTGAAATATTCTTGAGTACGGCGTAAAACACCAATCAAATAAGTAAATAATAAATAAATAAATGTCGTCCTGATATCCTCAAGAGGGTAAATAATTCTCACAAAATAGATGTAGAACAAGTTGGCTGTATTCCAGGTTTACAACTCTTATCTGGTCGATGCCTTATCAGGTGCTATTTTGATGTGGTGAGGTAAAACAAATCGGTCTCTTTCTTGTTGCATACATTTAGTTCTGTAAAATCACTCATAGTCACTACGAAACGTGTCTGTAGTCTTTGATACGCAACACCTCAAGCGCTGCACACTGATGTGTTGGAAGTCCATGCTATTGCAAGAAGAATGCCGTTAGAACACCCTTTCTAATGTATAATGTTAAGGTGCAAAGCGCTTGTTTTCCAGATGAAGACTGCGTTGCCTCAGGTGACGTCATGAACAGGTCCTCGGGGAAACAGGTCATGGAGTTTAACATCAGAGACAGAAAAGAATCAGGAAAAATATACTGACTGCATTTCCTTTACAGTGATATGAACGTCCAACAGATCAATGTGTAGAGCTTGTGGTGTGACTTGTCGGTGATCACAAGCGCGTTGTGTTGTGTAGAGCTTATGATGTTAGGATGTTATTTTGGTATCGAGTATGAATGTCTTTGCCGTGAGATGAATAGATTCGAAAGCTAATAGACACAAACTATAGTATGACGAAATTCATGCAGAGATATATGTATAGCGTAATAAAGTTTTATAAGGAAAGTTCGTCTGCCAAATAAATATTATTTTAGGTGGGGAAATGTAATGTTGCACACAGTAGCATCAAATGTCATTTTGCACACTGTATCCTCACAGCCAACTGGTAGCAAAATATAGGAAACAACACTGCGAAGAAACACTTTTGCTGAGCAGAAAGTAAATGAATTTCGCCTGTATATAATTTATACGAGATGTCAACGGCAGACCCCTTAACCTTTGTACCCTTTTCTGCTTAATCCCTCAGGCTATTGGTTATGATAGTACTATTCAAACATTTACATGCAAAGTTATATCCCTCCCCGGGCCCCTGTCTGAGGTAAATTGACAAGACTATCGAATATCACAGAGTGTGATCATTCGCCAACTATCACGCTGCACACTGTCGTCGCTGTTCTGTATGTGTGAATGTAAGCTAGGGTTTTACATCGTGTTTAACAAGTTATATATATAACTGACCATTTCATGGTATATCGAGTTTGTCCGTGTGCCCGTCTGTCCGCCTGACCGCCTGTCAGTCCATGTTCGTGTTCGGGCTGTATCGCAAACTCTACACCCAGTTTTAATTGTTGGTGGATACATAGATACAGATGTTACGATGTGTGACGGCTCACAATTGCCCATTTCCACGGTTGCCTTGGTAACCAGATAGCCATTATCATTGCATATCCTATATAAATAGATATGATTTTGTGTCCGGCCTGTCCGGTAGCCATGTTCAGTAGAGTATTTGATGGATTTGATACACTGATAACTATTTATCAGCGATAACGATAGCATTGGTCTGCCCAGCTTTTCCCAGATACAGAGACACAAAGGTGACACACAGTTTTACCGAGGGCCATTTGTATATAGATTTCCGTGGCTGCCATTATGATTAGAGCCCCACCCCGTCTCATACCAGAATGACAACTATAATTCACACACACATACTTTTAATAAATCTTTCTTTCCAAACTCGTTATTTTATGTATACTTTTAAATCTAATATTTAATACAAAGGCATATCAAAACTCAAGAAGTAATTTCCCTCACAATGCTGCTGGTATTCTTTTATACATTTTAAAGAGTTATAGCTGTTCGAGCGTACACTGTGTTCACCTGATCAGTGAGGAGCGTTAAGCGAGGCAACAATTAACATGTACTATTTTTCTTTGCTTTTTACACATTATGCTGTAATATTTTACGATGTAAAATTTTACCTCTATTTCAATTTTGTTCTGCACAGCTACTTTGCCAAGAAATATAAGAACAACGAACATACCTAGTTGTGTGACAACGCGATGTTTATAAGTTTGATTCTTGTGGTTCATTGGTGAATAAAACGGCACAGTATTTCTGCCGTTATAATCTTGTATGAAAACATATTTTATGAGCCAGAGAATTATGTCGGAGTTCATAACTTTCAGTAAAAATATAAATTCAAGATAATTCTGAAGCAATGGCTGTACATTATATTATAGTCTTATTATAATCTTACTAAACTTGATTGCAGACATCTGAGTGCAATACTTCTCTAAATTACATTGTAGTCTTACGCTTACACTAGACTTGACTGCAGACATCTGAGTGCAATACTTCTCTAAATTACATTGTAGTCTTACGCTTACACTAGACTTGATTGCAGACATCTGGTTGCAACACTTCTCTGCATTACATTACAGTCTTACGCCTACGTTTGACTTGACTGCAGACATCTGAGTGCAATACTTCTCTAAATTACATTGTAGTCTTACGCTTACACTAGACTTGATTGCAGACATCTGGTTGCAACACTTCTCTGCATTACATTACAGTCTTACGCCTACGCTTGACTTGACTGCAGACATCAGAGTGCAACATTTCTCTACATTACATTATATTCTTACGCTTACACTAGACTTGATTGCAGACATCTGAGTGCAAGACCTCTCGACATTACATTATATTCTTACGCTTACACTAGACTCGTTTGCAGATATCTGAGTGCAACAACTCTCGACATTACATTATAATCTTACGCTTACACTAGACTTGTTTGCAGACATGATGATTACATTTAAATGCACGCCTTTAAGCAACATGCTTTGTAGTCACAAGTTTACTTGTACTGATGAGCTTAAGATGTTTGTGAGAACCCGTAAGAGATAAGATAATTTGTAAGTCCTGAAGAGGTAAGGTAATTTGTGAAAGTCCGTAAGAGGTACGGTATTTTGTGAAAATCCGTAAGAGATATTGGGTAATTTGTGTAAGTCCGTAAGAGGTACGGCAATTAGTGAAAGTCTTTAGAGGGTACGGTAATTTGAGATGGCTGGCCCCTTTTTGATCGCCTGGATAGTTGGAAACGTTTTTATTATTGAATACACTTTGCAAGAACGCAAGGAAGATATCTGCGTTTTTAACTGGGGCAATAGCTTCTCACATTCCATTGTAGGTAGTAACATCTCCCACTTGTGGCTCTTTACAAAACTCCACAGCACAACCCCTAAGCGTCCAGATACCTATTTGTGGACATAATACCTCAACAATCTCTAAACTGTCTATAGATACGGATTTTCCAGCTGTGCATGGCATTTATCTGTCCGCCATACGTGAAATGTATAGATACACTGATGTTCCACTCAATATAGCCGTCCGTCTGTGTCTCGGTATAGAAATCTGATCCTTGTAGACAGAACACTTCAACTGCGCCTACAGCAAGATCACGTTCCAGATGTGCCGGAGCAAAATGTAAAATAGACCGTGAAGTCCTGTGTTCAAGGTAGGCACTATGGATATGGAGTAAGAGATAAGATGGGTGGGGCTGGGTGAGGTGGTGTGGGGCGGAATGATTTATTTACTTATTTATTTGAATGGTGTTTTACGCCATACTTAAGAATATTTCACTTATGCGACTGCGGCCAACATTATTGCGGGAGGAAAATCCCACGACCATCCGTAGGTTGCTGGCAGACCGTCCCACGTACGGTCGGAGAGGAAGCCAACATGAACTGGGATTGAACTCACAGCGACCGCATTGGTTCCCGCCAATTCGGTCATTGCGCTGCGTTAGCGTGCTAGCCGACTGAGCCACGGAGGCCCCGGGGCGGAATGAGGTGGGGTGGTTATGTGATTGAACAGACGGCTCGCTGGACCTTAGAGGGCTACCTTCTGTTTGAAGTCCAGTTGTCTTTGTCAAACAACCCACCTGCACGTGTTACAACCCAGTATCTTTATTTTTTCTGCTCCTTGTTTGACGAGGGAACACTGTTTTACCTCTATGTCTTCGCTCACGCTCTATCTCGTCTCTCCTGGCTCTAAAACCCAATGTTGCCATATACACGACATATTCTTGAATACTACAACGATCAAATATTTCTTTTGTTATGACGGTATGATTTTTTTGTGTGTCTTTCTTGTCCTTAAATAAGGTCTGGCCCCTCAGAGTTATTTTAATGTCATCATTTAGTAAACGTGATGACAACACAGCACTTTGGATAATCCTAGCCTATACAGCGCTGTCATATAAGTTGCAACAACTATCACTGCATTCTCTTGTTTTCATCTGATTCTGCTTAAGTCTTATATATAATGCTGGGGAGAGGGCGTGTAGGTTCCAATTATTTAAGCATGAACAGGAAGAGCTCAAGTAGAACCTTAACAATGATAAAAGAAGCAAGGGTGTAATTTGGGCCTTTGGTTGGAACTGTACCTCAGGCAGAAGGCAATCGACATGCCTGTAAGAAGTGTCAGTCACGGTTAAAGGTGGAGAAAACGTGAAAATGACATAATGTTCACATGAAAGAGTGCGATAAAAAGTGAATGTGGTCTTCAATATTTTTTCAATCTTTCTTTAAGGAGAAAAAGACACTTGAAAATAATTTTTGTACGGTGGGTATTGTGGACCACCTTTTGGTATATATAATCTTTTTGTAATAGTGTTATGAATAAGGATGTAACACATATTTAATAAATATTTTTGCACTAGATTTTGTCCTTTTCAGCTGACAATTGTGTTCAACCTGGATTTGGATCATATTTATATATTTAACATGTTCATAAATATTATCGTAATTCAGGTTAAATCCATAAGTCTGGATATAAAAATCAAATTTACATTCCAATAAATTTATTAGGCATGCATCACATCCTTATTTAGAACAGTATCAGGCATGGACGATGAAAACCAAGATGTCGTCGTAAATACCCATCCTACAAAAATATGTCAAATGCCCTTTTCTCCTGAAGAAAAGAAAAACCCAAATAAAAAATATTAAAGACCATATTTGCAAATAAGTTTTGACGCTCTTTCATCTGATTTTGGCATCATTTTTATGTTTTCTTCTCCTTTAAGCCACAAACCGAAAACTGAATCTTCAGCATGTTATTCTGGCAGAAGCTGACTATATACATTGCTCTAGCCATTGGTATGTAGTGCCATTATGGTGGCAATGCTTGCCACACGGTTGTCCACTTATATATATAGATATTCATAAATCACCGGTTATAAGGTGCGTGGCATTCTTCAGGAAATGTATTACAATTTTAAAATTATTTTCTATATTTTGCATATATATGTCAAAATTAGGCAAAAAAAACCCCCCAAAACAAACTCGCTCTGAAATCACAAATTCGGGTTCGAGTTCATAAGCTTACAGTTTAAAAAAAAAAAACAGAGAAAGCCTAGTACCGACGCTATCCACTACATTGCTTTCGTATCTATTCGCTCCATAGCATGCTAAACGATAAATCTTTCAAATTAAAAGACAAAGTTTTTGTTTCAACCGTGAAGCCGTGCCCACTCCTTCAACACCTTTCCCAAGAGGTCGAATTTCACCTATCACGTGACCATTTGTTAGCTATTACACTGTCGCTACTGTACTGGTTTTATTCTCCACGTTGTAGTCTTCTATACTAGCTAATTTTTTCTGGGGCCGGTTTTGCATATAAAAAGGTAGAAAGTAATTGTCATAACAACACATACTGTAGAGATACGTGGCTCTGGTAAAGTAGGTATCACGGCGTAAAACACGAATCAAATAAATACATAAATAAAGCAGGCATCCGAGTCATTGTGGTTAAGTAGTTTGCGCTATCAGTGGAACGTTACATAACATCGCTGCACGGTTACGTCACAAGCATCTGATAAGATAACAACTAGGTGTCTGAGAAAGACACGTTTAAGCCTACACTCTTATCGACACTGTAGTGATTCGAACAAACTGGTAACACATCTGTCACAGGTAAGCTCATCGATACTATTATGTCTTCAGAGCGTGGCTTTCACACCTGTGAAATTCAGAGCACAGATTCGATTTCCTAGGTAAATTTATTTCGTTAATAAAGTGGTCGTTATTTTGTTTAGCAATGGATCATAAACAATACGACTAGTGAGCAACGTATGTAATTAGAAACTTTGAGAAGAAATGACATCGTGTGTTATTATTATTTATTTGATTTGATTTGTGTTTTATTTATATTTTAGAAGAACATTTCACTTATACGACGGCGGCCAGCAATGTGGGGATAGAAAATCCGACAGAGCCCGAGGGAAGCCCACAACCATCCGCAGGTTGCTGGCAAAACTTCCCAAGTACGGTCGGAGAGGCAGCCAGCAAGAGCTGGACTTGAACTCACAGTGACCGCATTGGTGGGATTCTTATGGTTCATCACGCTGCGCCAAGGCGCTAACCAACTGAGCCACGGAGGTCCCTCATTGTGTATTGTTGTAGCTTTTGTCTTGATGTGAATTAGCACACTGGTTTAAGTTACACGGTGCCCAGTTTTCGATGCGAGAAAAAGTAAGCTAATCTGCCAAATACGGTAATAATTTACTATTTTCAAATCCGACACGATCTCACTCCAACTATGCACAAATTTCCTTTCACGTCTTTGTTCCTATAGTCTACAAGATCGTAAAATAATTTATTTCTTTCAACTTTGTGAATTAATCAATGTGATCTGCAGCCAACCCGACTTCATGTTTAAATTTTGAACGATTCTGATGGAAAAATAGTGAAAATCCGTCACGATTTTACTTTACTTTCCGGACAAATCGGTCCTCATGCCTTCTGTCTAAATCCGTGGCCTGACACGAACTCGGTTCTAGTGTATGTGAAGGGTTGAATGGTGTTTCTACGTCATGGACATACTCAGAATATTTCTCTTATACCACGGCAATCAGCATTACGATGGTAGAAAGTCAGGCGAAACCCACGGCCATCCGCAGGTTGATGGCGAACCTTCCCGCATACGACTGGAGAGGAAGCCAACGGCAGATGGACTTGAACTCACAACCATCGCATTCGTGAGGAACAGAGGGATCAGTAAGCTGCACCTGCACGCTAACCTCCTCGGTCACGAAGGTCCCTAATCGGTTGTTTTACCTCTGAACTCATTTTCCACGAAAATTCGAATTTCACCTATCACGTGACCATTTGTTAGCTATTACACTGTCGCTACTGTACTGGTTTTATTCTCCACGTTGTAGTCTTCTATACTAGCTAATTTTTTCTGGGGCCGGTTTTGCATATAAAAAGGTAGAAAGTAATTGTCATAACAACACATACTGTAGAGATACGTGGCTCTGGTAAAGTAGGTATCACGGCGTAAAACACGAATCAAATAAATACATAAATAAAGCAGGCATCCGAGTCATTGTGGTTAAGTAGTTTGCGCTATCAGTGGAACGTTACATAACATCGCTGCACGGTTACGTCACAAGCATCTGATAAGATAACAACTAGGTGTCTGAGAAAGACACGTTTAAGCCTACACTCTTATCGACACTGTAGTGATTCGAACAAACTGGTAACACATCTGTCACAGGTAAGCTCATCGATACTATTATGTCTTCAGAGCGTGGCTTTCACACCTGTGAAATTCAGAGCACAGATTCGATTTCCTAGGTAAATTTATTTCGTTAATAAAGTGGTCGTTATTTTGTTTAGCAATGGATCATAAACAATACGACTAGTGAGCAACGTATGTAATTAGAAACTTTGAGAAGAAATGACATCGTGTGTTATTATTATTTATTTGATTTGATTTGTGTTTTATTTATATTTTAGAAGAACATTTCACTTATACGACGGCGGCCAGCAATGTGGGGATAGAAAATCCGACAGAGCCCGAGGGAAGCCCACAACCATCCGCAGGTTGCTGGCAAAACTTCCCAAGTACGGTCGGAGAGGCAGCCAGCAAGAGCTGGACTTGAACTCACAGTGACCGCATTGGTGGGATTCTTATGGTTCATCACGCTGCGCCAAGGCGCTAACCAACTGAGCCACGGAGGTCCCTCATTGTGTATTGTTGTAGCTTTTGTCTTGATGTGAATTAGCACACTGGTTTAAGTTACACGGTGCCCAGTTTTCGATGCGAGAAAAAGTAAGCTAATCTGCCAAATACGGTAATAATTTACTATTTTCAAATCCGACACGATCTCACTCCAACTATGCACAAATTTCCTTTCACGTCTTTGTTCCTATAGTCTACAAGATCGTAAAATAATTTATTTCTTTCAACTTTGTGAATTAATCAATGTGATCTGCAGCCAACCCGACTTCATGTTTAAATTTTGAACGATTCTGATGGAAAAATAGTGAAAATCCGTCACGATTTTACTTTACTTTCCGGACAAATCGGTCCTCATGCCTTCTGTCTAAATCCGTGGCCTGACACGAACTCGGTTCTAGTGTATGTGAAGGGTTGAATGGTGTTTCTACGTCATGGACATACTCAGAATATTTCTCTTATACCACGGCAATCAGCATTACGATGGTAGAAAGTCAGGCGAAACCCACGGCCATCCGCAGGTTGATGGCGAACCTTCCCGCATACGACTGGAGAGGAAGCCAACGGCAGATGGACTTGAACTCACAACCATCGCATTCGTGAGGAACAGAGGGATCAGTAAGCTGCACCTGCACGCTAACCTCCTCGGTCACGAAGGTCCCTAATCGGTTGTTTTACCTCTGAACTCATTTTCCACGAAAACTGGAACCGTATTCGTTACTGTTCCCGGACCGTTTTCTGTGTAGGCCTATCTATGTATGTATGAACGTATTCTTGGGTTTTGCGTTGTACTGAACAAATTTGCAGTCATATGAGGACGGGGAGTCTTTAGTGTGAATATATACGGTTTTTTATTGTGGCAGGGCGAGTACCTGCCGCCAAAGTGCTGCTGCCACTGGAACATCATGCCCAAGACACCAGACATGACACCCCTCCCAGTCACACTACAATGACACCGGACCAACCAGTCCTGTTTCCTTGCTGTAACCTCTCAATGCTGAGCGCCAAGCGAGGCAGCAACAAGTACCATTTTTGCATCCAGATTTCCGAACTCGGTGTCGGACGCTCTAACCGCCAAGCCACCGAGGCGGTTAGATGCCTAGTGTGAATGTAGCCTTAGAATTCGCTTGAGATCTCTGATTTGAGAACATGCGCAGAACATTGCCTCAGAGGCCTCTCGCTGGGGCCCCATTGTCCAACTCCAGCCCACTTCCTCCCCGGTCGTACATGTAAATGCTCATTTTGTAGCAACAATGGTTGGCCTTTCTTCTTCCCCAGCACATGTGATTAGGTCTTCCGGGCACTGTCCGTTTTCTCCCACCATAATGCTGACTGCCGTCGTAGACAAAGACAACAGACTCTGAAACACTTGTATGTGTAACGCAGCCGCAGGTCTTCATGACATTGGTAAATAGTTACCACTGCAGTCCTTTGTATGGCTGTAAACATGTAACAGCTTGCACATACGGCTTATATCTAGAGATTATCAACGAAACAACAGGCCACTGCCCGAAGGCTTCGTGATAAACTGTTGTACAAACGCTTATCCATGACGAGTAATTTGTCTGTCAGCTGCGTGCTGTGCTATCAGATGCCATCTCGTCCAACCATATGGGTGATGTTTTAATTTTAGGACACAGACATCTCTGACGGAAATCCTAGGCAGTGTGGAGAGAAAATAGTTGAAAACTGCCGAGTATAGGTTGATGATCATTCCGATGTTTCAGTCTGGAGCTTCAAGGTATTGTCGGACAGGAAAAATGACATGGGTCAAGTAAATATATGTAAATTTATAGCGTGAAATGATCAAGAAACTTACTCCCTCCACAACACTATGGCCGGGAAATGCTTTGCAGTGTTGTTCAAAAATGCACTTGTTATAAATTAAAGCATATAACATCAAAACAGTTTCCTGTCCCCATATTATATGTAACATTAATAATCATCTAAGGACATTAACGTCACAGCTTACAAACAGCTCGTATGTCCTAGCTCTCTGATTGCTCAATCTCATAAGGTTGAAAGCAAGGGTGTCTTCAGACCCTCAGTCGGCAGCACAATACTCCACACTTCAAACGAAGATAATTCAGCAACGAGTTCATACAACTTCAAACAGGTTTTTGCATTCAAGAGAGAATTTTGTAATCTTTTTAATCAACAGCGTCTCAGTCACGAGCTGTGTTTTACTTTAAGAATAACACTAAGTAACGGACTGATACTCACGCATATATTTGTAATCGGCCTGGCTACGAGGATGAAATTTTAACTGAATGTGATCCCTAGAATTTTTCCACTTTGTTACGTGCATCATTGAAAACTGAAAACAGCTTCTTTTCTTGCATGTTGCCAGTTTAATTTTTTTTACATATTATTTCTTTCTTATCCATTTAGAAATCTGTGTTTTACGTATTTTTTTTTGGGGGGGGGGGGCACATGGCTCATTACTTTCGACTGGAAACACCCGTTCATTGTACACCCTTACACGCGATGAATAAATTATGTTCGTTTATAAAACTGTGATATGGACACCGCATTATCGTTTTGAATTTTAATGAAAGGGTAGTACTAATTATCCAAATGGCATATCTTACTCGAGTTTCACTTTGAATACTTTTACCTACCAACACGTTCTAATAAGTTGGCCGTGTTGCCTAATTTATGTTTCATTTGCACTCAAACAAACCTCTGTTTGATAAATCGATTTCATACTGGCATTGAAGGTGGACTTTGGAAGAGGGTAAAATACAAAACCATCACGATCTGTCACAGACACGCACAGCTATAGATTTATTGACAATTGCATGTGTTTGAAACTGCGACAGCTGAGTTTATATATCATATACGGTCTCTCGGTACGAATATCTAAGACCAAAGTAAAAACCTATGTTAAAAAGAATCCAATAAAGCAATCAGCGTGGGGATTTATTGTTGACATAGGGATAAAATTCATAAATTATGAAACAAATGATCTCCGTGCAAGAAGATACTGACAGATGACACCAATGGCGTCTCCGAGAAGCAGGCCATCTGGCGTCCTCTCGGGTCGCGCCTGTTAACATCCCGCAGGTGGTTTTGAGGTCCCGGTTTCCCCCTAACCATAACGCTGGCCGCCGTTATCTAAGTGAAATTTATACTGAGTGGGGGAGGGAGTTGATAAGCACCAATCAAATGAATAAATACGTAATCGAATATGCTGCATCGCACGCGATGTATTTTATAACTATGGAGAAGCACATTGATGCTGGGGTAGAATACTAAAGCATCGAAGGGGTGAAGGTTACAAATTCGCGATGAAGAGGAGTGAATTATCACAACTTGCCAATCCTGCATGTGGCTGGTGCTCAGAAAAGGTTACATTTTTTTTATAGCATTAAAACCAGCAAAACTACTAACAGGTGTTGTGTTGCTAAGACGTGTAGCGGAACTGTGACCACCAATAAAACATTACGCTGACGGGGATCAAACGCCACTTGTATTTTTGACATGCATGTGGGTCGTGTCACTACTTCCAATCAATACATCCTGTGTACCAGATTTCTAATGTATATATATATATGGGTTTATGAAGATAATATTGAAATGCCATGAAATTGGGTTAAAATCACCCCTCCTTGTAATATAACTAACCATGTCCCAGGATTTTCTTTGACATTGTATGCCACTTCCATCCAATTTTAAAGTACACTACAAAGTTCAGCTAAGTGAAATTACATCCAGCTACAAAGTACACTACAAAGTTCAGCTAAGTGAAATTAAATCCAATTATAAAGTACACTACAAAGTTCAGCTAAGTGAAATTCCATTAAATTATAAAGTACACTACAAAGCTCAGCTAAGTGAAATTACATCCAGTTATAAAGAACACTACAAAGTTCAGCTAAGTGAAATTCCATCCAATTATAAAGTACACTACAAAGTTCAACTAAGTGATATTCCATTAAATTATACAATACAATACAAAGTTTAGCTAAGTGAATTCCATCCAATTATAAAGTCCACTGCAAAGTTCTTGGTGACGCCTAATCAATTACTTTTAATATCACTGCATTTTTAATCAATTTCTTTTCCGACCATGGTGTTACATGTAGGAATGTACAAGTTGCAACTTTTTAAACGCTTATATAAACTGTCGGAACAGAATAAGATTTCCCCGGTTGCGTGTAACCATTCGCCGTTACAATTAAACTGTCGCTGCTGATCTGTTTCTACCGTCTGTGCAGTTGTCTTTAAATTGGAAGGTGGTGCTGTGACTCAGAGCCTGCGGGCTGTCTAAGCATTCGTGTTTATTATATCCTCGTGATGTTTTCAAGACCAGTTGTAATCCAAGAGCGACCGAGACACCTATGTTTGGATTAGACTCCGAAATTATTCACGGAGTACGAGTTAGAACTGAAAATACCTAGAAATGTGACACCCGCTAGCAACAACATAAATCCATAAAACATATATAGGAATACAGTCTATCTTTTTGCAATTTTTGGATAAATGACGTCTAATAAATTGCAAAAAATATCACTGCAGTAATTTCTACCTAATTCTGCTTAGGCCATGGCTCGAGAAGGCGTGTAAGTTGTTACTTATTAAACACTTCACATGAACAGTTCGAATCAGTCCTTAACTGAGGGAAAATGTCAAGATATAAACGACTGTCACATAGTGCGTGAAACCAGAGCAGCGACGATAGTGCGATAGTTGACAAATTACCACACGTTACTGGTGAAATCCTGCCTTTACCTCAGATAGGGTTTTATTCTAACTGTTCGTGTAAGTGTTTAAAAAGTAACAGCTTACACGTCCCCTAGCAACATGACTTAAGTAATAGTTAGTTCATATTAAGTAAAATTTTAGTGGTTCAGAAGTGACGGAGAGAGCGATACTTAATATGAACTAACTGGTTTAGAACATAACCTAAATTTTCATTGGTTGTGAAAGGTCACATTTCCCTTCACAATGCATAGGATACAGACCACGACTGCTTTAAATGCAGGTAGCATTCCCATCGTGCCGGGCTTTTCCGAAAATATTGACGACACATACATTCGATTCTCGGTTCAGCAATGCCGATTTTCGGCCCATCTGATAGTACCAGTGTAGCACAAAATATTACTCATGATTCAGAGACTATATCTATTTGCATTCCGAGTTGTGTTAACAAAGCTGTCCTTATTAAAAAGTGCCAAAAATATGTTTCGATATGTTAAAACTCTACAGTTATGAATTGTTTTCCCCGGGAATAAGTGTGAAAGCCAACGAACACCTAAACACATATTTTGATGAAACTTTGAAGTTACTTTGAAAGTAGGTGTATGAAGTTGGAGTCTTTCTTCCTTACAATTATTATTTGACTTGAATAGTTACTGAAAATAAATGATTTTTCTCTTAGACTAGTATATTAGCCTTAAAATATCATTTTAAATTTCAAGAAGTATTTGAAGCCTTATTTCCTATGTTTCCTATTTCCATACAATAATGTGGTTTGCAAAGTTCTGTCAATGCATGCCATCTTCCTGCTGGATATGAGCTGTTACACTTTGTTTGAAGGTGCTCACAACGCGATAAGCAATATGTTATTTTGGTTTCTCCAAGTGCTTTGTACGCTATGCTACAGGATGCATGAGATCTCTCAATCAGCCCTCTATTTTCAGTGCTATTTAGCCAGTCAGTGAACTGGCAAGAAGCCCGTTAACTGACATTTTAAGCCATTAAGTCAGTGACTTAATGTCAGCATTGAAGGATTCTGATTCGTTGAAAAATTAGGTTATTTTCTAATCAGAATAAGGTAAAAAAATGCAATATTGTTAAATGTAAAATATTAGACGTCATTGGTGTAGAATTTCAGCGGTTACACGTGACCATTTACGAGCTATCACCATTCGTCGCTGTTCTGGTGTTACTCTGTGTGATGCAGTCTTTTATATTTGGTTTGTAGCATATGTGACGTCAGTGGCCTAAATGTATTTCCTTCTCTGTGTTTGAACAGATTGCTCCTGGCTTTACCCTCCTTAACCGCAGTTAACATATTGGCCTGTGGCGAAATTTCAATCGGTTTTCGGATATAATCAGCGATGTGTGAATCGTCAAGCTACTTAGTACCCACAATATATATTCAGTGAGATTCCCTGATTTTTCGAAGTTCGGATCATGATGCGTCCTTGCTGACTTATTGTTAAAGAGAATCGATTTTCCAGCTGTGTGATGTTAAGACTGAATCCAAAGAATCACTGTCACAGATGTTCAGAACACATATAAAGCATATGGATATTCTATGTAACCCGAGACTGGCTTTTTCTCCTTCTGTACTCTACTGGACACCTCATGAATGACCTGAGCATTTATACATAGTATAAGCATCAATACAGTTCCTGAAACACTTTTTAAAGCGGTTTACCTACCACAAAAGTGTCATAGCTCCATTGTATAATTTGCCTTGTTTTTAGCAAGCTTTGATAAATCAGAGCATCCTTTAATTTATGCTGTGGTAAATCAGAGTACCCATTAATTTATGACCATTCTCATCTTCTTTATTATTACTAACAATCTCTTTAACAACTGTTAATTAACATAAATCCATTTGAAATTAATTTGCAACACAGTTAAATCTGATTGGATGTACGAGGACAAAGGGGTTATCCCACCTCTACAGCGACCCCCAACGCTCGAACAGAATGACGTCATGATTTGAAACGCTACTATTGCTTATGTTTTTGACCTGGGGCATGTTACGGCACTGATTATTTCGGTTTGTGACGGCTCAGTGTGCTATAAGGGTGTTTACAATGTAAAATGACCAACGCCCAAGGCATTTAATGGCGGACTAAATTTCAAACAAGCGTGTTTAATAAATATACGCGTTTATTTAAGCATTAAACGTAAGTGTCTGAAATATACTCTAAATTCCAAGTGTTCAATATATGATGCTTGAAAGTGTTTATTAGTTAAGTATCGAAATTTACAGCGTAGAGCTTATACCCGTCACAGGCAAATCAGACTTAACAGTGGATATAACGGTAAACAGATGCTCATCATGAGACTGACAAATTACTGCATACTTTCCTAAAATCATTGGCGATTTACAGCCATGGGTTACTCAAAAAGAGCTGCATTTCTGCTGCTTTCTTTGGCAGTTTTGATTGCCGTCATGTTAACAGTACATTGGCTTGGCGGGTGGACACGCAGGAAAGCGGCTACCTCGTGGAACGTTTGTGCATGGCAACTGCACCACGTCTTGAACGCAAGACCGCCAGTGAAACAAGTGAAGTGCAGTGCTTTAATACAGGGCGACGTCGTTGAACAAGGGCGTGTACATGATCTAATGTTGAATGAATCGCGAATTTCATTGTCTGGAGAAGATTATGTCAAGCTCACGAAAAACTGCTCACAGTTTAAACTATTGAGAGGCTACATAACAGTTCCTCTGAGCCCGGAAGAAACGAACTTTCCTCTCGCATATAGTATTTTAATGTACAAAGACATCGAACAGACCGAGAGGCTGCTCAGAGCCATTTACCAGCCACAGAATTACTACTGTATTCATGTGGACAAAAAATCAAAGGACTCTATTAAGAAAGGGATGGGCGCTATAGCCAAATGTTTCGACAACGTATTTCTGGTGAGGAATCCTGTGAACGTGATATGGGGAACCTTTACCGTCTTAGAACCAGAACTTCTCTGTATGAAGGAGTTATGGGCCTACAGAAAATGGAAATATTTCATAAATCTGACAGGGCAGGAATTTCCTCTGAAGACCAACAATGAGCTTGTGAAGATTCTGCAGGCTTACAACGGTGCCAATAATCTCGAGGGCACTAGGGAAAGGTAAGTTTATTTCCACTCGTTTTGTTTAAACATTCACCATTACCTATAAAGTTACGGTCGCACTGGATCCCTTAATCTCTTGGATTCGCTGCGAAGTCCCCGCCAAATACGGTCGAGTCTTCCAGCCCAACTGTCGTTCGTTCTGCAGTCGCTCAAAGGCATGAGATTTATTGGGTAGTTGCCGAAGGGCGGGGATTTTCTTCGAGTTCTGCCCAGATTCCCCCATATCTGTTCTTCATTAGATGAGTAAACTATTCTTGCTATTCCATTAAATAAATAAAAAAATAAATAAAATCTTCCAGGATTATAATCAACAACTATTTTCGCACATCGTAGCTCGTCCAGTTTTGGATGATATTGTTGTATCTTTGTTTATGAAAACATCCCGTCTTTTGTATCTCAGGAATGTCATGTAGGATCATACCGTCATTGTTTCACTCAAAATGTTATATTTTTCGTCTTCTCCATTTTTTCTGAACAAGAGCAGTGACAAGGGGTGTATTCATTTATTTATTTGATTGGTGTTTAACCCGTAATCAATAATGCGGCCAGCATTATGGTGGGTGGAAACTGGACAGAGCCCAGGGGAAACCCACGACCATCCGCTGGTTACTGGCAGACCTTCCCTCTTACGGCCGGAGAGGAAGCCAGCATGAGCTGGACTTGAACTCACAGCGACCGCATTGGTAGGAGGCTTCGGGTCATTGTGGTGCGATAGTGCACTAACCGACTGAGCCACGGAGGCCCCCCACTTACTAGTATACGACGGCGGCCAGCATTATGGTGGGAGGAAAGCGGGCAGAGCCCGGATAAAGTCCACTACCATCCTTAGGTTGTTGGAAGACCTTCTCACGTACCGCCGCAGAGGAAGCCAGCATGAGCAGGACTTGCAGCGACCCTATTGGTGGGAGGCTTCTGGGTCACTACGCTGCGCTAGCGTGCTAACCAACTCAGTCACGGAGGCCCCGATAAGCAGTTTAACTAGGTTATACACGAGTGTATAACTCAGTTACACACGAGTGTGTATCTACAGTAACCTATCCCAACTGGGTATGACTGACCATATTGTGCTATCTGGTAAACTAAGCCAGCTCGAAGTACTTGGCCCTCTTCTGTTGTATTTATCTTGAACAACCTCAGTACAAATGACCATGTTCTTTTGTACTGTAACACAACAACATCGGTACAAATGACCATGTTCTTTTGTACTGTAACACAACAACATCGGTACAAATGACCATGTTCTGTTGTACCGTAAGAGAACAATCTCGGCACAAATGACCATGTTCTGTTGTACTGTAACAGAAATTAACTCAACATAGCTGACCATATCGTATTGTACTGTAACAGAAATTAACTCAACATAGCTGACCATATTGTGTTGTACTGCAACAGAAATTAACGCAACATAGCTGACCATATTGTGTTGTACTGTAACATATTTTTGTAACTGTGAAACATTAAATCCACATCAAGTGTTAGGACATTTAAAAGTGCATGTCAAGAGTGTTGGGCGTCAAAACAGGCATTCATATGCCATTTAAACCGGTAAAACAAATAACAACGCTTAACAAAACATTAAAAATTAAGAAAGCATTTTAAGTACGAAATGGGCACGGATTTATGCAAAGGGAAGCATTTAAGAGGTTTTGGTGTCGTGACACATAAAGTTGTCAATGATAACCGTTACGTGCCACCCATCTGCAGGTAAGAACACATGATTTACCGGCCCGATCTACCCGCATTTTGTTTTTTTCTCTCTCTCTTTTTATAGGGCAAATACAGACCGCTGGATTCAGGCGGGTCAGGCGCCCCATGGCATCGTCCCCACGAAAGGTTCCGTCCACATTACTGCCTCTAGGGGTTATGTTGGTTTTATCTTGACAAATCACACTGCCCAGGACTTTTTACAATGGGTAAAGAAGACATCGGTACCTGATGAAACGTTCTTCGCCTCCTTGAACCACAATCCTCATCTTCGGGTCCCAGGATCTTACAAAGGTAACATTTTTTATCTGATTACGTCACATTTACTCGATGAAACATTCTTCGCCTCCTTGAACCACAATCCTCATCTTCGGGTCCCAGGATCTTACAAAGGTAACATTTTTTATCTGATTACGTCACATTTACTCGATGAAACATTCTTCGCCTCCTTGAACCACAACCCTCATCTTCGGGTCCCAGGATCTTACACAGGTAACATTCTCTATCTGCTTACGTTGCCTTCACCCGATGAAACATTCTTCGCCTCCTTGAACCACAACCCTCATCTTCGTGTCTCAGGATCTTACAAAGGTAACATTTTTTATCTGATTACGTCACATTTACTCGATGAAACATTCTTCGCCTCCTTGAACCACAACCCTCATCTTCGGGTCCCAGGATCTTACACAGGTAACATTCTCTATCTGCTTACGTTGCATTCACCCGATGAAACATTCTTCGCCTCCTTGAACCACAACCCTCATCTTCGTGTCTCAGGATCTTACAAAGGTAACATTTTCTATCTGTTTACGTCACATTTACTCGATGAAACATTCTTCGCCTCCTTGAACCACAACCCTCATCTTCGTGTCCCAGGATCTTACACAGGTAACATTCTCTATCTGTTTACGTCACATTTACTCGATGAAACATTCTTCGCCTCCTTGAACCACAATCCTCATCTTCGGGTCCCAGGATCTTACAAAGGTAACATTTTTTATCTGATTACGTCACATTTACTCGATGAAACATTCTTCGCCTCCTTGAACCACAACCCTCATCTTCGGGTCCCAGGATCTTACAAAGGTAACATTTTTTATCTGATTACGTCACATTTACTCGATGAAACATTCTTCGCCTCCTTGAACCACAACCCTCATCTTCGTGTCTCAGGATCTTACAAAGGTAACATTTTCTATCTGTTTACGTCACATTTACTCGATGAAACATTCTTCGCCTCCTTGAACCACAACCCTCATCTTCGTGTCCCAGGATCTTACACAGGTAACATTCTCTATCTGTTTACGTCACATTTACTCGATGAAACATTCTTCGCCTCCTTGAACCACAATCCTCATCTTCGGGTCCCAGGATCTTACAAAGGTAACATTTTTTATCTGATTACGTCACATTTACTCGATGAAACGTTCTTCGCCTCCTTGAACCACAATCCTCATCTTCGGGTCCCAGGATCTTACAAAGGTAACATTTTTTATCTGATTACGTCACATTTACTCGATGAAACATTCTTCGCCTCCTTGAACCACAACCCTCATCTTCGTGTCTCAGGATCTTACACAGGTCACATTCTCTATCTGCTTACGTTGCATTCACCCGATGAAACATTCTTCGCCTCCTTGAACCACAATCCTCATCTTCGGGTCCCAGGATCTTACAAAGGTAACATTTTTTATCTGATTACGTCACATTTACTCGATGAAACATTCTTCGCCTCCTTGAACCACAACCCTCATCTTCGGGTCCCAGGATCTTACAAAGGTAACATTTTTTATCTGATTACGTCACATTTACTCGATGAAACATTCTTCGCCTCCTTGAACCACAACCCTCATCTTCGTGTCTCAGGGTCTTACACAGGTCACATTCTCTATCTGCTTACGTTGCATTCACCCGATGAAACATTCTTCGCCTCCTTGAACGACAACCCTTATCTCGCGGATGTCCTTATCTGGCCTCCATACTTTAGCCCCCGGCGAATTGTTATAACTTTGCGGATTAATATAATATGCTGTCGTAAGGCTTAATATTTCTAATTTCACAACAATCGTAAATTGAAAAACAAATTCACCGGAAGTACTGTCTCGTTTTCCAGTTTAGTACTTGGTACTTTTGTTAACGATATTTTGGACAGGTGAAATCACTTAACATTTAGACACAAAAACCTAGGTCAGTGCTTCTCGTCAGTGTCCGCATAAAACTGAGCAGGAAATCACTCTTGTCTAGGCTGTTAAATTGTGGTCCAATTACAAGATAAAAACATAATGAAATCTTAAAATAAAATTGTCAAGATGTCTTATTTTTGCAAATCTCTGACACCAAAACGGCATTATATACTCAATTAACAAAAAGATTTACGATTAAAACAGTCAGATGTCCTTAATGATGTATGGTACATATATGTGCTACCATAATTTCTTGTGCGAATTTTATATCTCATTAGGGCGTCCGGAAACCGACTTGACTTCATACCCTTTTCTGGCCCGCTACAAAATCTGGCAATCCGGAATTTTGCCCGTGCAGTGTAAGGGGGAGTATCAAAGATCCATTTGTATCTTTGGCATAGCTGATTTGCCCCGCCTGACGTCACAACCACATCTATTCGCCAATAAATTCCGCTGGGATTTTCAGCCTTACGGATGGGATTGTCTGGAGGAATGGCACTTCAACAAAACATGGGACACTTGTCTTCATGAAACAGAATTTGACGTATCTTACTACAAAAACTTGAGTTTTGTGAAGAACAAAGTGATATGAAAACAAAAGTTTACATCCTTGATGCATTGGGTAAAAGGCAAGACAACTCGCAAGGAGATAAATGTTTAAGACATTCCTTCTGGAGACATACATGATATCGAAGCCGTAAAGCCTCCATGAATTGTGTTTGGGCTCAGTGATGAAGGCTTAATATATCTACTGCTGTATTGACAGAATGAGGGTATCGTGACTTCTGTAACTTCGGTGGCTTGAAAGCGGAATGATTCCTGTTCCTTTATACAGAGGCATTATAACTGATGCATTACTCACACAGCGCCGGTTTCAGGATTTGTAGTCTATGCTTATATTGTGTGATTTGCATAAACCAGGATTCTGCTGTTGGGCGGAGAGTCTCCGAGACATCATGGCAGGAAGGAAATGTCATCAAATTTCAATTCTCAGCAACATGACTGCATTGGTAGTAGGCTTCGGGTCATTGTGGTGCGATAGCGCGCTAACCGACTGAGCTTTTTCAGGTGTAGGCGACTTGTTGTTATTTTCATTGTTATTTAGTGGTACCTTTGCCTCGTTCTAGGTGTAGGTCTATGGAAGTCAGGTTTCTGTTTTAGTGCTATCTCACATACAGCTTTTCACTTATTTTCAGATTATAGCACAGTATCACTTACATTTAACATATAACCTTATTCCAGGTGTAGGATTTTTGTTTTCCATTTCATTGCTACCGGGGCACCCGACAGCTTCCGAAAGCTTCTACATTACAATGTATGACCTCTTTTTCCTTACTTCTGCAATACTATGTTGAGTAACTCCAGTTCAATGAAATAAACGTGTGGACAAGTTTTCGGAAGCTTTTTGGAAGCTTGGGTAGGAAAATCGTTATTTCAACTATAATAGCAATTTTATGTTAGTAGCTTTTACGCAATTAAATGTACGTCCTTTTATAATCCTCATGGCAAGTGTAACATGAATATCGAGTTCTTCAGGGGCCTGCTTTAGCTGAAAATGAGGGGGTTGTGAAACTTCTTCCCGTCTTTAACAAAAGGGTCCAATGCTGTGTGCTGCTTAGTTCTTTCCTGGAGTATTACACAAGCTCTCTTGCGTCGCAGCAGGAAACACTTCGTTTTTCATGCGATTTGGACCCTTTTACGTAGCCGATCAGAGTCTCCCAATAAACAATAGGGGAGTTTCGGGTTCGAACTCTTTTGTCGCTAAAGGTAAAAAGTCCTACTGTATCATGTGACTTGTCAAATATGTTAGGCCACGTTTATTTACTTGACTTTACTGATCACCCATCTCACCGTGTTCAGGAGGTACAAATGACGCTTCTTCTCTTCAGTAACTTTTTAAGTTTACAAACCTTCAGCTGCTCAGCTTTCACCTTAGTTCGTCCAAGTCTAAATAACTTTTATGACACTTTTTTTAGACACTCATGTTATAGCTGATGTTATCAGAAATAGTTGCCAAATATTTTACTCAAGTCACGTGGTACAGTAGAACTTTTCTTAACTTTATGATGATTAACCTTATTAAAGATCATCGACATTGATAAAAGTTTTGTGATTTTTGTTTATTGAGATCTTTTAAGCAGAGCATTCACGTGCATTAGTCTTCAAATAAAGTGAAATAAAGGATGTAAGTCTCCACGTGACACATGGAAAAGTTCTTCACAAAGTTTTAAAAGGTCGGTAATTTTCACCGGAAACACTGGATTCTTCCAATCAGAGTCCTGTCTGAAGTTGTGTAGATGAAATACTTCGGACGATGTCGTTGAATATGTATCCACCCATTTAGTAGTCCATACAAATATTCAATTAATCAATGATTTAATCTATCAATAAGTTTATTTCCGTTCTAACGGAGTAATACGCACCTTAGGAGACACAAGAGACAGCAGGCAACGCTACTGGCTCTAAATCTCCTGTCAAGATATTGAAAACGTCACCTGTGACTTTATCCTAAATCTGGGGCACTGGTTTCCCCAATCGAAGGAACGTTTTCATTTTTTATTTATTTAATTTTGTGGCTGGTGTTTTATGCCATACTCAAAAATATTTCACTTGTACGACGGCGGCCAGCATTATGATGGGAGGAAATGGAGCAAAGACCAGAGGGCAACCGTTAAGAGAGGTTAGAAAAATGGGTCCAGATTCACAAAACTGAGCAACTATCCTTTTCCTTTTCTCGTATCGTTATCTCTGAATAATTCCAACCAGATAGCTTTACCTCCCATACAAAATACGTAAATATGAATCTACGACCTTCATGAAACTACAGCTCTTCACCTTGAAATGTCAATAAAAATCTGTAATAACGTGGGGAAAGGATAAAAAAAAATATTAAAATATAAAAGGAGATAAATTTAAATTTAGCTTAAAATATTTTATTTTAGCACACTCTCAACACACTGTATGTTCCACAGACATATCTTGTCCTTCAAAGCTGTCATTCAAACATTACCCCAAAGACTGAATACTTATTTAAAATCAATTACAAGTAGACAGTTACGACCACCAGTTGTTGTAAAAATAACTATGACCCAATGCTCTCCCAGGTTTCCTTTCAATTGCAAAATATCCGTCCGATGTAAACCCTTGTTGATTTGCTTCTCTTGTGCCATTATGTCGTACACTGACGCTGTTTGAAGCACATGTGCAAGGTTCCGTCTAATTCTAGACTCCATTACGTCTATCCTTTGTCTACAGCAGACAAGCGGATGTAAAATGCCTGCTTGACTTTGAGCGTGTTACATGTGAAGGGAGGTTACTCTTGCGTCATGTTCATCGCTCTACAGCGCCTTGCAGAGGGCTTGGACTGAACAAGCGGGGTTTATAATACACCGACGAGCAGGCGTGCAAGATCTGGTGTCCGTATCAATCTCCGGGAACGTGGAGACGAATTGGGTCGCGCTACAAAAGACAAAGAGTTTTCTTAGCGTGGAAAATGGTCCTAACCATGGTTTGGCATGTATGTGAGGGGTTAGACTCTTGGAATATTACGGACTGTAACTTTACCTTGGTCACATTCAACAGACTAGAAGCAGAACCTTCAAAGCAAGATATTTATCGAACAATGTTTACGCTAACAGAAGATGAATTCTGAAGTTGGCATGTATTTGTGAATTTGTATGATTATTTCATAGCGCATAGTTCTTTGGTTATACTTGGGAAGAACGGCCCGATCTTGACTGTCACCTCTGAAAAGTGACAGGAAAACACAGCTAAGTAAAATATGAAAACATGTTTTGTTCGTGGTTAATGATGACTTAGCAGTCCCCACTGCATTTTGCACGAGGCCTATTTGTAAACGGCCATAATTTGCTGCCTGTGAAAAATTAAATGGACACTTAACTGTGTAATACTTCATAAAAACACACCATTTGTAAGGCTGAAAATAATGTAAACCACCAAATACATTTCTACAGGAGGATCGATTGCATATTCGACCAATTCTCAGTTTTGGCCTTATTTTATGCCAAGTAATCGTCTGCGTGTTTTACATTTTTATACGAAGGTCAGTTGCATATTCGGCCAATTCTCAGGTTTGACTTCATTTTATTTCAAGTAATTTTCTGCGGCTGCTACATTTTTACAGGAGGGTGGATTGTATATTCGGTCAATTCTCCGGACTAGTTTGTAAAAGCAAAATATTATTATTTATTTATTCATTTATTTGATTGTTGTTTTACGCCGTACTCAAGAATAGGCCGTATTCACTCATACGACGGCGGCCAACAATATGGTGGGGAGAAACCGGGCATACTCCGGTCGAAACCCACTGCCATCCTCGGGTCGACCTTCCAACCTACGGTCGGAGAGTTGAGAGAGCATTGGTAAGAGGCTCCTGGTTCATTACGCTGCACTAGTGATCACCCCTTCGGCCATGGAGGCCCCCAACGATATTATAAATAAAATACACATGACTTTCAATGAAACATACACATATACACCTGGTTACCTGCGACGCATTCTGGTGCTTTGTGTACCATTTTCTTGATCCGTCTTAAAAGCTGATTCGTTTCCGAAGTCTCTGTCTTAAATCCGTGAGTGAAAGATTTCAGGACGTAGAATGAGCGAGACAGTAACTTGTTTTGTTTAGGATCCAACGTAGCTTTTGACATTATTGACACTCTGGGAGATTATTGCATTACAATATCGGTCAATATACATGTTTTAGACGCTCATATTTTATATTTAAATATAAACGTGTGTGTTTATTAACCACGCTTATCTGAAGTTTAATCACCCAATGAATCGCCCAAATGGGACTTATTCGTTTTACACAATGCACACGACCGTTCCATGTCATTACAATACGACCTCTTCATAACCACTCGGGTTGTTCTGGCTCATATTTTGTGTTCAGGACACGTCTGATGTGAGAGTCTAATTCAAATTTTCTTCTGATGGGATTTACTTATTTATTTATTTCTTTATTTGATTGGTGTTTTACGCCGTATTCTAGAATATTTCACTTATACAAAACCTTAGGGGCTTACTACAGTCTCAGGTGACAAGAACGTTCCGCACTTGGAACAATTAGGTCACAGCTCACACATAATGGCTGCGTTTCATGTTATCCGACGAAGCATGGTTAAATGTCGATTTCCATTGTCGTAGTAGTTGTTAGAAAAATACTTTACCGAAATAAACAAAATACTGTTCTCAACTTTTTTGAGAAACTTAAAATGAAAGATAGCACATGTTCAAAGTTAAGTAAAAGGAGGAGGTATAATAAGGGGAGCAATCTGCCCCATGCGGGTACGATAAATGAATCCCCCCCCCCCCACATTACTTTTTCTTTTAATATCGACATATACAATGCACGAGTGCATAGGATTTTGCCAAAAAAGTATACATTTTTGAATCAGTGAAAATGTTTCAGTCCAATGAAATTGGCACATTGTCCCACTTGGTCAATTTCTTGCAGTTTTGGGCCTATTCAAGCTCCGATTTAAGCATGAAGGAAGTGGAGTCCCAGAACAAAACTTCCCGAGGACTTGTATTTCAATCAGTTTGATCTTTATACATGTACTAAATATATTTTAGGTGTCCATTTCCTCCATGGTTAAAACAATGACTTTGTCTTTTGATTTCCACGACCTATCTTTGACCTTGATATGTATCGAATGCATGTCCTAGTAATCATATGTTGAGTTTAGTGTAGAGGTTAGTAAATGGTGGTATGGGCTAGGGGATCCTGGGTTCGATCCTGTCTTGTCATTTCCACGAAACTGTATTGTTGTTTTAAATAAGCAATTCTGTCAAAATATCATACATGTATAATTAAACATTTTAAAAACTAAATAACTGGTGGAAATACCTATCGATCTCACATGTATACTACATGTTTCATCCACAGGTAGCTTTTTGGTGGTATGGCCTCGATCTGCCACTAAGAATTATTTTCATTATTGAACTATAACAATGATACACATGCGTTGTATTATCTTCACATTCTGTAAAATTGGTCCATCCTGCAATTCTGTTTACAATTATATTTTAAAGTAAAGTAGGAAATTATTAGCTTGATTAGATCCTTAGAAAAGGAGATGATAGACCTTGCATCAGATTACACCGTATTAAAAAAAAGCAAAAAAGTCAATGAAAAATATTAAATGCTGGAAACTAAACACTAGTCTATATATAGCGTCCGATAACTTGTTGGATAACTTGAATGGCGATGACCCAGTTTGCGGTTAACTGATGATTTACAGTCGTTACAGACAAACTAATTCATTTCTGTCTGCAACGGGCAGTGCTGGCCATGGGCACTTCCAGCGCCTTATCATACCTCCCGCTTTTATTGGGTAAGAAGGAGCGGAGTGAGCGAGCCCCTTCTTAAGCACTAAAATTTTACTTAATATGAACAAACTGGCTTATAACATGACTTAATTTTTCATTCGCCGTCAAGGGGCACGTTTCCATTCACAAAGCATAGTGTACAGACCACGATTACTTTCAGTCTGGACTTTATTTCCAGCATGTTCGACGTTTGCAGAAACATTGATGACACATACGGCGACCTCGGTCTTCGGTTAAACCATGCCTGTAGTATTTCAGAAATAGACAAGCACATAGAAGGTGCAAATGAATTCTGGTTATCAGTACAAGTCTTCGTGTACATCCCATCACTGTTGCCAAGCATACCTTCACTCATACCTTACTCACTGATACATTTACAACGTACACACTCTATAAGACACTACGTTTTCCCGTCTCTACAATAATTGTAATTGTCCATAAGGCTGAATTAAGAGAGAGCACATGGTGTAGTCATAATCAACAGAACTCGAACGTTACTTGTTAGAAAACAATCGAAGGCATATAACCTACCTTGTTACAATGCTGAAAAACTGAAAAAGAAAATATTCTCAATATCTGACATAATCTCGCATCCAGGCAGGCTGATTTCTGGTCCGGCTTGGCATATTACAGTTAGTTACTGCCTGTTGTGCTACATCAGATTCTCAAAAATCAAGATGGTTAACATTTTGATTTGGAGAAGTAATGGAAGAACATGAAAACTGAGCTAATCTCTGAACATACCATGTTTTTCCATCAGCAATTACGTAAGTGTTTGGGCCACCTCTCCTGGTTATCTGCATGGGAGTGGAAAATTTACATTCAGCCTTTGGAACAGTTTTTTTACTCTAACTAAATCACCTGGTTTGAAGTGTTTTTTTCTTGTTTGGATTCCATGCGTTTGCACACCATCCTCTCTTCGTTAAAAACAGAAGACTTAGTAGCATGGACAATGTCTAACTTAGGTTTCATGTGACGACCATGGAGTAAAACAGAAGGTTCAATTCCAGTTGTGATATGGGGTGTGCATCTGTAGACAGCTAAAAAATCTCTGACTGACTTTTTGACTGGTCGTCCTAGAACCTTAGCAGTTCGAACAGCTTCACTTAGAACTTTATTAAAGCGTTCAATTTCTCAATTTCCTTCGGGATGATAAATGGTAGAATGAGTGTGTATGATGTTTCTATCTTTGAGAAACGTTTTAAATTCATACGAATCAAACTGTGGTCCTTGGTCGGTAATTTCCTCTGGGAATCCCTCGCGAGAGAATATAGACGTTAGAAAGTCAATCACGGATTCTGTTGTTGTACTTTGTGTAAAGCAAACATCCGACCATTTACTGTAATAATCTATCAATGTAATGGCAAACCTATTCTCGTGAGAATGGTATGGTCCCACGATGTCTATGCCTAGTTTTGACCAAGGGCTAGTCGGTAATGGCACAGGTGGCATTGGACCGTTGTGACAAATACTAGTTTTGTCATTCATCTGACAAACAGAACAATTTCTGACAGCATCACGGACTTGTATGTCCATCTTAGGCCACCAAAACAACTGACGTAAACGCTGTTTTGGTGTTCGGAATGACCTAGTTCAAGAAGTCCGGCGGTTAGAGATTTAGGTACCACAACGCGCTCGTTTTGGTATACCACGTTATTTATCATGGACAGCTCAGTGCGTACAGAGAAGTATGGTTTTGGATCGCTTTCAACGAATTTTGCTTTGCTCGGCCATCCATTTTCGATATGGCCTTAAACAAGACCGCAAGACCTGTCTACAGCTGTAGCTTCAATCAATTCAGCTTTCGTGATACTGGTGTCTTGTAAGAGTATTTCACAGACACGATCGACTTCGCTATCAACGTTAGTACTGCAACTATCATTCATTTCGGCAGGTAAACGAGACAGAGCATGGGCTACTTTGCGTTGAGCACCAGGTTTGTATTGCACTGTGTAATCGTAATACAACAGCCTGGCGTTCCATCTAGCTGTCCGCATAGGTCTGTGACCTGAGCCTGACGTTGACACGAGTATAACCAGCGCTTGGTGGTCAGTTCTCAGTGTGCACTTTCTACCCCACAAGTAGGTATGCCGCCTTTCTACAGCCCAAACGCAAGCTAAAGCCTCGCGTTCTCCTACTGAGTAACGTTTTTCAGCATCGTTCAATTTACGTGAAGCGCACGTTACCGTAACTTCATTACCATGATCATTTATTTGAGTCATGATCGCACGGATACCGTAACCGGACGCGTCACCTGTCACGATCGTTTCACTATTCGGATCAAACGAGGAGAGGGCAGAACTATCTATGATGGCCTCCTTGATATCGAGAAAAGCTTGGTTAGCTTTTGCTGTCCAATTAAATGGTACTGTAGCTTGTGTATCTCTGATCTGTTGCACCAATGTAGCAAATTGGGAAACAAACTTTGCGCAAGACGACGCCAAACCTAAGAATGGACGAACTTGGTTTGAATTCGCATGTCGCGTTCGCGATCCCTTGGATCAGTTCAGGACTTGGTCGGATACCTTCATTATCCACTATATGACCTAGTACCTGCATACTGGACACACTAAATTCACATTTCGTGTTCAACTTGATACCCTCATCAGACAATCGCTTGAGTGTTTTGCGTAAATTTGATCAGCTTGAGCTTTATCAGACACAAAAATGCCATCAAAATAACAGAAGACTCCAAGTAAATTACCTAAGACAGAATGAAGAAGCCTCTGAAAGCACCCTGGCGCAGATGCTAGTCCAAAACAGACAAGCTTGTATCTGAGCAATCCCTCATGTGTAATGAAGGTGGTCAGATCACGACTTCCTTCAACTAACTCAAGTTGGTGATATTTGCTCTGACATCAAGCTTTCAGAAAACTTTTGCCCCATGTAACCCACTGAGTAACTCATCGATATTCGGTACTGGGTATATTTCAACTATCGACTCATTTGATTTCCAGAAGTCGACATACACGCGCATTGCATCATTTCTCTTCCACGCCACGACTATCAATGAGACCCATTCGGAAACCTCTACGCGCTCAATAACATCCTCCTGTTCAAGACGTATTAACTCTTTCGCAAGTGGTCGCAACTTTTGTTATACAGGAGTCGCATTTGATTTCAAACGTATTTTGTGTTTGTGCCCTAAAACCAGATCCAGAAAATGTGTAAACACTTCTGGAAATTCAGCCGGTATTGTACTGTCTGTGGCAGAGGGAATTTTTGTTAGTGACAGTGTGTGGAGTATGTGTTACATCACTTCACCTACTTTCTGTGCTTTGATCAGCTGAATGAGTAGGCGTGGTTTGTGTGGGCGTGACATTGTGAGCAGCAAAAGATGACAACATTTTACCCTGAATGTTAATGCCTAATGCTTGAATTAAATCTTTACCCAGGAGTGTAGAACCTTGTTTAACAACATACCAGACAGCAGTAGCGCATTTTCTTTTGTACTGAACATTACATTCAAAACACCAAACAATTTCAATGTTATCTGAAGTGTAGGATCTGAATGGTTCTTTGCGTGGTTTTAAAGCATCATGCAGAAAATACTCTGAGTAGAGTATTTCATCCATCAATGAGCCATCAGAAGTTGAGTCAACTACCACAGTCATACTGACATTATTTACTTGTATGTAACACATAATTTTTTTTGGATACGTGCTGCTTTCTGCACGCCTAACACATCGAACGGGTTGTCGTCACAGTCAACTTCTTGTACAACGTGTGCTGTTTTACATCGACAGACTGGAGGGTAATGTCCGATTTTCTGACAAATAGCACATGTGTTACCTTTGGCTGGACAGTCTATATCATTGGCAAGATAGCTACAAGATCCACATCTGAAGCGTTGTTTTTTCTTCTGTTCTAATTGTCTACGTTTCCTTTGTTTCTTACCAGCTGGATGGGGCTGGACCTTGGCGATCTTGAATCCACTCCGAAGGCCTGTGATAGCAGTTTCAACACGACCGGAGAACTCAATGGGGCGATTAAGTGCAAGGCCAGGCTAAATGAGAAGACGTTCCCTGATACGAGCGCACGTAGTTTTCTCCACTAGTTGATCGCGTATCATCTTATCTCCCATTTTACCAAATTCACACGTGACAACCAGCTCACGTAATGCCGAAATATATCGACGGATTTACTGGGATTTTGACCTCTCAGACGGAAACGATGGCGCTCAGCAGCCACGTTGACAACACGTTGAAACCTATTTTGTAAAGTTGCCAGGGCTCGAATGTAGACGTCGTTCTCGTCGGGGTTAACCTCCGGAAGGGTGTAAAATAGCCGCTGTACCTCGGTTCCTATGCAGTGTAGCGGTATAGCTCGTTTGCGTTCCGCTGATACGTCTTGTTGACCCGCAGCGAGCATATCGTTGTCGAACAGCCTCCTCCATTGGACCCACGCCATGCATGGTCTTCCTAGTTTAGGCAGAAAAGTCACCGGCGCTGAAAAATCTGTGGTTGCCAATGTCCCAGTAATGTACTAGAGGTGGGCAAAGTTCATCCTCGTCGCCAGTTGTAGTATTTCAGAAAAGGACAAACACATAGAAGGTGCAGATGAGACAAGATGTATTCTGATTATCAGTATAAGACTGCGCCTACTTCCATCACTGTTGCCAAGCATGGCGGAGACCCTCACTCATACCTTGCTCACTGGTACATTTACCACGTGTACATTGTATAAGACACTACAATGCCGATTTTCGGACCCTCTGCTAGTATTAGTGTGGCACAAAATACTACTCAAGATTCACACACTTTATCTATTTGTGTACCGAGTTGTGCGAAAAAAGTTGTCCTTAATAAAAACGGTCAAAATTTATGTATTGATATGTGAAAACTAGACGGTTATGAATTGTTTTTCAAGGGAATAAGTGTAAAAGGCAATAAAAACATAAATCAAGCACATATTTTTCTGAAAATTTGGACTTGGATGTTTAATCAAAATAAATGTCTTATTCTCTAGTATATTGGTCTTACTTTAACATTTTAAGTTTCATGGAACATAAAAAAATTTAAAAGTGAAAGTGTAGCCTGTATTTGCTAGTAATATCATACAACGACGTGGTTTGTAAAGTTCATCCTGCTGGGACCGAAGCCTCCCACCAATGCGGTCGCTGTGAGTTCAAGCCCAGCTCATGCTGGCTTCCTTTCCGGCCGTATGTGGGAAGGTCTGCCAGCAACCTGCGGGTGGTCGTGGGTTTCCCCCGGGCTCTGCCCGATTTCTTCCCAAAATAATGCTAGTCGCCGTCGTATAAGAGAAATATTCTTGAGTACGGCATAAAACACCAATCAAACAAACAAACAAACAAACAATCCTACTGGGTATGAGCTGTTACGCTGTCTACGAATGACTGCCACTTATAAAAAGACCCATAACCGCGCCCCGATATTTTCTTGAAATCGGCACACAGGTCAACATGAAATAGGCTTTGATAGGTCGCGGGCCGGGTCCCCTCGTCCCACGCCACGAGGACGGCACCAAGCGCGCGCGATTTGCACCTTCCTCGTATCAGATGAAAGAGCGTGAAAATTTATTTGCAGTTGTAGTCTTTAATTTTGATATTAATATTAATTTTGATTTTTCTCTTTCAGGAGAAAAGAGTACTTGAAAAGAAGTTTGGTGTGGTGGTTATTTGGGACAACCTCTTGGTATATGTACTCTTTACATATTAATGTTCTAAATAAGTATGTGATGCATGTCTAATAAATGTATTTGAAAATGTAAAATTAGATGAAAAGTGTAAATTAGTTGTTTATATTCAAACATATGCATTGAATTTGAATTATGATCATACTTATTAATATATTAAAAACATAAATCTGAACGTGTCGCTATGTATACTCACATGTTGCACACATTATATGTCTCGGGCGGTGTGTGTGGCTGCCACTTTACCGGTGCCGGCGGTGGGTTTGGCTGCCACTTTACCGGTGCCGGCGGTGGGTTTGGCTGCCACTTTACCGGTGTCGGCGGTGGGTGTGGCTGCCACTTTACCGGTGCCGGCGGTGGGTTTGGCTGCCACTTTACCGGTGCCGGCGGTGGGTTTGGCTGCCACTTTACCGGTGCCGGCGGTGGGTGTGGCTGCCACTTTGCTGGCGGCCGCCCCCTGTGCTTTGCGGAAGATACCATCTGCACGGCAAGCGAAACGCTAAAACGAAACGGAATCGAAAAAATGACATTCTGGATTATCTGGCGGGATGAAACGAAGGAAGATTTATGATTACATATTTGATTCAGTTTATTTGCTTACTTCATGAATAATTTAACACCGCGCTGAAGGATGGGCCCATTTGATACCGGACTGAATAATGGGTCTATTTTACACAGAACTGGCTGATGGGTCTGTTTTACACCGGACTGAATTATAGGCTTATGTACACCGGGCTAAATGATGTTTTCCTTCAGACTTTTTTCTTTATTTTGAATAATATTAAACTTAGGTAAATTTTAAAGTTTTATTGAAAACAGTAGTTGTTTAGCTTTCAGGACATACATACCTTTGGCCATATTCGATCAATATTTTGGGCTATACAAGGAAAAATGTAAAATGTTGCCCACGAGGGGTTGTAGTATCCTTAATCCTATTAGCTTACAAATGTAATAAATTTAATAAATTAGTCTTTCAAATTGACTTTCTCGAATTTCATTCCGGGCAGCTCAGTGTTTATTAACACTACATCGTGTAATAGAGCTGTATGGCGAAAGAGTGTGCCCAATGAGGCACAGTCGCTTAATTAGCAAGCTGATATCAGCAACATACTGGGAAGATTCGCCAGCAACCTGCGGGATGATTGAGGGTTTCGCCCGAACTCTGTCTGGTTTCTCCCACCATAACGCTGCATGGCCGCCGTCGTATCAGTAAAATATTCCTGAGTACGGCATGAAACACCAATCAAGTAAATAAATAAATCAACAAAGACCTACCTTATAAGGCTGAATAAGACCAACAAGACGGCATCAAGCATTTCCGAATTCATTCTCGTGGAACTGGGGAAAAAGTGTTGCATGGAGTGATTTCTCTTCTTTAATTGTATGTTGACTGGCAATACAAGGCTATAAGTTAAAGAAGTGGTTCGAGTCAGGGGCTTCACTTCTGTTTCCTTTGACAAATATGCCTTACGACATTCGAATAAGTGCATTTTTGGTAAAAATTTTTATTAAAAACCAAGACATATATAAATAGGTATTGAGGGTTAAAATCTAAGCCAACTCAAAATATTATAAACCTCAACGTGGATTATAACACTTGCATTTGTAACTACTTCGCTAGCAATATTGCCCTCTAGTGATAAAAAATAAACTGCCAACATATAGCTGAACCTCGAATCTATCTTAGAGCTTCAGTAATGGAGAAAGTTCGTCATTGCGGTGGCGCTTTCAAATAATCGTCCAAGGAGACCGCACATTAAATAAAGTACAAACAAACCTTTTATAAACCCGTGTTTCTTGCTAATTCTTTTTCAATCAACCCTGTGAAAGCTGCACAATCCTCTTGTGGTCCGCTTTCGTTGTTTATATAGACTGGTTTAGAGATTATATTTAACATAAACCTTGTTTTTTGGGGGGTAACTTGGGTAATGGCTACATCAGTTAGTGCTGAATAATAGAACTGAAAAAATTTCCAGATTTGCATGATTTTCCCCCCTTTGCACTAAGGTAAAAATGAACTGACAGTAAGAAATTTTCCATTCTTACTGACGTGTAAATACAAGAAAAATATGACCAATTAATTCGACATTTACAGGTCATATTGAATTTTACATTACATCCAATTGAACCAGTTTCTTTCTTGTCTCTTTCTTGATAACGCACTGTACAGAATTCCATTTTCAAAGTATGAACGTGTTTGCTGAGTTTATTTATGCGATCATACAGAAAAACTATAAAAGATCGGGGTTTGGGTGTTTTTTCACAAAATGCTGACGTTTTCACTGTCAGCTGTGTTTTAATTACCTCTTCCGTATTCAGGAGCATGTTCTCTGTGGCGGACAGCTCAGTCTGAGTCCTGACACGTCCGATTTAGCTTATTAGCAAATTGTAAGCTTGATCTCGTATACCAAAGCTTGACGATGTGTGTCACATGGTGAGAAATGGGATGGAATAATCTTTACGATTATATTGGGTTTGTTAACTGAGGCATGACGACAAGCGCAAAACACAAAAGTAGAACATTACATTTACATTTTTGATCGATGAACGAAATTCTTTTCTTTTCAGGAATGCAACATGGAGGGGAGATATATACATGTCTATGTATGAATCTGTTTGACGTCTTTTGATCAGTGCCTAAAGTACAGAATTACGTGTAAGCGTAAAGTAGACGTTTTTTGTTTTGGTTAAGAGGGTATATGTGCAAACCGTGACTGTATATCAATTTATTTATTCAATCTTTAATTTAGTTTAGCGCTGAACTCAAAGATATTTCAATCTTATAAAGTCAAAACGGAAGCAAACCACCACTTTTCTCCAGATATCTCTGTTTCAGACGTCGTCTCCTAGCAGTATAGGCCTTTGTCAGTGTGAATACATTCATATCGTTGTCTGGCTGACAGAGGTTCTCGATGACCTCAGACACGATGCCTATCTGGGGGTGTTGGTGTATTTAGAAAAAAGCAATGCGTTGGATGATCCATGATGTGACATACACATATTCGGGAAAGGGTCTATAGAGAAAAAGAGCCGAGTTTGAGTACACGAGGTAATATCAGGTGTGCAGTGGCCTTAACAGTATTATTTTCTGCAAGTCTAGAGAGTTTGTGGTCGGCACGTGTATCTCTTAGTTGTGGTTACCGAGGCAACTATAGGCTACACGTATCATCTCGTCTGTCAGTCTGTTCGCCTTTCCATCTGTCCGTCTGTCAATCTCTCGCCACTTTTCTTCGTTACCCTTTAAGATTTGTAATGAGGAACTCGTACAACCCCTTCCCGCCTTTAACAAAAGAATTCAAAGCTCTGAACTTTTTCATTCTTACCTGATATAACGTCACAAATTTTGGTGTATGTATGATCACAAAACACTTAGGTAGTACACACGCACTGCAGCGTCACAGCAGGAAACAAAACGTTTTTAATGCGATTTGAATCCATTTGTCTGGTTGCAATAATGTACCTTTCGCTTTTTTGAGTGGCGCGTAAATGCCGCGAGATTTACAATGTGTTTTGTGTTCTAAAATGTCGCCCTTCTGATGGAAGACTTTTATCGGTAAATATCTTCAAAAATAATACAAGGAGCCATCCAAAAGTTGCACCGAATATCCTTAGCGTACATACGGATATACCGACAGCAAAAAGCTCTTTTTTCCCGTTTTCGCTTTTTCAAAACCATATTTCAGGCCAAAACGGGTCTCGGGACTTTTGCTGTCGGTAAGTGCGTATGTAAGCTAGGGATATTCTGTGCAACTTTTGGATGACTACGCGGCTTATTTTTGAAGATATTTACCGATAAAAGTTCTCAATCAGAAGGGCCACATTTTAGAACAAGAAACACATTGTAACTCGAGCGGCACTTACGTACCAATCAAAAAAGCGAGAGGTACATTTTTACAACTATCTTTTGTCTAGCCGTTCAGGGCCTCCCATTGAAGAGTTACACTTGTGTTTAAAGCGAACATAAAGTCTGTCACAATACAAGTATATCCATAGAAAGAAGTAAGCCATAGGTATCACAAAAAAATTCCGTGGTTTTTTAAAACCACAGAGTGGTTTTAAAGCCTAGAAGACAGAATTCAACCGTGGAAAGAGGGCATTATCGGGCGCTTCATTCTGAGCAGCCATGTTGTAGAAGCCCTGAAGAACTTTAGCAATTACCAAATCCTGAAAACGTCATATGATGCTCACATTGCAAGGCAGCGCTTGGTTGTTAGTGGAGGTTCGTGTGGTCAACGGGAGGATATTGGAGCAATAAATCGGAATTTGAGGTAACTTTAAATTCCTTTTTATTGCTCAGATATCCAACTGGACTCTCATAGATTTACGTGGAATTTACAACGGTTACTTGTGTTAGAATGCTTACGTGTGGAGCAGCAGGCTGCAGAAATATGTCTGGACGAGTTGGCAAGATAACCGCCTCTGGACAGCCATTGCCCGAGGATAAGAAGATTTTGTGGCACAATTTCTCTTTTCCCGGTAGCAAACCAGGTTTATAAAGGAAGTGCCTTCCCGATATCGACAGAAAGAATCTGCTCCAAATTTCCTGCTGTGTTCTGGATATTCCCTGACGTCTACAGCCACCTAATGCTGACACGTGTGCGTGCAGGCTGAAATCCGTACAGCGCCTTTTCGACCTGACAAACTTCAGAAGTCGACCGTTTGAAAACAAGAGGCTGGTGAAACCCTTGAATTGGGTATCTGGCGTTTTTGTTTGCTTTGTATTTTTAAAATTTTTTGCCTGGCCACGTACGCTTGCCAGTAAAATTTTGAAGCAAATTTTCATCACCGATGGTGCAGGGAGCTCCCAACCGACGTTACTGCAGAAAGCTTTGAACAGGGCAAAATGGCGTCACCAATTGAGTAGTCCCAGTAGAGACGATCAAACGCAATTTATTCTGTTAATAAACTTTGTAGAATTCTAAACATGTTTTTACACCGCCACTAGAAAACTTCATTGGGAATTAATTGGGATTTAGTGGCTGACTTTGTGTTCATTTTAATATACGTCCAATGCAACCAATAGGCCGAGTGCTCAACGAGCCTCTTCTGACTGTGGCCAGCGTGCACAAAGGATCTGGTGTGTAGTGTAAGGCAACGAATCGGCCTTAGAGACTTTGGATAAAAAAGCTTAAAATCAGAGCGGGATTCTAGCTGATGACTCCCAAATCAGAAGTATAAACCAGAAGTGCTTTTTGACCATAGGAAAGCAGGTTGATCAATAATAACCCAAGCAAAGAGCATTCTGGATCCCAAATGATAATAAGGCGCTGTGTTTAATTTTCTTTATGAAGATCGACGTTAACCAGAAAAAAATATTCACTTCAACTTTCAGGCATATGTTTGAAAAAATACTCGATACTAGGCACAGATGACAGTATAATTTTTCTGTATGTAAATGTATATAAACAATATCTTCTTGTGTTTTACTACAGAAAAGTGTGCTGTAAATACTTCTAGTAAATACAAATGTTGATCACAAAAAACTGCTGTGCAAAAACCTGCTGCAAGTATAATCTTCCTTCACACAGTCGCACTATCATCGGTTCTTTTTTCGTTTAAATATAGACGATCCCTTCATTTCAACACGGCAACTAGTTCGGCCACGTTACTGGCTACTTCTAACTGACACAATCAATAGAATCTCTCAGGACGATTCTTTAAACGATTACTCTGATTGGTCCCAACGTATCCGTCACTCTGGCATTTCATTGGTTAAAACGTGTCAAATTGTATTTGACTTGGGCCTGAATTTCCCACTAGAGCCAAAGTCAGTCCTGACGAGGTGGCTTCTGGTTTGCGGTGTAGAGTTACTATCGATTTACGTATACTCATTTAAGCTGGAGCTTTGCAACGTGTTGGTGTATGGTTAGCTTAATTTAAATTGTCGAGTCACAGTACAGACAACAATTACAGATATGACAACAATTCTTACCTGATCTTAATGGAAGGGGATAACAACACATATTCACATAATGTCATGAAGAGATGCTAGTGCATATGATGATTTTTAAATGGTCGCACATTGAATTCAGTTGTATGAGAACTGTGCATCACTCCGACAGAGGCCTTATCCGTCAGGGAACTGTGCACCACCCCGACAGAGGCCTCACCCCTCAGAGAACTATGCACCATTCATGTAGAGGCCTGCGTCACAGAATTTTGCACTATTCAGGTAGAGGCCTCATCCGTCACAGAACTGTGCACCATTTCAGCAAAGGCTCATGCCTCAAAGAACTCTGCACCATTACAGCAAAGACCTCATCCGTCAGACAACTGTGCACCATTACGAGAGAGGCCTCATCCGTCACACAACTGTGCATAATTCCAAAAGAGTCTATTTTATGGCACACAGACAGAAGGTACCTTTCCTAATTGTGTTCTTTTTTTTTGACAATCTGTTACGGATTTGTGAATTTTGTGCTGACGGAATACAACTGTGTGCGGTGACCCAAATCATTATGCTAAATTAAGTCATACACGTTCCTTTCGACAAGACAGCAAAAAGCGAAGTTGTATAAGGAGGTTATATGTTTACATGTCATCAAGATGGACATGGGGCTGTTTGTAACAGGGCCAGGCCTTTAGAAAATAAATTTGTATAAAAATTTGTCATAATCCTGATATGTCTATTTTTGGAGTGGTTAAAACATTCTATAACTACTGCGTTACATGTTATGTATGGTCTGTTAACTGAGGGTGTATATAATCCATTATAATCCAACTGCAAGACACTGGACAACAAATTAAAATTCGTCTCCGATTACATTCATCTAACGCAAACTACTTATTCTTTATTTAATCTACGCTTTCTTGTCCAAAATCACAACACGATGATAGCCTACTTTGACATTTAAGTGTGGGTTACCCTGGGGCTCTGCCCGATTTCCTCCCACCATAACCTACATCATGCAAGTGAAATATTGTTTAACACGCAAGCACGCACAAATGCACATACATAGGTACGCGTATACGCACATTCTTGAAGTTTGTCTACTTCGGCTTGACCCCGCTGGCCCAGACACTCACTGCGTTCCTGTGACATTCGCTCAGGAAACTTTCTCTACTTTTGTTTATCTGTGTAGACTGGGTCAGTGTCGCTGGCACAGTGGTTCCGGTGGAGAGCGCAGAGTGGGTCAATGGTTCAGATGGAGACCTTCTAGTGGCACAGTGGCTCATATGGACAGCCTTTAGTGTCACAATGGCTCATATGGATAGCGTCTAGTGGCGCAATGTTTCAGATGGAGAACGCCTATGGGCACAGTGACTCAGGTGGAGAGGCCCCAGTGACACAGTGATTCAAATGCAGGGCGCCTCGTGTCAAAATGGTTCAGATGAAAGGCACCAGGTGGCAGAATGGTTCAGATGGTAGGCGCCAAATGGCACGATGGTTGAGAAGGAGAACGCTATAGTGGCAAAATGTTTCAGATGAAGGGCGCCTACTGGCTCAGCGTTTGGAATTAAGAGTGCCTAGTGTTACGAAGGTTGAGATGGAGAGCGTCTAGTTGCACAGTGGTTCAGCTGGAGAGCCCCCGATGGCAAAGTGGTTAAGATGGAGAACGCTTAGTGGCACAGGGGTTCAGATGGAAACGTATAGTGCCACAATGGTTGAGATCGAAAACGCCTAGAGACACAATGCTTCAGATCGAGAGCGCCCAGTGGCACAATGGTTCGGATGGTTATCGTCTAGTGCCACAAAGGCTCAGAGGGTGAGCGCCTAATGCCACAATGGTTGAGAAGGAGAGTGTCTAATGGTACAGTGGTTCGGACAGAGAGAGCCTAGAAGCACAATGGTTCAGACAGAGAGCCCCTGGTGACAGTGGCTCAGATGGAGAGCGCCAAGAGGCACAGAGGTTTAGATGGAAAGCGCCTAGTGCCACAATGGTTCAGCACCGAGTGGCAAGAGCATACCCAAAATGTGATCTAATGGACACTGTGCCCAAACACAACCCCAATGGCATTAGGTGGATACAGTACTCAAGTATATACCAAATGTGATTTGATGGGTACAGAGCCAAATCACATGCGAAATGTGACGTGTGTGGATACAAATCAGTACTCCTGGATCCATAAACGGATCCAGTGTGTGAATGGAGAGATGAGAGACCGGATCATGGCCGCTTTCCAGAAACCTGGGCGCTATTCATGCTATTCATCTTTCCCAATTGGGATATGTATTCTATTCACTCAAAGTGACATTTTTACCCAAACATATACACCTTATATACACGTAGTCGTGTGACATCTTCAGGTCGAATAGGACCATTACTTGTGCGCGAAAGCTACTTCTGCCAGCGTATGGAAATTTCATGCTGAAATTTTAAACTTTAATGGCATTTGCAGTGTTTTCTTACTATCAGAGGCTTGTCCAAGCTACAGGTCACATTTGTTCTATGAAATCATATACAAGCATAATGTTTGTATTCAATAAAACACATGGTTAATTGAAGACGTCCAGTCAGCATCTTAGAACCAGTCTCCAGTTCATGCTGGCTTCCTCTCCGGCCGCACGTGGAAAGGTGTGCCAGCAACCCGCGAATGGTCGTGGATTTCTCATAGGCTCTGTCCGGTTTCCTTCCATCATTATGCCTGCCGCCATCGTATAAGTGAAATGTTCTTGAGTGCTCAAGGATATGCAGTAATTCCTTGACCAAGGCTGGATACTTCCTGTAATAGGCGTGATACAGTATCTACGAATCTAAAGATCGTAAGTTTGCTTCTGCTTCGTGCCTTAACTGTGGCAACAGATCAGTTACTCCTACATTTTGCGTCTGTGGACATCTCTTCATGTACGCTCACAAGCCTCTCGGTTACCTCCCCTGAACCCTTACAGAACTACACCACACAGCTTTAATTACTAGCAACAGTTTAGGATTCAAGGTGTATGTCCTAAGATACAAGTTCATACATACCCCCGCCCCCGCTCTCTCTGTTTAAGCTGATGAGTTATTTACGTGTTAAACGGATACAAATTATAGAACACAGATGAAGTGAAGAATTAACAAAACCCTGAAATGCCCTAAAACTAGGGTGAGATATATAAAAAGGTCTATTGGCTAATACACGTCTGGTGGGATTATAAATATGCCCCCTACTGAAACCGACCTTCGGGCAACAATTTGGAAACATCGTCGTAATTTGACCGCAATGCTGAAAAATCCGTTTAACCCAATACAACTGAAGAACGTAAAACGCGTTTTTCGGCGAGCATATATTACTACATGTATACCTCTAACCTTTGCTTTGTAATAGACCCGTCTTGTACAGGAGCACGTGGCTTTAACCCCGCAGTGAGTAATTGATCATTGGTAGAACGTAAATCCTTTTCACGCATGGTGTCTGACACTCGACACCATGTATCGGCTGTAAATGTTAGGCCTATATATCTACTACACGGGTCGTTTGCTTTATTCTTGTACATCGCCATACTGGTGAGTGTATGCGTAGACTGAGGACACCTTATGCCCATTTCTATGCTTTTGGGACAACGATCACAATGCTACCTTAGATCTATATCAGGCTGTCTTGTGTATTTATGTATTTGATAATACGGTTATTCGTATGTGTTTGTATATAAAATACAATAGGGGAGTTTCCAGTTCGAACTCTTTTGTCGTATAAGGTAAAAAGAATTCAACTGCGTCCTGTGACTTTTCAAAAATGTCAGGCAATTTTGTTGATTTTAATTTACCGATCACGTGTCTTGTCCTGTCAAAGAGGTACAGGCGACCTCTCCTTTAATCAGGAGCTTCTTAATCTAAAAAACTTCCAACTCCTCAATTTCCCAGTCGTACGTTTAGTCTACCTATCGTTTTTTGAAACTTTTCTTAGAGATCCATGTTATAGTAAATGCTATCAGAAACAGTTGCCTAACATTTTTAGCAGGTCACATGGTACAGAAGGGCTTTTCTTACCTTTAGCGGCAAAAGAGTTCGATCTCGAAACTGGCCTAATTTTCGGTTACTTATCTGGATGTGTCAGTATAGTTATCTTCATGTTTTAGCTCAGTTATCTGTTTATGGTAGCATACTTATCTCTATCTGATAATTTACATGTACATGTAATTACACATATATGCCAGCATACTTCTCTGTATTTGTGAGTATAGTTGCTCAGCTACTTACCTGTTGCTGCATGTGTCAGAATAGTTACTATGCTTTAGCACAGTTATGTGTAAGTTTCAGTTCAATTATCTACATGTTTTTGCATCGGTGTCAGGGGCCTCCGTAGCCCAGGAGGCTAGCGCGCTACTGCAGCGTAATGCCCCACGTGCCTGTCACCAATGCGATTGTTTGTGTTTGAATACGTCCTTGTATTCATTTGTACAAAATACATACAGCTACACGTGCTTGTATAGTTTAGTATGTACGTCCCTGTACGCGATAGAAAACGTAGTTCGTGTCCGTATGCAGAGGTACGAATTGAATAAAGGCAATTCTGCGAGTTGGTGGGCTACATCTCTGCGTGTGTGCCTGCTGGTGGTATATCCGTCATGGAGCTAATGTACCCTAACGTGGCATGTTCAGCTTCAGTGTATCGATCAGTGGACTCACCTGACACAGTAATATTAACGCCTGCCGTATACATATGTGTGGTAACCTGTACAATTGTACATATACAGTGACAAATAGGACTTGCCGCATACTGCACTCACAGACACGTACGTGGGTAGGCTAAACTCCGGTAAGTCCCTCGAAGGGAACAGGCCTCAATTGATGATAGGACGCGGATGAATTGGGAATTGGTCATCCCGATGACATAACGGTTGGCCGTTGTGTTTACAGGTGGATAATATTTATTAATTTCGGTTTGGAGTTAACAACGATCACGCAAATAAACCCTAAGCTTTTACTTTTGAGTAAAAGGAGCCATTTCAACATCATAAACTCTGTTTACCAGGTGTGAAAAGGTTCTTGTGACGTCAGAATATGTGACCCTAAACACTGGAGATATGGTTCATAAAGACTACCATAGAATTCAAACATTCAAATACGTTCCGTTATTCTGTTTGAAAACTTTAAAAACTTTTTGACTTGTACGTCTGATGATTCCTACTTCGTTAACAGTTTTCCTTTTCTTTCTTTCACTTTACACTGAGGAAAGACAATTGACGACAGACGACATTTGCTTTGAATTTTATAATTAGTTGTATTGCTGTCATCGTCATCATTGTTATTATTCAATGTATCTACATGTAGACTACGTGTACACATATATTCGTCTTCGCTATGTGGACAAAATAAATGAAAGAGATAATTCCCACAAAGAATCCCGCAAAGCAAGGCTAAATGCACTTAGTGTAAGAGGTACACAAACAGTTGATTTATCCCGATAGGCGTTTATCCTTCTAGCAACGAGTAGCCATCTTTAGTCGGCAGCACCCTGAGTGCTGCTCTCAGATGACTGACTTGGCAAGGGATTGGTGAGGAGGCAGCTGTTCGAGATCACTGTCGAGTCCGTACATAAAGGCGATAATCACGCACGCTAAGAGGTCAATATGAAACAAAGGTTTTACAACGTAGGCCTACTAATAAGGGTGTGCACCTGTGACGTCCATCAGCCATTTTCTCGAGACTAACCTGTGGGAAATTCAGTGTATATACACATCAGAGACAGTTTACGTCCACCATGATCATTTCAAGAGAAAGGGGAAAACGCAAAAATAAAGCAAAACCTCCATGAGTCTAGCTGGTCGTAGGTTGGCTCAAGTCCAAAGGTTTGCCTGGTGGCCCTGTTTGCTCACGGCTTTCAAGAACAGCCAGCAGAATCAGTTCGAAGAAGGGGAATCGATTGGGCGCTTGTCTTTCAAAACACAGGTTCAACCCCAGCCTAAGGCCGGTGTTTGTGACCCCTTGGTGACCAAAAGCGGTCAGTTATACTTGACCGTTAGCGAAGTCTAATGTTCGTTGAAGACGAGGTGTGAGAACTATGACGTTAAACGGTAATTATGAACAAATAAATAAATAAATAAATCCAAAGAAGAGGAGAAAACGGTCTTGTGGATGCACTGGCGTTAAAATTTGAGGAAAATTTTCACAACAATATATATGTATTTATTGTTCCTTCAGACATGTAGCCCTCAATGACGGTCTTGCTTCTTGTTTTCAAACATATTTTCTATATGAAATATTTATTTATTTATTTGATTGTTTACAGCGCCTAAGATTTTTTTCTCTCTTATGCACTGAGAGAAATTTTTTTATTCTAGGCACTCGTTGTATAACCCAGAGGGGGGCAAAGTGCCGGGAATGAATAGCGATGTTGTTTTCCAGGCAAAGAACAGTGAACTGAAGATTTAAAGCTGAAAAAAGATCGTTGCCTGAACCAATAAAATACTGGACAGTGCTCTCTCGTCTTTATCATCCATCGAGTCTCATGACCGTCTTCCAAGCCGGGCTTGCCATTATAAAGTCGGTACTGCTTCGTTAGCCCAAATATACCTTCCAGATACGGAAGTAATACCTTCTCTCAACGAAGAGTCCCGATAGTATCGATGAAAGGGAAATAAAATATTCATTGGAGCGGTTCCAGGCAATCCACCTGAGCAAGTCGTGCCAAGAAAACCGGCAAAAGGAAAGTACTAATTAAATTTTGACACAATGCAGTATAGACGGACTACTCAGTCAACGCGATGTTAGTGTTCTAGGTATGGGTGACTGCAATACGCCATGTTTCTCATCAGACAGACAACTATACATTTGTGGTGTAATGGAAGAGGTGGCTCCTAGGGAGCACCCTACGGAAATAGCCTGCGTTTTAAACATCATGGTTCAACTGTAAACCTCAATTAAGTCGTTGGAATGATTGTATAAATCCCCTGGGCAGCTAGAAAGGCAGGCGGAGTTCATTTCACTCGAAGGTACAAGTTGTTTTTCCAGCAGTGTTAAACATACACAGGTTTAGCCGTTAGAAGCATATAGCCTATACAGTTTCATAATTCGATCAGTGGAGATTTGGAGCGAAAACTGCTCGTCAGCTTGGTTTAAAGAGAGCATTAATTAATACTTATCGCCAACCACATCTATATGCCATAAAGCACGTTAAACCCTTGGGAGGGGTATTATATGTCACGCGACGGATCTGGACTCGGATTACTCAACATTTTACGCTCTGCTACGTGGAAATCTTTACCTTAAGCCGTTACAGTTTTACGGCCGGTGGTGCATGTCGCCCTGAGAGGGTAACTCCGTGGTCGCTAGGTTATTCCACAGTCTACCGTGAGCTCTCTCTATTGGACAGGCATAGCGCTGAGCCTCTGTAGCTAGCTTGGGACAGAGCGAAATCCGTCGATTTAATATATGGTTGTGTGTTGAGTAGCCTGTGCCTACATGAAACCATTTTGTTGTTGTTGTTGCAACTATTTAATGACTGTTCCTGATTTTAAAAGGTAGAACACCTGGACAGAGGATGATACCGTAAGGAAACGTCTCGAAGAAAAAAAAAAAAAACAGCGGCAAAGAAAGAGTTTTATAACTGATACCCTATTTTCACAGACGTCAGTAAGGAGTATGGTTGGCACCAGCTGACTGGCTCGCGCGATATTGGCGACCTCGAGGTGGAAGAGGAAATCTACACCTGACGAATGGTTGTCTTCCAGCTACGTGTCACAGAGACACCTACGTGGTGGACGGCACTGTTATAGAGACGACTGTATGTGGACGGAACGCCAGTGTTACAAGGTAAGTCTTCAACACAATTTTGAAATTTCATAGCGTTAAGTCTATTAGATTGTTCTCAGACATGTCGAAAGGTCGCAGTGGAGGGTGGGGTGGGGAGATGGTGGTGCGGGGGGGGGGAATAATTAATAGGTATTTTAATTATATATGAACATATACGTACATGTGTATAAGTACTAAATATACATAGGATGTCAAGTTGTTGAGACCTCGGTGTGTCGAACCATTGTAAAAGCCTCCGCGTTTCGAACCACTGGTAAAGCCGTTACTTGGTACTGGCTTACATCAATTAGAACGAATGCGTTCGCCAGACATCCGTGTGTCGATCCATTGTGAAAAAAACCTCCGTGTATCGAACCATTGTAAAAGGAACTCCTTTTGTCGAACCATTGTAAAAACCTCCGTGTTTCTAACCACTGACAAAGCGGTTACTCGGTACTGGCCTACATGTACATGTACTAGAACGCCGGACATGCAGCTAAAACATAATTCAAGGACCACTGTAATTATTGTCTGGCGTTGCCTTAAATATCTTCGTATACAAAAACAACAACTACTGGTTGGTAGTTTTGAGACAAAAGGAGCCGCACATCGAATGAAAACAAATATCCAAAATTTGATCGCCTACTTTAGCTCATGAGTGCGGGTGTATTTTAAACCATCCATTCTTCGTCCGTTTTCATTCTGCCATCGAAATGACCGTTTACGATGTGTTGGGGACGAGTCACTTTCCCCTCAAAATACGGTCGGGTTAGGGCACACTAACGGTATGAGAAAATCGCTGAAATATTGAACGCCCATTACCCCTGGTGTTTACCCACATTTGCCTTTCTTAAAATATGCATTTTGTTTAGGACTGAAAAAAAATGTCACAACAATTCTATAATAAATATACTGATTTGGTTTTCTCCAAGCAAATGTTCTGCTATCGCAGCACAATGACCGGAAGCCTCCCACCAATGCGGTTGCTGTGAGTTCAAGACCAGCTCATGCTGGCTTCCTCTCCGGCCGTAAGTGCGAAGGTCTGCCAGCAACCTGCGGATGGTCGTGGGTTTTCCTCCCACCATAATGCTTGCCGCCGTCGTATGAGTGAAATATTCTTGAGTACGGCGTAAAACACCAATCAAATAAATAAATAATAATTGATATTTCTGGAAAATATTTGTCAATTATGTGGCTGAATAAGAAATGCAGTTGTTCCCGATTTGTGATAATAATCGTCGTATAGCACATCAATGGCATGACGCGTGTGGCATGTTATGCATGCTTTTCGCATGACAAGCATGCGTTTTCCGTGACATGCATGCATTTTGCTTGACATGCGCGCGTTTTCCGTGACATGCACACATACTGCCAGAATACTGAGGTTAATGAAGGTACTGAGTGTGAAGTGTCCTCCGCCTATAAATCTGAACCCAACGAAACAATGAAACATAAATAAACAAATAAACAGAATATGAAACACTGTAACTTAAAACTAGATATTTATATACAAATTTATATAGACAATGACATAAACCATATTGTGTTACAAGTTTAAAGAGCTGACGCATCCGTAAAGGGTAGATAAGAACAGTGAAGATTTCATCTCATGAGTGTTGACAACAGTGTGTAAACTGATAGCAATAGGGACTTAGGTCCACGCTGAATTGGTTATTAATGTCTCGCAGTGCAGTGATACTACGTTAAAACGTTGTCAGTGACCAGCATGAACACTGGAGTCCACAGCTTAGGAAAAGAAAGTAAGTAAGTCAATCAGTCAGTCAGTCCGTAAGTAAGTAAGTAAGTAAGTCAGTCAGTCAGTAATTAAGTATGTAAGTAAGTCAGTCAGTCTGTCAGTCAGTCAGTTCCTAAGTAAGTAAGTAAGTAAGTCAGTCAGTCAGTCAGTAATTAAGTATGTAAGTAAGTAAGTCAGTCAGTCAATCAGTCAGTCAGTAAGTAAGTAAGTAGTTAGCTATGGTTGGTAGTTCGTCGTGTCAATGACGTTGGGGATTAACTGGTAGTTCGTCGTGTCAAATGACGCCGGGGTTTAATTTGTAGTCCATTGTGACAAAGAAAGAAATGACGTTGGGTATTGTTGGTAGTTGGTGTTGTCAAATGACGTTGGAGGTCATTTGTAGTTCGTCGTGTCAAATGATATTGGGGATTAATTTGCCGTTCGTAATGTCGAATGATGCCGGGGATTATTTGTAGTCCATCGTGACAAAAATATTCTTGGTAGTTCGTTTATTTATTTTTTTTCATGTTGGGGGATTATTTCTAGTTGGTCGTGTCAAATGACGCTGGGGATTAATTTGCAGTTCGTCGTGTCACATGATGGTGGGTATTGTTAGTAGTGTGCCGTGTTACATGATGCTGGATATTATTTGCAGTGCGTCGTGTCAAATCATTTGGTGGTTATTCCTTTGGTTCTCCTTGTTTCATCTACAGAATACATCGTAGATGAGATGCTATTCACATGACGCTGACTATACTATTATTAGTGGTTGCGTCGCGTCCACATGATTCGAATCCGAGGTGTCAAATTATAACACACGCCAGTTTCTGTGTAAAGTTCTTTATATGAAAAATAACAATACGGACAAATCCTAGTTGGAAGCCTATGACCCATGACGGTTGAAAAGAGGTAACATTAGTTAGCAAAACTTAAAGTGATAATACAGATTTTTGAAAATGAATTTTTGCATTACACGTACGTTTTCGTTACCTACTTTTAAAGTGTTCGGATTAGGACCAGTCACAGAAATTAAACTTGTGGTGCTGCTAAGAGTCGTAAAGACGTACATATCCGGTAAAGGCCAAGTGCAGATTAATGGCTACTAATATACCTTTACCAAAGAAAAAAAAAATGCAGAGGCAGAACATGAGGTTGATCGCTGATGCTGAGACGAGCGACCGTCCACTGGCATGTGACTAGGCTGGGTTTCACGAAACTTCAGTAAATTCCTTAAGTGTATAATTTTTGCCTAAGTAAAGCGCAGGGTGCTTCTCGAGAAAAGCTTAAGTCAAACTCTGCACAAGTAGGTGTTAAGTTGCTTAAGCAAAGCACTTTTGTTCAGGCCAAAAGATTTAAGAAGTTTTGTGTATGTATGTATGCTTGGCTTTTACTTAGCAATTTTTCAGTCACATGACGACAAAGAGTCCATATAGGCCTATATATATATGTATATACATTCTATGAACTCCTTGTCGTCATATAACTGAAAAATTGTTAAGTATTACATAAAACCCAAACATTCATACATATTATATACAGTGTCTTCTTAAGGCAGAGCGAGTCCATGCCGCCAAAATGCTGACATGGCACCTCACCAAGTCATCAGTCCTATTTCCTAGTTCTAACCTATATGTGTTGAGTGTCAAACGAGGCAGCAACAAGTATTTTTTTTTAAGTTTTTGGTATGACCCGATAGGGATTGATCCCGGATCTGTCGATTTCAGTCCCAGCGGACACACTCTAACAACGCGCTTTTGTCATTGTGTAAGCTACGTAAGAGTGTATTGTGAAAGTTAGCCATTCTGTTTTAACCTAAAGCAGGTTATATCGTCTAAAACGTCACCCGTGCCTGCGTTTCAGAACTCCACACCATAACAAAGCCCTTACCGTGCAACAAACATCAGATATCTGCTTCAAAATAATGTCGCAATTTACACCTGCTGAAACAACGCCAATTGAAGTGAATAGGCGCTTTCGTCATGTGGCGTCATGGGGTTTTAATAGACAGGTGTTGGTTAATCACACACCTCACTGCGCATGTGTCCGCTCTCTGAATGATCTGGCCTTTCTGACGTGTCCATCACATCAATAATCAGCGTTCATGAATGAAAATGCATTGGGTGTCCATTGCACATAAATACCTTGAAATACAACGCTTTGAACGGCTTTGATTATCTAACATAACTGTCCGTCTCATCAACATGACGACAGTTAGCTTGGCAGTATTTTCTGTACAAAATTTTCCTCTTCTTCGACACCTTTTCATCTTCGACATTCCCAAGTCTTCCATATTCACTGCACCAAAATGAATACAAAGGCTAGATAATAAAACTCATTATTTCTTGAACAACAGGAAACTCATAACACTCCTTCCCGCCTTTAGCAAAGGGGTCCAAAGCTCCTTTGTTCTTTCTTGGATTCCGTCACATTTCTAGGTGCATATGTGCTAAAAAAAAAACAAAAAAAAACAAAACAAAAACATTCGGGTAGTACACAGACACTGCAGCGTCACAGCAGAAAACAGCTAAGTTAAGAATAAAATAATAACCACATCAGTATTCCTTAATTTTGCCTTAGTTCTGCTCAAGAAGGCTCATATATACGATCCTACATAAGCCCTACACAGACAACATACAGGCTCGCTACCATAGGACTTTTTTTTGTGAGAGGTCGTTAACTTACCGTGAATATTTAAACAATGCCCACGCGCAACAGGGCCTATATCCATTACAGAGTGGCTCCTAAACGATTTGGCACTGTAACGGACGAATCCAATCAACCATAGCTGTCATCAATCAACCGTCTGCAAAGGCAGGAACGCTGCCAGCCTACAAGACTGAAAAACTGCTCTAATAGAGGATTACATGCACTGTTATAGCCAGCAGTATGTTTTTACAGTGACATTTACTGACTGTTTTGGCCCTGGTGCATTTTCTTGTAAATAAACAGCTGTCGTCCGATTGTACATTTACATCCGGTGTGACAAACACACGGAGTTACAGATAAAATCAGTGCACGTTATACCATGGCTAGTCAATACTCTAAAAACCCAGCAGCTACTTTTTATTGGTTTTTTTCTTTTTTTTTTTTACCTGTATTTGTACCTGTATTTGTTCCTGTATTTCTACACATCTACTCCATTTGCCTTTGTAAAGTATTTACTGTACTTTCATTTCTGTCGGTCACTACAGTTAATTTGCTACGTAGATATACAGACATTTAATACGATGTTCTCAAACGGCCCGACGTCCGTCGCTCAGTTGGTTAGCGCGCTGGAGCAGCATATAATGACCAAGGAGCCTCTCACCAATGCGGTCGCAGTAAGTTCCAGGCTTCCTCTTCGGCCGTACGTGGAAAGGTCCGCCAGCAACCTGCGGATGGTCGTGGGTTCGCCCCTGACCCACGGCTCTGCTCGACCTCCTCCGACCATTACTCTGGCCGCTGTGATATAAGTGAAATATCCTTGAATACGGCGTAAAACACCAATCAAATAAATAAATAAATAAATAAATAAATAAACAAATAAATAAATCAATAAATCAATCAATCAATCAATCAATCAATCAATAAATCAAACCTCCCGGCTCATATTCACTCCATACAATTACATATTCAGTAGGTCTGAACGTCGCCCAAGATGACGCGCACTGGACTTGGCATTAGAAATGATACCAGAGACGTTGAATTTCCCCGTGAACGTTAATTACAACACTGTGGTGTCTACCCCTAACTGGTCAAATCCTTGTCGCAATATCGAAGATCTAGGCATCACCACTCCCACAACCATGTAATTAACAATCTATTGCACTTCATATGCATGGGACCTTGCGCAACTTCAGACGGACTGCTGTTTTTTGCATTCTTTCTTGTAATTTAGAGAGTGTGTTTGCTAGCCATTGTTGTTGTGTTGCACCTATATATATATTGATTTATTTGTTGTTTGAACTTTGGAATATAACCCGTTCTACTGCTCTTTTCAGGTATGCATGCATAAGCTATGAACCGTGAACCTCGATCACGTCAATCACGCCTTGTCTGTATATTGCTATATATATTATATACCACCGTATTTAAGGAACCTGTACTATGACTTATTTCTACAGTTATGCTATCAGATTATCACGGTTTATGTTGTCCGAGCGGAACTGTAGTACATACTGATAGCACTCAAAGGGTACTCAAAAAGGTACAATGAGGGCAAGACAAAATACGACAATGGCGATGTTACTTGCGGCAGGTTATCGGCGGATTGAGCTGCTATTGTAAGCACATCGGGCGTTCAGTATACTGGTCAGTCAGGCACCTTACCTTTTATCCTGGATTTCTTTATAGTAATTTGCTGTGGTAAACTGACAATAGGCAGGATTTCACCATTTGTCAACTCATCGTCCAATTTTCGGATGTAGTACATTTACAACTTAGTGTCACGAATCTTCCCACCATTATGCTGGCCGCCGTCGTATAAGTGAAATATTCTTGAGTACGGCGTAAAACACCAGTCAAATAAATAGTGTCGCGAACGTGAGATACATATATATGGATAACGGGCGCGATGGTCAGCCGGACAACAGTAAGAGAAATCATATGTTATGGAAGCTTTGAATCTACGTTGTTGGGAGATAAGTGGCTCGTCGATAAGACCAACGTTAAAGGAGCATGGTCGACTGATTTATGTCAGCAAGGCGTCCCGAACAGTGGGAGAGGGGGAATAACAGAATTCCTCGTTCGAAGCCGGGATTTAGCCACTGTCGCTGATCTTTTTTTTTTTTTTTTTTTGGTGTGGGGGGGGGGGGACATTTCAGATGGTCAAATTATATATTCTGACAAAGAGGTCACTGTTGCTGTTTCATCCTCGAACCAGCATTTTAATACAGGATTAGCTTCTCGTGTGCAGGAGTAGACATTACCCTACAGTAAAGGGACACAAGAATTGTACCTAAAGATGCAAATACATGTACAAAGGCTTGGGATTACGTCACCGTCTTCCCACGTCATCGATGTGGTATCGAAAGTATGCATGGCCTCCGTCATATGCATGTATGTGAGAAATTCTTCACAACAATTCATATGCATGTATGTGAGAAATTCTTCACAAGAACCTTTAAAACTAATCAAATAAACAATTAAAATTATTTAAACTACCCTGCATTTAACAGGATATTGCTGACAATGCAAATATATCCGTGCACCTTTTCGTTGGCACCATAATGATACACGAATTTATATAAAGAAGTAAATGTGAGTTTTTCAAGGTTGATCAAAGTTCTGACAGTGTTTCTTTTCTCTTTTCAGACCAATGGCTGAAGCGTGAGGCTAGTTTGTTCACGTGATCAAGCCTAACAGAATGGTGCGCAAGTCAAGGCATTCGTCCTTTGGCGTTAATCCCGATCCGGACGCGGAAAGACCCGAAGAACGGCCCGGTTACCGCCGGAATGCTACGACAATGTCCAAAGTTTCCCGCCGAGGGAACACCAGCGCCAGGGAGTATCATCGAGACAATGGCATTTCTCAGTTCACGGGACAAATCAATTCTCACGGAATTCATCTCCACGTGCGGGTCACTGCCCACAATAGCAACCAGACCCCCCAAAAGCAGGCGACAGACGCTGGGCATCGCTCAAGTCAAGCGCAATTGTCGCCTGGAGCGAGAAATGCCGAAACCGGGGGTGATGAAAAGCTGACTTCCGGTCGCTATTATTCAAGTAATAAGATTTTTGAGAACGACACAGGGATGATGACAATTGCCAACGCCCAGTATGCAAACGGGCGGGAATCGAGACGATCACAGCAGAGACGTTTGCCACAAGAAGGCATACTGCCTCCGATTGAGGGTGGAGTTATTGGCATGTCTACACACAGAACACAAGACTTCCCTGGTCTTGAAATGCCAGTAAGGCAAGCTTCGTTCGGAACGCCAACTGCCCGATCGCCCATCACCAAACCGGTGCCGACTGACAAACATGGCCGGTACCTGAACCGGGATAAAACTGTGTCCACCATGGAAAGCGTTAAATTACCGGACTGTTCGCCGGTGGCGTCCGGCATCAGGCGGAAACGAAGGAAGAATATAGGTTTTATGAAGGACCCCAAAGACAGGGGAACGAATGGGAAATTCCACGAAAACTCGCGGAATTTGCACGCATCGCTGACAGATCTAACTAAAAAACTTCAAATTTCCCAGGAACCTGAACTTCACGCGTATGACCGCTTGAATGCAGATCTACCGACTTTAGAACGCTCCCATGACAACGTGGACGAGGAATGGAAGCGGTATTCTTCCATGGGTTCCAACCCTGGTCAGGAACCGCTTACAATCCGCAAAAAAATCGAGCAATTTAAAAAATGGCACGAGTCGCAGAGCAAGGAAAATGGTCAAAGGTTAAAACAGGTTGATTCTGAGAGTGTCGGTGGTGAAGAGACAGTGAAAATTGCAGAAAACAGCGAAATGGAATCGGTTCGAAGTCCAGATGAGACCGTCTCCCAAGGGGAAGATAAGACCGGAAATAAAAATAACAGAGATACAGGAACGAGGCTACCGAAAGTGCATTCTAAAATAGAAATCGCGACACGACCGAAATCGGCTCGGACTTGGATCACTTGGAAAACATGGAGAGGGGTAAATGAATCGTATGCTTACAATGATGTCAAAAAATACATCGACGACAATGAGCTAATGACCGATGAGAAGGAGGACTGGATTCAAAAATGGGTGGAAACTGTTGATAGGGAATTCTTTTCAAAGAAAACTTCGGATGTAGACTGGAGTGTATCCGCCGGATCAAGCGGCGGGGCGACGGTATGAATATTCATGATTCACGTGAGGTCAAGCTTGAGAGCAGTCATTTGACAAAGAATATCAGAACAGGCACTGGTTGACAGATTGTAAGCTACTCGATCTGACCAGGTGTATTAAATATTTCATAACAGCAGACGTCACTACATATGTACTGTTATAAGCTGTTCACACTGAGAAGATTGAACGTATGTTGCTTGTTTGCCATTGAACTTCAATCATGTTAATATGAAACTATGTTTATGACATGTTATTTTATTTTAAAAGAATCACATAAAGGTCAGTATTAAACTTCATTTCACACGGACCTCTACACGGGTGCTTAAACAAAATGTGTTTTACTCGATCTGAAAAATACACGTAACCCAATGGCAATTCTTGACAACAAGAAGAACAACAGTCTTCCTTGTTCCTTAATACGCATATATTCCTTTGGCGGTATTTGATACCATCATTGCATGTTACAAAGTGGAACATCGGGTTTCGTTGTCTCGAGACAGATAGGACGTACATGTATGACTTGACAGAATGTACATGTATGAATCGACAGAATGTACATGTTTGACTTGACAGAAAGTACATGTTTGACTTGACATAATGTACATGTATGACTCGACAGAATGTACATGTATGACTTGACAGAAAGTACATGTATGACTTGACATAATGTACATGTATGACTTAACAGAATGTACATGTTTGACTTGACAGAATGTACATGTATGACTTGACATAATGTGCATGTATGACTCGACAGAATGTACATGTATGACTTGACAGAAAGTACATTTATGACTTAACAGAATGTACATGTATGACTTGACATAATGTGCATGTATGACTCGACAGAATGTACATGTATGACTTGACAGAAAGTACATTTATGACTTGACAGAATGTACATGTATGACTTGTGAGAGTGTGCATGTATGACTCGACAGAATGTACATGCATGACTTGACAGAAAGTACATGTGTGACTTGACAGAAAGTACATGTATGACTCGACATAATGTACATGTATGACTTGACATAATGTGCATGTATGACTCGACAGAATGTACATGTATGACTCGACATAATGTACATGCATGACTTGACAGAAAGTACATGTATGACTTGACATAATGTACATGTATGACTTGACAGAATGTACATGTGTGACTTGAAAGAATGTACGACTTGACAGAATGTACATGTGTGACTTGACAGAATGGACATGTGTGACTGGACAGAATGTACATGTGTGACTTGACAGAATGTACATGTATGACTCGACATAATGTACAGAAAGTACATGTATGACTTGATATAATGTACATGTATGACTTGTGAGAGTGTGCATGTATGACTCGATAGAGTGTACATGTATGACTCGACATAATGTACACGTATGACTTGACAGAAAGTACATGTATGACTTGACATAATGTACATGTATGACTTGTGAGAGTGTGCATGTATGACTCGACAGAATGTACATGTATGACTCGACAGAATGTGCATGTGTGACTTGACAGAATGTACATGTATGACTCGACATAATGTACAGAAAGTACATGTATGACTTGATATAATGTACATGTATGACTTGTGAGAGTGTGCATGTATGACTTGACAGAATGTACATGTATGACTCGACAGAATGTGCATGTGTGACTTGACAGAATGTACATGTATGACTCGACATAATGTACAGAAAGTACATGTATGACTTGATATAATGTACATGTATGACTTGTGAGAGTGTGCATGTATGACTCGACAGAGTGTACATGTATGACTCGACATAATGTACACGTATGACTTGAAAGAAAGTACATGTATGACTTGACATAATGTACATGTATGACTTGACAGAATGTACATGTGTGACTTGAAAGAATGTACGACTTGACAGAATGTACATGTGTGACTTGACAGAATGTACATGCCTGAATTGACAGAATGGACACGTGTGACCGGACAGAATGTACGTGTGACTTTTGAGAGTGTGCATGTATGACGCGAAAGAATGTACATGTATGACTCGACAAAATGTACATGCATGACTTGACAGAAAGTACATGTATGACTTGACATAATGTACATGTATGACTTGACAGAATGTACATGTGTGACTTGAAAGAATGTACGACTTGACAGAATGTACATGTGTGACTTGACAGAATGGACATGTGTGACTGGACAGAATGTACATGTGTGACTTGACAGAATGTGCATGTATGACTATATATATATATATATATATGTATGTATATATCATCGCACTATCAGATTTATAGGTGCGGAACACCTGGGTGAGCAAAGTGAACAATCGACATTCGCCAAGCAGCTGAAGTCTCTTGACAGAAATCTAAGCGTCAAGATCGACATGCTTGTAACGAACCCAGTGAGATCTGGATTTGAACATGCTATTCATTAATTTTGCCAGGAGTCGATAGAAGAATTTTTCATTTATTAGCTGGCGGTCAGTTTAACAGGGGGGAGAGTGGGGGGGCGAGAACCCTCGACCTTTAATTGGCCGAAGTTGGGCCTAACTGTCTAGTCTTTCTTCGTGTGACTTATAGACATGCACATCATATTTCGTGATTTTCAAAGGAATTTAGACTACGCAAATTGTCACAGTAGAGTTGCCGAGCCCTTATTGCTTCCTACATCCCACGAACAGTTCGGAAATCTTCAAATTTGCTGAGCGTGTCCTTGAGATTGAAGGGCAAGCATCTTAACCAATCCTCGGTGTCGACTCGCTCCACGAGTCAACTGTACGTCTGGCGACAAGTAGACTACCCATCGGCGATAAGCCGACTCGATTAATCAAATGGTATTTTATGTATAGATTACCCGGTCTCCTCCCACCATAATGCTGGTCACCGTCGTATAAGTGAAATATTCTCGAGTACGCCGTAAAACACCAATCAAATAAATAAATTAATGTTTAGATTGCGTTGACGATTCTGCCACCTACGTTTTGTTGGGTAATTCGAGCTCTTCACTTGTCGAATTAAGCGTGCTAATATTCGTGTTTCTTTAAAATACTAATAGTCGTATTTGATTCAAAATACGAATAATAGCTCCTTTAATTCGACAGGTGAAGTTTTAGAGCGTTGGAGCACGACCAATCACAGTATCCGTCTATTTAGGAACAACATGAGACCGAAGATATGAGGTATTTCACTGGATGACCTTGTTAAGGCTAACCTGTAACTGGGTCGAACTACCTTTAATTCAGCCAATGGTCCTGCTGCAGCCAAGCGAAAGAGAATCGGTGACATCGTGAAATGGCAAAAAGCAATGGTGGCACGACGATCTCGACAATTGCGTGTCCATTGTTGGAATTAAACCAACACTACGTGCTCACGTGATGTCACTGCCATGGTTCACGAGAAAACAAGTAGCTACTATGAAAATCATCAGTAAGGCAGAAGGCCTTTTGTACGCAAACACCGAAGATTGTTCCTGATTGATTTGTCCCATATCGGTGCATAGGGTTATCAACTGTGTCGTTATTTGAACGACAAAAAATATGTAAAATTTTATAGTGCGTTAGTTACTTTGTTAAGTTGGTACTTACTCAAATACTCATCCGGAACCAGTTAACATTATACTTTGTTAGGTTGGTACTTACTGAAATACTCATTCAAAACCAGGTTACATTATACTTTGTTAAGTGGGTACTTACTCAAATACTCATTTATTTATTTATTTGATTGGTGCTTTACGCCGTACTCAAGAATATTTCACTCATGCGACGGCAGCCAGCATTATGGTGGGAGGAAACCGGGCAGAGCCCGGGGGAACCCACAGCCCCACGTACGGCCGGAGAGGAAGCCAGGTTGAGCTGGTCTTGAACTCACAACGACCGCACTGGTGGGAGGCTTCGGGCACATTGTGCTGCGATAGCGCGCTAACCGACTGAGCCACGGAGGCCGCCCTGAATCCTCACCCGGAACCAGTTAACATTATACTTACTTCGGTGGGTACTTACTGAAATACTCACCCGAAACCAGTTAACATTGCACTTTCTTAATTTGGGACTGAGTGAAATATTCATCCGAAACCAGTTAACGCAAGGTGGTGAACATGCCATGTTCGTGTAAACTTGTGAGGGTTTCTCACGTTCAAATTGCTGCTACCCTGTATTCTAAGAGAGAATAGCACGTACAGTTAATGGCCATATGACCTGAATCACTTGTGATACAAACCATGGAGCTACAAATCAAATATCTACTGAAAGTGAATAAATAAATAATCAGTTTTACATCCATTATAATCTCAACCTCATGTTAAATATTGAACACTCAGAAACGAGGAGTTCCTGCCTAAATGTCTCTGAACGTTAATGTACTAGAACAGCTTAATGAATTTCACTGATAGATTGGTTTGATTAATCCGCACTTTTGGGGATAATTTATCTAGGCTATCTATCAGAATTAATTTATCACAGTCCCACTAAACAAAATATATACAGGCACACTGCGTGGAGGTTACTAGAGCCGAAACGCATGATATATACATGCATTTGTGCATATTGATTTAGTTTTCACCAAGATAACACTTTCGTAGTGAAAGTAATATATGCACAGCTGAATTGATCCCCCGAGTTTTGATGAAGTTAGTCCTAGCCCCAGAATAGCTATTCCGCATTTGTCACGTGGCAAAATTTATTTATTTATTTATTTATTTTTTTATTAATTTGATTGACCAATTTTTTACGCCCTATACTCAAACATACATAACCTATAACACGATGGGCAACAGTGGTGGGCGGAAGAGGTAGAGCCCTAGTGAAACTCGCGGTTCTCCTCAGGCTGATGGCAGACGTTCCCACGTGAACCGGAGAAGAAGCAAGCATTGGTTCGTCTAACACCCTTCAAAAAGCTTCAATACAGTTTCAAGCACAACACAGACCTTCAACAGTCCGAATTCTTACTACCGTACAAAGGCGGCCTCTGGGCCTCAATCGGCAATGACCCAGGAGTCTCCCACCAATGCGGTCTTTGTGAGTGCGATTCCAGCTCTTTCTGGCTTCATCTCCGGGCGTATTAAGTAGGAAGGTCTGCCGGCACTTCTGTCCTCCGAAGTAGGATAGGAGACGAAGCCAGCCTGAGCTATGCTTGAACTCACAGAGACTGTACTGGTGGCAGATTTCTTAGTCCTTGTTCTGCACGATAACCACTCAGCCAAAGTGCATTCTGACTGCCAGTCTGAAATTTTCTATTCGCGTAAACCCTTTGCCACCTTGAGCAGATAAGTATCTAATGACAATGATGACGGCCCCTTAAGCTCCTGGGAGAAGACTTTCACGAACTCGTCGGCCTCCGTAATGATAAAAGAGCATAGTTATAAAATGCACGTGGTGCCTGTCTTGATTTAATGACGATGCCAGTTTCCTGTACAAAAGAAGTTTCTGACATGTATTCATCTGTTGGTTTTTGAACACCTTAAAATGGTGTATGTTTTAAAATTTTTACGCCATACTTAAACATTTTTCGGTAATATGACGATGGAGAATCCTTAAAATGCATGAATACTGTGTTTCCATATGGGAGGGCGGGTTCATGCCGCGAAAGTGCTGCCGCCACTGGAAGACACCAACCATGACACCCCACCCGGTCACATAATATTGACAGCAGTCCCCTTTCCTTGCTCTAACCTCTCACTGCTGAACACCAAGTGGGGCAGCAACAAGTACCATTCATTTTTAAGTCTTTGACCCGACCCGCCAGTGTCGTACACTATATAATGTAACTCAGTTTTGTGGGTGGACAAAATCAGATAGCATCCTGGGGAAACCACTGCACTTGACTTGGTACCTCACAAATCTCCTGACCTTAAGCTGCTGCCGAAGCGGAGTCAGCTGTATTTCAAGCATGGAAAAACTTTCGTGTGCCTTTGTTCAAGGGCTACATGACTGCTACGAGAATTATACTCTAGCTTAATGTCTACCTGGGCCCGGGATTATGAGGCTGTCTCAGACTTAAGGATACTAGAATCCCTCATAAGCCAAATTTCACATTTTGCCTTGTGTAGCCCTAACCATTGATCAACCATGGCCATATGTACATATAATCTGAAATATGTGTGACAAAATTCTGCATGAATACCTTTGCAAATTCATTTTAATCAAGAATTGTCCTGCCTTCAGTTAAAATGTAGACATATCAACCTACTTATGTTAAATTTAAAAACTTGTCATGCTCTATGAAAGCGTAAAATGTTGTTTAATCTTGAGTTCTGAGCAAGACTTTCTAGAATGTGTTCACAAACCCCTTCCCCTAATAGCACCCCAGTGAGGTGATAAAGGCTGTTGCTTTAGTTACTGGGTCTGCTTGGATAGTCTGCACAAGCAACTATGCAGGGGGTGATACACATTTAGCAAAGGCATGTCTATTCATCGCAGGTAGCTGTCATCAGTGAGCTAATTCCCCTGATCAGGGAGAACTAAGAAAACACAACTGCCCTGGTTCATAGCATGTTATACTTTTTCCAAATTTAAGGTATTTACAATTCAAATTTCGTTTTCATCTTCAAGTGAGAGGCAATATAAGAGAATGGAGAATAAGAATGTGAACCAAAAAAAAATCTGACCAAATTTCACCCCTGAGGCATTCTAGTATCCTGAAGTCAGTTTTACCCTCAAACAGTTGACTGCTCAAAAATTGCTACTTAAGAACAAAGTTTTATATCACTACTGAACCTAAAGAACCTAAAGTCTTTGACTTTCATAACAAAACCGGAACTTAGATTCAGTCCGACTAAGTTGAAACTTAGTCAGACTAATGTCTAAGACAGCATGACAGCCCCAAAAATTATAATCACAGACTCGTGTTGTTCAGGTGTACATTACAAGCATTTTTCCTCTGATCTGTCCCATCAGTAAATGTCCCTGTCACCAAGAATCATGTTAGCCTTTATGACAACATTTACAAAACACAATGTCAGATCCAAGACTTTCACATTTTGCCAGAAGCGAATCTCTGCCTCAGCTGTTTGTGTTTTCAGGGACAAAGCAACCGCCATCAACGCTGTTGCCTTTGTCATGTTCGTACCCAGTCACAAATGTAGTCTATTCATAACTATGTCTCCATTCAACCTACACAAACACTAACCATTCCTCAAAAATGAGATCAATCAACTACCCCTTCCATGGGCAAACCTCATTAATCTTTCCTTCCATGTATGGGCAAACCTCATTAATCTTTCCTTCCATGTATGGGCAAACCTCATTAATCTTTCCTTCCATGTATGGGCAAACCTCATTAACTTTCCTTCCATCCATGGGCACACTTGTTATTCTTTCCCTGCATCTATGGGCACACTCATTCATCTTTCCATCTATCTATGGGCATAGTCTTCTGTTAATCCCTTTATCTATGGGTATATTCTCTCACCATTTCTTTCCTCCATTGGCATACTGTATTCTACAATCCTACTGATCACCTGTGGGTGTATCCTCCAACTATTCCTTCCATCTATGGGCATATTTCCCAACCATTCCTTCTGTCACTCGGCATATTCTACAATCCTTCCATCCATCTATGGGCACAATCACCAATCCTTCCATCCATCTTTGGGCACAATCACCAATCCTTCCATCCATCTATGGGCACATTCACCAATCCTTCCATTCATCTATGGGCACATTCACCAATCCTTCCATCCATCTATGGGCACAATCACCAATCCTTCCATCCATCTTTGGGCACAATCACCAATCCTTCCATCCATCTATGGGCACATTCACCAATCCTTCCATCCATATATGGGCACATTCACCAATCCTTCCATTCATCTATGGGCACATTCACCAATCCTTCCATCCATATATGGGCACATTCACCAATCCTTCCATCCATATATGGGCACATTCACCAATCCTTCCATTTGTCTATGGGCACATTCACCAATCCTTCCAATCATCTATTGGCACATTCTCCAATCATTCCCTCAATCTGTGGGCACATTCTCCACTCATTCCCTCCATCTGTGGGCACATTCTCCACTCATTCCCTCCATCTGTGGGCACACTCAGCATTACAACACTTGTAAAATGTCGTCATGGGTTCGTCTGCAGATCGGGTCTGGATTTGCATGAAGTAAGCACGGTTATGCTCACATTTTGGGCAGGTCTCTGAAAGAGAAAATTATTTTCCACTGAAGAAAGAGTATGTGCACAGAAAAAATACATCATAATCAATACATACATGTAAAGCGGCCAACTGACTGGATAAAGTTCTTGAATATTCATGATGGTGGTTTAGCATTTTTGTTGGCTGATCGAATTTAATCAGAATTAATCCCACTTTGTGACATTTGGCGATCCTTAAAAACTCATATCTGGGAGTAATCCAGCAGTATCAAAATAAAAGGGAAGGTCAGCAAGGGATTATTTTTGTTTTTATTCAGGGTTATGAAAGGGATAGGGATCTCAAAGGCCGTACTCAAAAATATTTCATTTATATGTTGAAAGCCAGCATTATGGTGGGAGAAAACTGAGCAGAGCCTGGGGGAGATCTAAGACAATCTGCAGGTTGCTAACAGACGCCAAAAAAAAAAAAAAATTAAAAGAAAGTTTTCAAAATCTTAAAAAAACCTGTAAAGTAATAATTGGGCTCTTTCATTAAGAGTTATTTAGGTTATACGTAAAAACATGTTTTTAATGAAAATAACCTAACAATATCTTTTCTACATTTACTTATTTACTTTGATGCTGCTTATTCCCACATTCAGAACAATGGCAGCTAGATGGAGAAAACTGGAGTTCCAGCATAAATCACCAGCCTCTGGTAAGTTACTGACAAACTTTCTTAAATATGACCTGTTGGGCCTCCAATGCTCAATTGGTTAGCATGCTAGCGCAGCGCAATGACCCAGACATCTCCCATCAATGCGGCCGCCGTGAGTTCAAGTCCAGCTCATGCTGGCTTCCTCTGCGGCCGTATGTGGGACGGTCTGCCAGCAACCTGCGCGTGGTCGTGGGTTTCCCATGGGCTCTGCCCAGTTTCCTCCCACCATAATGCTGACCGCCGTCGTATGAGTGAAATATTCTTCAGTACGGCGTAAAACACCAATCAAATAAATAAATAATAATTGATATTTCTGGAAAATATTTGTCAGTTACGTGGATGAATAAGAAATGCAGTTGTTCACTTATATTTCATGTAAGTGAAATATTCTTGAATATGGCGTAAATCACCAATCAAAAAAATAAATAAATATGGCCTTATGGAGACCCAGGCGACATGTAGACGCACACCGTATAAATGGAAACAAGTGGGTTTCCAGGAACACATTTTTGTAGACGTGTAACAATACCTTCCGTGGAGTCGACGTTCTCCCAGGCTGCTGCCCCGCCCAACACATCGTCCACTTCCTTGAGTTTGGGGTACTTCCTACTGGACATCTGCAATGAGACAAGGCCTAATCACATTCCAACATGAGATCATGATGAATTTTCGTCCCACATCTGTGTTCATTTTAACCAGCCCAAATCTCTCATTAATCGCATGCATCTAACCATGTATTTGCTTGGACTCTAGTATGTATGCCTACTCAAAAGTGTACTACCACCTGTGCAAATCTGTACTCACAAGTCTCACATTTACCTAAATCTGTACTCACTTCTACCTAAGTGTGTACTCAATCTACCGAAATCCGTTATCATATTTACCGTGACCTGCGCTCACTTCTATCCAAGTGTGTACTCACTTCTATTAAAGTGTGTACTGAACAAAAATCTGTAATCACATGTAACAGAATCTACTCACTTCTATCCAAGTATGTACATGAGCTCTCATCTACCCAAGTGTGTCCTTACATCTACCCAAGTGTGTATACACATGTACAAAAATCTGTACTCACATTTGCCCAAATCTTTACTCACTTCTTTCCAACTGTTTACTGACCTCTACCTGCATGTGTGTACTCAAATCTGCACAAGTGTGTACTTACATCTATATGTACCCAAATCTGTACTCACATTTACCCAAATCTGTACTCGCATCTACCCAAATCCGTACTCACTTTTATCCAAGTGTTCACTGACCTCTGCCTACCTGAATGTACTCAAATCTGTCCACGTGTGTACTCACATCTACATGGACCAAAATCTGTACTCACATTTACCCAAATCTGTATTCACATTTACCCAAATCTGTACTCACATCTACCCAAATCTGTACTCACTTTTATCCAAGTGTGTACTGACCTCCATCTACATGAATGTACTCAAATCTGCCCAAATGTGTACTCACATCTACATCTACCAAAGTCTGTACTCACATCTACACGTGCTCAATGTACTACCATTTACCCAAGTCTGTACTGACATCTCCCCACATTTGTACTCAGTAAAAGGAAGTTTTTAAAACAATTTGTGATCACTCGGACGAACTGAACGCTTGGGAGTGATCTCCCCTTGACTGCTGTCCATGTGTCTTTGTCAACATAATCAATTTCGCTCATGTGACAGTGTCGTTTTCTCGTGCGTCCGACTGGGTTAACTGATTACACGAACATCACAAACCTACCTTCTTGTTGATGTTCTGGACATAGGGACACGTGTTGCACGCGAATCGGTAACAGTTCTGACCTTCCTCTACCACCAGGACATTGGCACATGTGGGGCAGAACATCAACATCGTGATGGTGACGATCACGCTCTGTTCATCCAGTGAAATGCTACTTTACCAGGATCAGTTCGATTTCGACACCTAAAGCTTCTGGCGACATTTGTTATGTAGTCGAATAGCGGCTAACAAAATATTTGAAGCGTTGTGATACATACATGCAATAACCAGTTTCAAGCAAAGATAACTCCTCCGTGTTTCGCGTTTCAGTGTGTCACGTGACATTCAAAATGGCGGCGTGCAGATGGTTTGTGACTTGGTTTCGGCCAATGCTTTCCTGATGAAAATGCATGTCAACGAGGATATTTGAGACGACCTCAAAGTTGTGAAAACTTCAGTCAGTACGTGTCCAGGTTTGTATCACATACACTGTTCATATATGATTTGTTGACGGCATTTTCCATTTTCTTTTAGTTTAATTTATTTTGGAGGTGTCGTAAACCGATCTCGCCATAATGGCATTGTATATTTCGGCCCAAACATCCCTTACGGAGTTAAATGATAGGGTACGCTATCATAAAACAGAAGACTGATCTAGCAGTAATAAGGATGAGGGTGACATCAAGTGGTAGGGTGACGTCAGTTCATTGAAAAAAATTGTCCTTTTCTCAATGAATATCGGGAAAATGGGTCAGCGACAAACAATAGCTCAAGCTATTCTTTACAAATCCCAACTGGTCTGAACTTGGATCGATGCATTTATTGGTTGGTTATCCACTAGTGAGACACTTAGCTCCAGGAGTGGATATGATTGCAGATTTGGGGACCTCCATTTGCTGAGGTGGTCAGCGCATCAGCACAGCGTTATGACCCCATGGCTCTCACCAATGTGGGCACTGTGAATTCAACTCCAGATCATGTTGGTTTTCTCTCCGGCCTTGTGTGGGAAAGTCCGCCAGGAACCTGCAGATGGTAGTAGGTTTCCTCCAGACTCAACCTTGTTTCCTCCGACCATAATGCTTGCCGCGGTCATATAAGTGACATTTTCTTGGCGTAAAACACCAACCAAATAAATAAATAAAGAAATGATACCAGATTTAACAATGTAGGCACACTAATGAAGGTCTACCGAGCAGGTAAGGTTAACCCACTCCTTGTATATAATAGATGGTGTTGTTAGCAGAGAGGCTTGCTTCTTGCCAAAAATATCGCAGAAATGCATTATAATAAGCACTGACCTGGTATATTATGCGACAAGATCAAAACTATGTGAGCATCTCTGTGTCTTCGTTTTACAGGTTCCGGTCAATATACATTGTAAATTTATGTGTTTTCGCTACCACAGTCTAGATCTCCTGGGAATGATTGCCTTGTTTCTATTCAACATAACTGCACAGTCTCCTGTAATATCCCGAAACATGTCCTAGCTTGACCTCTTCACAGGTCTTCCCCAACCTTTGACACATGTACAGCGGAAGCCTAATTTGCGCACTGAACTCACTCGAAGGTGTTCGTAAATGACCGAGCTTGTACTGCTAACAGTTAGGACAGAATTACTTCATCTGCAAGTCATCATGTTGGCTGTCTTCTTCCGAAAAATGTCCAGATCTACAGTGAAACCTGTGGACGAAGGAAAGTGTATGATCTGTGGCAAAGAATTTGTCCAGTTAGGAGGACATGTGTAAATGTTTTCTATCCTGCAACTCCTGAAGAAATCAAAAGGATTGAGAGATGTCTTTTAAAATTGATTTCATGGACATACCAAATGACATTTTGACGCCTCTTTCTAAGTCGAATTAAAGATTGAAGCCTAATTAGTTGGTTGTGTCTTAGGACTGTGGAACGAATTGAAAAACGGTGTAATGATATTGGATATCTGAAGGAGTTCTTATCCATGACTGTTCTTGGGTCATGAGAAGCTGTATGACCTACTAAATGTAGGTAAGTGACCTACTTCTTATCCATGACTGTTCTTGGGTCATGAGAAGCTGTATGACCTACTAAATGTACGTAAGTGACCTACTTATTTATAGCTGGACTGTTGATGACATAGCTTGCCAGAACCCCCAATCACATGTACTATTTCTACAAGTCAATTTTGTTTCTTCTATCACACAGACATGGCATCTCCTTCATCTAATGAGCTTGTAGCCACGGAAACAGTGAATGAAGCAGTTGTTAAGGTGGAGGAAGACACAGACACATTGCCAATGTCTCACAAAGCTCTCATGGACAAAGTGAAGGGAGAACTGGCCCAGCTGATGAAAGTGAGCTTTTGTACACATCTGCCATAGACGAGAGAAAAAGAATGACGTATGAAAATTTGTAACCTATACTCATAGTCCATCAAGAAGGACTACTCCACTCTAATATTTTATTTTAATATATACTTTTTGAGTTCTTTGGTGGTTTGTGTTATTTGTCGTTTTCGAAAACTGGTCTTGCGATTATTAACCCAGAATGCCCATTTTGATTGACAGCTGGTGTCTGAATGTCAGTTTCGAAGCCCAGGCTCAGTGTATTAGTTTAAAGTTCTGACATTCATCATAACACTGAGTGCATCTACTCTTCTAAAAAAAAAAATTGCCTCACATTTCCGAGTGCCAGTACCATCACAATGGAACTGCTCTAAACAAGGCATGTGCATGTGTTACCCAAACTGACCTGTGTTCAAAAAGGAAATTTTTTTTATATCCTTCTTGGTCGTATACCTGCCCGGATAGAACAGTTGGTAGAGCGTTCGCTTTCGGACGGGGAGATCTGGGTTCAAAGCGGGGTCGGGTCATACAAAAGACTTCAAAAAATGGTACATCCTGCTTCCTCGCTAGGCGCTCAGCAGTGAGAGGATAGAGGGTGGGCTGGTCGGCCCGGTGTCAGTATAGTGTGACTGAGTGAGGGGGCTTGTTGGGTGTCTTCGGCAAGTCGTCTCGGTGAGGCAGCACCGGATACAAGATACAGTGGAAATCCGTCCTGCACCAAGGAGACACCACCTTCGTATAAGTGAAATATTCTTGAGTAGGGTGTTAAACATTTCCATCTGAATGGACTAAAATAATACACCTCAATGGACTGCATGTAAAATAATACACGGAATCCATCTGGATGGACACAATCATATACTTATTTTGAACACTAAACTAGAGCTTGACATGTGAACAAATTTTCTACCAATTTGATTTCAGGAGGATAGCTTGTTGAATGATCTGCCAGGGGAGGTAACTCTGGAGGAGGTCAAGTCTCAGATAGCTCTGGAGTATGGCCAGGCCATGACTGTGTTTGTAAGAAGAGATGATGACCAGACCATGCGTAAGTTCCGTGACACTACATTAAATATTCTTCATCTGCACTTGGGCAATGGAAAACACATATTTTGTATAAAATTGAGAATAAACGTTAATCTATTCCCAGTTTTCCGTGGTGCTATATTTCAGTAACCATATGTTTTCAACCATTAAGTTCAAACTTGCTTAAAGGAAGACTGAAGCCAAAATTTGAAATCACCAATAAAAGTTGGTGTGCTTGGTGTCTTTCAAAAACTCATTTTCACCATTGCTATGAAATTGAACAATGTTGCCCATGAGCAAGTTACTTAATAGACCAAATTTGTAGATTTCCGTGGAGCTGTGAAAGTTGTTTTGAGGTTTGGTTATTGTACAATATTGTACAAGACAGTACTGAAGTTGTCCAAACTTTGTAGAACAAATGTACTAAATAAATATTGTATGCTTTGTCATTGACAAAGAGTCTAAAATAGAGCATAAAATATATATATATATATATTTATATATATTTGTGTATCCTGTTACATAGTTCATGCATGTACAATCCAACTATTTTTGCCAAAAAAAAAAAAAAAAAGCAAAAAGACAATAACATCCAAAAAACATTTCGTGCCAGGTTTCCCATCGGATTTCAAGGTGTAGGTTAACTTCTGCACTAAATTAGGCAGTTGTAATCAATTCCTGATTCTCTCTTCTGTTGCAGCCATTGTGGTCACACAGAATGCTACAGTGCAGGAGCTGAAGCGTTTGATCAAGACTTTTGTCAATCTTAAACTGAGCCGTGAAGGTGGTAAGAGATGCATTAGCTGGTAAGCTTTATGTGTTTATGAGTTTAGTTAGAAACCTGCTATGTAAACACAGGTTTTGTAGCAATTCCTGCCATACAGAGGAAGTTCCCAGAACTACACATGCTACATCTATATGAGCAGATCTGGGGTGTTTATTTATTTATTTATTTATTTATTTGATTGGTGTTTTACGCTGTACTCAAGAATATTTCACTTATACGACGGTGGCCAGCAATATGGTGGGAGGAAACCAGGCAGAGCCCAGGGGAAACCCACGACCATGCGCAGGTTGCTGGCAGACCGTCCCACATATGGCCGCAGAGGAAGCCAGCATGAGCTGGACTTGAACTCACAGCGACAGCATTGATGGGAGTCTTCGGGTCATTGTGGTGCGATAGCGTGCTAACCGACTGAGCCATGGAGGCCCCCCCTAGGGTGTTTAATATATTTAGCCTGATGTATGAGATCAGAGCTAAAGCCTGAAGATTTCTAAAGACTTTTCAGTACCATAATTCTTTTAATTTTTGGGACAGATGCTCTGTACCTATTTTGCCAAGAGGATTACACTGCTTCTCTTAAAGTGCCTGGGAGAAGCAGATTTTTCTGCTTTCAGCAGTACTTATATCAGTCATATATATCAAAAGAATTCTTACAGTTGGCAGTTACTGTTGAGATAGTCAGCAAATCATCACATGATATGGATGAAATTCGTTCTCTTGTCACTTTACCTTACTTTTATTCTAACTGTTTGCCCATGTAAATGCATAAATAGCAGTAGTTTTCAGGCCCTCTAAAACCATGGCTTTATCCGAATTAGGTAAAAGACAAAGCATTAATGTTGATTGCAGTTTATTAGACTATTATCACTGGTCAAGAATTCCTCAAAATGCTGTGTTGTCTTATTGAACAACAAACTTGTCAGCTACAGTCTTGACCCGATTGGGTTGTACCCTTTGAATATGTCCACCCTCATGAAACACTCTTTTAAATACCTTTTAAAGGCCGCCTCGCTCCAAGTCTGTGGTGGATGTAAGTGAAGTTCTATGTTTTCTCAACACAAGGAAGCTGTAAAGTGGACTGTCTGTGAATTCGGGAATTCGTTGTGCTCCAATTATTCATTCGCTGGGTTTGGAAGTTTCTCTCCCAGAGGCTAACTTGTTTACTATAGTAGCTAACGTTACTAACTTGTCGCTGCCTGATACATCCGAGCTGTTGTCCTCTACCAAATCCAGTTTCATATTTTTATCGCCTTTGGCCCTTGAATATCAACTCTGCTTTAACCCCGGAAACTGGCAGACAGCGCTGGTGCATTTAATCTTTTGACCCCCTCCCTTTCACGTCTTCAGTAGTACTCTGTTGTGTCTCGCATTATCATTCACAGTAGCTACCACTTTTTTTAAATGTACTTACCAGAAATGAATTAAAGAAAAGACACCATCATGTGAAAGGGGAAGATATCTTACTCTGCAGACAATGCTGTAGCAAAGGTGGCTGTATGGCCAAGTCCTGCCAGCGGTGAAGTCCATCACTAATTTGTCAAAGGTGTTACGAACCCTGTCGTTGAAATATTGTATTGTATTTTTTTATTCGTTTTGTCACTGTCAGGGTCAGTGTCTGACATACATTTTTCCCTCTGTGTACGAGGTGACCTACATTAGAATTCAGTCGCACATTCTAAAGGCTTCTGTGTGTATCAGTTTCGTGTCATTGTACATAGAGCTTACATTCTGGAAACATGCACCCATCTTGTAAACATGTTTACGAAATAACTACCCTGAATTTTCTTCAGGTCAGTCTGTAAATATGAGCGACGAAGTTGTTAAGCTTGCAATCATTTTACCTATGTCCACGAGGAGCACATTTACTCTCGTCCACATAAAATGACCTGTGTCATTTTGTAGTCTATTTTGCTGTACGTAGCACTTTGTGAGCTTGAGTTTCGCCGTTTGCTATTTTGTTTGAGATGTTGTTTTGGCACTCGCATCGCTCATTGTCTCTCTATGAGATTATGTGACATTTCATCGTTTCTAAGGACTGAAACATACATCGCCAGCCAGCTTGGCTTCACAGACGCTAGTCAACCCATCTGCTCTGAGAAGTTACACCTTCACGAGTAATTGGATATCATTAGTGTGTTGTACAGTACTGTTCGTCACTTATAGGATTGTCATCCTTCGATTCGAGAATTCCCAAGAACTGTGGATTCTATATTTAGGTAGACTCACTGGCCTTTGGAAGCCGAAATATTCCATCCGGATTTGGACACTATCATCAGTAAGAAACTGTATATTTTTGTAATTACCAGTATTGTTTTTGTATATTATTGTCAGTTCTACTATTTGTCTGTGTTGTTCAAATATATGTATTGAACTTAGTCAAACGTCTTTGTGTTTCTTTGTTTGATCTGTGTAAGGCCTATTGTTGTGTATTGCTGCCTATTGCTGAGAGTTGAACAAAACATTTGTTTACCACTTTTACTCTCCAGTAGTGGTACTCTTACAAAGGCCATTGGTTTTACTTGCCTTGGGCAACCTAGTTTCCACCATCCTTGAAAAAATTGATGGCCGTTATTTTCAGGAGTGAAAAATTTGTAAGTATTGCATTAAGAAACAACAAATGAATAAACAAATACATGTATACATGATCGATAGAGATCTTAGAAAATATCTCCCATGGAATCACATTCATCTCATTTCAACTGAACTGTTTTTCTTGCATTTAAATTGTTGCAGGAGATACATATGGAAAAGATACTGGCTGTATTTTGATGGAGAAAAGTTGTCGGATGATAATAAACTTCTTAAAGAGTGAGTACTGGTCAGATGCACATGTTCTTGTATACACTGTTGGCTAGCTGATCCTCATGGTCTCTTTTAGTGTTTGAAACATCAGGATGTTCCATTAACCATCAGTTGGTTAACTATTATATGATTAAGACATGGGATTTCCTGTTCATTCACCAGTCCAAATATGACATTTTTTGGCATCACCTTTGTCATATTTGTATATGCATACAGATCCACTTCCCTGAGTTATAACATTTGTTCCCGTTTTGTGCCTAGAACCAGTCTTTCAGCAGAAACCTACGGAAAACGACTGACGTCTCTTTGTAATTACCTGTATTCTCCTTTGCTTCGTATATTGTTCATGGGTTTTTTTTTTATGTCAAAACAGTAGAGGGCCGGTTCTAAAAAGCTGAAAGGTGATACAAACTGTAATGTCTATAATATGGTTGTGAAAGTTCATGGTAGTGTTTGCTGCTTTATGCAAGCATGTTGGTGCAGTCCGGCTTTGTCCATTCATACAGCAAACTACCTTTGACAGTGATAAAAAGTTCCATTATACCCTGTTAAACACCAGTCAGATGAAAAAACAAATGTATTACTGACACTTATATATTCCTTTCTGTTACCAGTTATGGAATTCACAACAAATGTGAAGTGTCTTTCCGCAAAAGACTTTCCAAGAGAGGCCTGGAAAATGTGTACTGAGAAACCAATGGATTAGATGTTGTAAACTGGTGGACTTGAGGTGGAAGGCCTGGAACTGAGGGATTCGAAGTTGTAAACTGATGGACTTGAAGTGGAAGGTCTGAAACTGAAGGATTTCAAGCTGTAAACTGAAGGACATGAAGTTGTAGGCGTAGGGTTTCAAGCTTGTAAACTGATGGACTTGAAGTGGAAGGCCTGGAGCTGAAGGATTTCAGGTTGTAAACTGATGGACTTGAAGTGAAAGGCCTGGAGCTGAAGGATTTCAGGTTGTAAACTGATGGCCTTGAAGTGGAAGGTCTGAAACTGAAGGATTTCAAGCTGTAAACTGAAGGACATGATGTTGTAGGCGTAGGGTTTCAAGCTTGTAAACTGATGGACTTGAAGTGAAAGGCCGGGAGCTGAAGGATTTCAGGTTGTAAACTGATGGACTTGAAGTGAAAGGCCTGGAGCTGAAGGATTTCAGGTTGTAAACTGATGGACTTGAAGTGAAAGGCCTGGAGCTGAAGGATTTCAAGCTGTAAACTGAAGGACATGGAAGTTGTAGGCGTAGGGTTTCAAGCTTGTGAACTGATGGACTTGAAGTGGAAGGCCTGGAGCTGAAGGATTTCAGGTTGTAAACTGATGGACTTGAAGTGAAAGGCCTGGAGCTGAAGGATTTCAAGCTGTAAACTGAAGGACATGGAAGTTGTAGGCGTAGGGTTTCAAGCTTGTGAACTGATGGACTTGAAGTGGAAGGCCTGGAGCTGAAGGATTTCAGGTTGTAAACTGATGGACTTGAAGTGGAAGGCCTGGAGCTGAAGGATTTCAGGTTGTAAACTGATGGACTTGAAGTGGAAGGCCTGGAGCTGAAGGATTTCAGGTTGTAAACTGATGGACTTGAAGTGGAAGGCCTGGAGCTGAAGGATTTCAGGTTGTAAACTGATGGACTTGAAGTGAAAGGCCTGGAGCTGAAGGATTTCAGGTTGTAAACTGATGGCCTTGAAGTGGAAGGTCTGAAACTGAAGGATTTCAAGCTGTAAACTGAAGGACATGATGTTGTAGGCGTAGGGTTTCAAGCTTGTAAACTGATTGACTTGAAGTGAAAGGCCGGGAGCTGAAGGATTTCAGGTTGTAAACTGATGGACTTGAAGTGAAAGGCCTGGAGCTGAAGGATTTCGGGTTGTAAACTGATGGACTTGAAGTGAAAGGCCTGGAGCTGAAGGATTTCAGGTTGTAAACTGATGGACTTGAAGTGGAAGGTCTGAAACTGAAGGATTTCAAGCTGTAAACTGAAGGACTTGAAGTGAAAGGCCTGGAGCTGAAGGATTTCAAGCTGTAAACTGAAGGACATGAAGTTGTAGGCGTAGGGTTTCAAGCTTGTGAACTGATGGACTTGAAGTGAAAGGCCTGGAGCTGAAGGATTTCAGGTTGTAAACTGATGGACTTGAAGTGAAAGGCCTCGAGCTGAAGGATTTCAGGTTGTAAACTGATGGACTTGAAGTGAAAGGCCTCGAGCTGAAGGATTTCAGGTTGTAAACTGATGGACTTGAAGTGAAAGGCCTGGAGCTGAAGGATTTCAGGTTGTAAACTGATGGACTTGAAGTGAAAGGCCTGGAGCTGAAGGATTTCGGGTTGTAAACTGATGGACTTGAAGTGAAAGGCCTGGAGCTGAAGGATTTCAGGTTGTAAACTGATGGACTTGAAGTGGAGCTGAAGGATTTTGTAAACTGAAGGACTTGAAGTGAAAACTGATGGTAAACTGATGGACTGAAGTGGAAGGTCTGAAACTGAAGGATTTCAAGCTGTAAACTGAAGGACTTGAAGTGAAAGGCCTGGAGCTGAAGGATTTCAAGCTGTAAACTGAAGGACATGAAGTTGTAGGCGTAGGGTTTCAAGCTTGTGAACTGATGGACTTGAAGTGAAAGGCCTGGAGCTGAAGGATTTCAGGTTGTAAACTGATGGACTTGAAGTGAAAGGCCTGGAGCTGAAGGATTTCAGGTTGTAAACTGATGGACTTGAAGTGAAAGGCCTGGAGCTGAAGGATTTCAGGTTGTAAACTGATGGACTTGAAGTGAAAGGCCTGGAGCTGAAGGATTTCAGGTTGTAAACTGATGGACTTGAAGTGAAAGGCCTGGAGCTGAAGGATTTCAGGTTGTAAACTGAAGGACATGAAGTTGTAGGCGTAGGGTTTCAAGCTTGTAAACTGATGGACTTGAAGTGAAAGGCCTGGAGCTGAAGGATTTCAGGTTGTAAACTGTTGGACTTGAAGTGAAAGGCCTGGAGCTGAAGGATTTCAGGTTGTAAACTGATGGACTTGAAGTGGAAGGCCTGGAGCTGAAGAATTTCAAGCTGTAAACTGAAGGACATGAAGTTGTAGGCGTAGGGTTTCAAGCTTGTAAACTGATGGACTTGAAGTGAAAGGCCGGGAGCTTAAGGATTTCAGGTTGTAAACTGATGGACTTGAAGTGAAAGGCCTGGAGCTGAAGGATTTCAGGTTGTAAACTGATGGACTTGAAGTGAAAGGCCTGGAGCTGAAGAATTTCAAGCTGTAAACTGAAGGACATGAAGTTGTAGGCGTAGGGTTTCAAGCTTGTAAACTGATGGACTTGAAGTGAAAGGCCTGGAGCTGAAGGATTTCAGGTTGTAAACTGATGGACTTGAAGTGGAAGGTGGTTAAAGTAGAAGGCCTTCATGATTTGTACCGAGAAAGTGGTGAATTAGAAGTTGTATTAATACCTCTTGGGTTTGACTAAAATGTGGAAATTGGTATATTTTTGAACTGGTTAGTTTGTTGGATTTTCTGGTTGATAAGTCTGCCAGCGATATTAGCAGCTTCCAAATGATGCTAGCCATGCTGGTTATTCTGAAATATCAGTCATCCAGCATGTCACTTCAGACTGAACTGTGTGAACTGGAGAATGGTTGAGTACTGTACCGTCCTGGCTGGAAAATGACCAGAAGAATGGTACAAGGAAACAGAGAGGATTCCAGAGAAAAACAGTTTTATACTTTGTTGAATGGTGCAGTGGTACACAATGACAGAACTATATACATGATAAAATTTGATTATGACAATAGAATTAATCTTGTACTGAGTGTACCGCTGTTTTGTTTATACAGTGATCTTTCAACTTAAAAGTTTTGAGTTCGCTCCAGGCAACCGGGTCAACCATGTAGTAGTTGCTGGTAATTGCAAACCTGTTTAGATTTAAAACTAAACCAGTGCCTGCAGATGCTTCCAAGATGCCAGAACCCCAGTTGTTCTGGGTTGAAGCGTCGATCTTGCACACAGCTTTATGTTTGCTGAAGAAAGCTTTGTCTTCCACAATACAGAGTGCAGGCCTATAACTAACTTGTGGAAACTTTTGTCAGTAAATTACTCCATAAACTGTGGTTTAACAGACATCACATGGGTAAAAGTGTAGGTGAAAATGTCCTGCTTATGGAGTTAAACATGAGTCGTATGTGTAAATTTATAAATCCAACCTGTATTTACACACATGGCTGTAAAATATGTTTTCTGGCATTTGCCTGGTCACATGATATTCTATAAAACATGATGTCAGGAGCTCAAGCAAACCAAGGCCACACTGTGGATCAGACAAAATCCTCTGCTTTTGATTGGGCAGTAATGGCCATTTGATAGACAGGTATAACTCTATATCCTGCAGCAGATGCTATATATGAGCCTGATGACTCAACAGAAGGGAGAACGCCATGACATAACCTTTTCAATGTGACGCCACAATGACACCAACGACACATCACAAGGGAATGTCAAATGGGCATCGTCAATAACATTATGATGTCATAATTCCCAGATTACCTCTTGGTAGTTCAAAGCTCCTTGACGTGACAGGAAAATACTGTCGAAGCTTCTTTCGCTTTTAAAGATACAAATTTTCAGTGTAGTGTTTCGCGGAATAAATTCGTTACATGGTTAGTGAGTGAAAGGACACGAAACTATATGGGGTCAATAAGCCTCATATTGAGGCTTCCAGACCCTATATAGTTTCATATCCTTTCAATATCTAACTTATCTAGCCACTGGTTGTTGTGCACCAAATTGGGTATGGACAACTCAGAAGACACCTCTCTCCTAGCACAGCAATAATACTGCTTTGTTATCTGATGTAGATGTATCTACCAATGGTGGACCTGCCTGAAAATTGGCCTTGTGTATCCAGATGCTCAATACCTTGACCTTTTAGATCACTTGCCTTTGGCCATGTTGGTCGAATCCACTAGCTTTCACCAGTTTAAGAGTGTCTTTCAATTAGAAGTCTAATGTTCGGTACATTCACTGAGCCAATCAATATGGTCTACCGCCTTGGTGATTTGGTGGTTAGTGTCTGCCTCAGGGTCAGGAGATCCGGGATCAAAACCAGGGTCGGGTCACACTGACGACTTTAAAAATGATACTTGTTGCAGCTTCACTTAGTGCTGACTACTGACTGGTTAGAGCAAGGAAACAGGACTGATCGGTGTGGTGCCAGTATAATGTGACTGGGTGGGATGTCATGCCTGGTGTCTTCGGCATGAATTTCCAGTGTTGGCCGCTTTTTTGCAGCATGGACTCGCCCTGCCACCAAAAGACACTGTACATGAATATAGACATTTTAAACACTCCCCGTCATCATATGACTGAAAAATTGTTGAGCATGACGTTAACCCCAAGCACACATACATACATTGAGCCTCTGTGTTATCTGCAAACAAAATGGCCACAGCTGCCCTTGACCAATTCATGAAATCCACCATTCATGTCCAGCTCCAGTTGATCCGACTGCAGCTTTACACCAGATTTGTCTGTTAACTACGTGTAGGTTACCTTTGTACAGCCACAAGTCAACAAAAACTATGAATCAATCAATGACACAGGGTAGGCAGATGCAGGATCAAACTTCAGCCTTGTCAAACCAAAAACTATAAAAATAGTACTTCTTATTGCCTTGCTTAGAGCTCAGCACTGACAGGTCAGAACAAGGAAACCAGACTAGCTGGCCCGGTGTCATGTCTGGTGTCTTCGGCATTATGCTCCAGTATCGGCAGCACTCTGGTGTCATGGACTCGCCCTGCCACAAGACTCCTTGTCATCATGTGACAGAAAAAATTGTTGATTACGATGTTAAACCCAAGCATGCACACACACATTTACAATCAATGACAACGGGTATTTCACATTTTTTTTATTGTATTTACTATGTGTGATAGACATTCAACACAGTAGAGTGCTGATGTCAGAAATACTTACGCTCTTTATCATGTCTATACACACAGACTAACAACTACACCTTACACACTGCTCACCCTATAACGCTGACATAAAACAGTACATACCCTTGTTGAAAGACATGAAAGAGTACAAAAAGTACACTCAACTGTTATGGCTGAGGTACTGTCAATGTGGCGTTTTTGAAGCCATAATCATTCTTCACCTTCAGTTTAATCAACAAAAACACACACAAAATTGAAACCCATGAAAAATAAAATTCTTAAATGTGCAACCTACAGACACCATATCAGTATAAAAAATTATATAAAATATAAAAAAATGTGCACAGATACATAATTACTACATTCAATCAATACTATATACACCAGGTAGATATGTGACTTCAGAGTAAATGAGTTTCACACGACTGAAAAATTGTTAAGTATGATGTAAAATCCCAAGCATACATACGTCCATGTATATACACAAGGACCTGTAAAGAGGTAACCAATTTTGCAAGCAAATACATGTAGTCATCCTGGTACACTCTGAAATTACCTGTCCACCACATGGGAGAAAAGTAAATCATTCAAATTCTAAGTTTGGTGTCTTTGGCATGTCATTCTTATCAGGCAGCTCTATGACTATATCTGCAATGTGGTAGATATGATATGTGAGTCTATATCTATATACCTGCAAATATGTGCCCGACTTTTTTGAAAACACCCCTTTGGATGAACTGTTATGACCATGTTGTTCATGTCATATGCATTGTACAAAGGTCTCTTGGGTCATAACACTTTCACCAGGGGGGTGTTTTCAAAAATGTGACACAGTCAGAACACAATCTGAAACTGACCTTGGACCAGAGCATGCACCCAACAGAGAAGGCAATAGCCAAGCAGGCTCACAGGAGAAATTTGCTATTAAGGGGAGACAGATTGTACTTAAGGTCATGAACTAGAAGGAACGTCTTACACTTTATTAAGTTGGCCATTTTAGAGACACACAAACTCTGATGTTTACCAACATTTAAAATTTTTAACAAGTGCATGTTGTAGTAAGTTTGTCATTAAGAAAAAAAAAATAATCGTCTGTATAATCTTGTACAAGAGGCTAAACTGATAACGCTGTAACCCGTAACATAATGAGCAAAACTGGAATGACGAGAGCATCACACTTTCTGTTCTACCACGTTCATAACTGCATTTCTGACATCGGTCAAAACTTGAAATATGATGTTACGAACTGAGTATTGCACCTTAGAAGTTACAATTATGACCTGCTCATCAATGCTATCTCATGAGAGATGTATCAGAAATCGAAATTATGACCACCTCATCAATGCTGTCTCATGAGAGATGTGTCAAACGTTCCAAGGTACAAAGCCCCAAGACTGAGCAATGTAATGAATTAACATTTAAATTTGGACTTTTTTGGGGGACTCGTCCCATGTATTTGATGATGGGTTGATGTTGTGACACTGTTTGCTGGCCTACAAACGTCCAAAACTCGACACCAGTGTCAACTGTGAAATAATTTTAGCCAAAAGGCATAGACAGAGCTTGGTCTTTTTGGTTACATGATTAGAGGCCCTCGTTTGAAATGTCGCTTTTTGGTTACATGATTAGAGGCCATCGTTTGAAATGTTGCTTTTTGGTTACATGATTAGAGGCCCTCGTTTGAAATGTCGCTTTAACAAAAAGCAGAAATCATCACATGAACTGCACGCCACACAAATACATTGCAAACCAATTCTGCGCAGCATGAGCGTCTACTCGCTTCATGAAATGGATCACCCACAAGAACATGATGATTACTTTACATAACGGCCGAGCAAGCCAGCATGGTAGAAGACCCTAAACAAACCCCCCCCCCCCAAAAACAAAACAAAAACAGAACAAATAAAGAGACAGCTTGAGCCATACGTTGACAGGTACATATAACTAAGTCATGACCACACTCTTCGTATCAAACATGATAGCTCAGTTGGTTAGCGTGTTAGTGCAGTGTAATGACCCAGAAGCCTCCCACCAATGCGGTCCCTGCGAGTTCAAGTCCAGGTCATGCTGGCTTCCTCTTCAGCCATACGTGGCAAGGTTTGCTAGCAACCTGCGGATGGTCGTGGGTTTCCCCTGGGCTCTGCCCACTTTCCTCCCGCCATAATGCTGGCCTCTGTTGTATAAGTGACATATTCTTGAGTATGTCGTAAAACATCAACCACATAAATAAATAACTAAATCAAACATGATAATCGATATTTTATTTCATTGTGTTTTACGCCATACCCAAGAATATTTCACTCACATGATGACAGCCGGCATTATGGTGGGAGGAAACCAGGGATAATTGATATGTGTTGATTCTTTATCTCAGTTATGAATAATAACCACAAACAATATACCGGGTATATATTTAGGTCAGGCCACAGCAACTAACATCACATACATTTGAGTTCAGAAGTTAATGTTGGTGGCCCATTGCTGTTTGGGCGATAATTTATAACAGTTTAAAGTTAACTTGGACTTCTTCAGTTCCTTACAGGGAGATAATGTCACAACTGGACATTCCAACTGGTCAGGCAGGTCAACTGTTTCTGCACGCGCTAAAAAAGAATCCCACCGTATGGCTTTTGTTCAGCCTAACTTGAGATGCCACATATCCATTCAAAAAGGCAAGGAATGCATGCAAATTCTTGGATCACAGAAGGGCGCTTAAGTCTATACTTTTGAGTCCCCAAAAAAATTATACCAGCACCACTTTTACAAAACTTCATAAGTCATATTTCCTGTAACTATTTTTTGTAAAAAGTGCCCTAAGGGAACGTGTCATGTATGATTGGAGTTATGAGAAACTGGTTTACGAAGTTTGATGGAAGTTTTATCTGCAGCCCAGGTGTTATAGACAGGTGGAATGCTTAGTCCACTACACCAGCTTCATGTTTCAATCTTGTTCCAGCGTTCATGGTGTATGATCACCAGCGATATGTAGTCCCTGGACCCATGCCTAGCTGCAGTCCAGGTTTAAACCCCTCAACTTTCTCAATGTGGATTTCATCTGCCTCTTGCACATCAAAACGACTCAATGGCAGAGAGTCCAAGAACAGCTCCTCTAGTTCCACCCCTGGCGAAGAATGGAACGGTCCACAAGCCAGGTGCCACATTTTAAACCTCCTGCAAAGAATATAAAAAGAATAAAGAATTGTTTATTTACTGTATTAATGTTTGACACTGTTGTCAAGAACTGTTCACTCCATACATGACAAGCACAAGGGAGACAAATGCTGTCTATTTTATACAATATTTGACCAAATAGTAAGGTCACTTGGGTCACATATTTTTTTGCTTTAAAAATGCCCCACACTGTCCCATTTTGAGGTTTTCGATGGTCATGTATATATGAGATGAGGAAACTGGAGTAAACCACTGACCTTTGGTATGTACCCGATAAGCCTCCTCACTCAAAGCCCAGCTGAAACTGCACAATCAGAACTAGCAAGAAGAATTAGGCTCTGGTTAGGGGCCAAAATCAAGGGCTTCATTATTTGTTTATTTGACTGGAGTTTCATGTCGTACTCAGGTATGTTCTAATAATATGACGGCGACGAGCTGGAGGAGACATCCGAGCCACAACCATTCGCACATTGCTGGAAGACCTGGACTTCGTTACAAACAATACACAAATACACAACACAGTACACGAATAAAAGAAGTGCATCATCAGGAGCAGGCAAAGGTCAAGAATGATCGCAAATCCAGATGTGCTAATAAGGACTGCAATAACTGCTGGGATTGCAGGCAAATGTACAGTACTACAAGTGATCACGCGATCTGCCTTGGAAGCAAAAGATCAAGGCTCAATTTCAAACTGGGCCAACATTTTGAAATCTTTATAACATATGCAGTCTTACTACTTTCTCATTTAAAACACAGTGTTTCAAGTTCTTTTTCAAATCCAAAAGTCCATTTGAAGAGCTAAAAAAAAAAAAAAAACAATTGAGGACACAATGTTGCTTTTGGAGGATATTTTTTCTCCTAGGGTTTGTAAATGATTTGGGCCAGTTGAAGTGTGGCTAAAACTAGGTCAGGATGAGAAACAGGTCCGCTAATTCCACCCCGGGGGAAGAATGACAGCTCAGCCCAGTGTTGTTATACTGTGAATGGGTGGGTAATCATAGGTCTGGTCCCTTTAGGCTGATGCTCTTGTGAGGCAATAAATATATCAACAATGAGACTATTGTGCTAGAGATTGACACCATCAAGATATGACCAAACCCATGTTGATAACACGCACAAGCAATATGGTGGGCAATACTCTGGAGATTATACTGGCCAGTGCCAGCGTACACATAGGCTGTTTGTTCTTGTTAACACATGTACACGGTGCGACACTTTAACACCGTCATGACAAACGCCTGTCATCTTGATGTCAACGAGATTTTTGTGCAATGTATGCATCAAAAGGCAAGAATCTAACCTGAGGCTGTATAATTTCAACAAGCCAGCCTTGCAGGAACCCTAATGCCGAGAGGTTTTCTGAGTGGTTTTGATCAATGCAGAGGCTGGTGTCCAATGTTTGATTCCCTCAACTTTCTCAGTGAGGACTTCGTCTGCCTCTTGCACATCAAAACGACTCAAAGGTAACGAGTCCAGAAACAGTTCCTCTAATTCCACTCCTGGGGAAGAATGGAATGTTCCACATGCCAGATGCCAGATGCCACATTTTAAACCCTCTGCAGATGAAGTGAAAGGATGAACTGCAATGTGTTTTAAACGGACTGAAAGGCTACTAATTAAAGAGCTAAACCATGGGTTCCTATGATTTAGCCTGGTTACTCCACATTTCCCTCCATGCACCCAACAGCCAGCTACGGACAACAAAACAATTGTACAGGAGAAAATTCCTGGAGTACAAATTAATGAATTGCTACATGTAAGTCTGTGCTCATCCTTTGGGACGATAAATACCATAATCTATTATGTTGAATACTGAAATCCTGCTGGTCACTGGGAAACCTTCAGAGTTCTTGTCAGTGATTAGCTCTACCCTTAGCCACCCTTCCAGTGGCCCCGATCACCATGACAAGCATCATTTTCACGCCACCCTTCCAGTGGCCCCGATCACCATGACACATGACATCATTTTCACGCCACCCTTCCAGTGCCCCCGATCACCATGACACGCAACATTTTCACGCCACCCTTCCAGTGGCCCCGATCACCATGACACATGACATCATTTTCACGCCACCCTTCCAGTGCCCCCGATCACCATGACACGCAACATTTTCACGCCACCCTTCCAGTGCCCCCGATCACCATGACACGCATCATTTTCACGCCACCCTTCCAGTGGCCCCGATCACCATGACACGCATCATTTTCACGCCACCCTTCCAGTGTACCACCAGATTGTTTTATGATCACGGCAAAGTGCTGAGATGAATCCAAGAATTTTTCGAGCGTCCTTATTTGATTTTTGCACAAATTCTCGTCAAGCGCAGTGATGCAAAACAGATCAAAATAGCTGCGCATGTACAAGCAAATGTGACACCTGTCCAATGCGCTCACGTATTGTTTTTTTACACTAACTTTTGCCCCAATTTGATTTTTCACAACAGTCCTTTTAACAAACACAAAGAGGCCCTGGATCCATCCTGTAACATGCTCCTGGAAAGATCCAAGTAGCAAATAACCTTAGTCCATTTTCATACAGCCAGGGACAAGGATTATGAGTTCTCCATTTTGTGTCACTTTAATATTTATGGACAGGACATATTTAAAAACAAAACATATGTGACTGAAAACCGTTACACAAGCTTACTGTTGTGACCTTGCAAATGACTTTGAATGTCACGAAAATATCTCTTACGTTATTCCCAACTTTTTGCACAGTTTTTGTCGGACGAATGTTTTCAGTTTTCCAACATTTTCCATGACGCGGATTTTATCCTCTAGAACCTCAGTGCCATTGTAGACAAACTTCACTGTGACCCACTCTTGGAAGCCTCGTGTCAAATCAACCTCAACCAATGGTTGAAGCTTGCCTGTGAATTGGAAATGGAAAAAATAAAAACACATTAAGTATGCAACAAAATACAGAAACGTGAAATGGACACTGGTATAGGAAATTTCTTATCTATATAAATATGCAATGGCAATTGTTGTCGTCTGTAGAGGACACCAGATTGCCGTCAGTAAACTAACAATCTTTGGCAAGCTACTGACAAAAAATTTCAGATATGACATCTTCAATGACTGCACAAATGGTCACAGAAACATCGTGAATCATTGACTGTCACCAAGGCCCAAAGGACTGCAGCGAGAGTGGGGGAGTCCACATATTCCCAGTGAAAGGCCAAAATTGAACCCCTGCCTCCTTTGACTTCTGGATAAGCCTCATGTTTCAGGATCCCCTGTGTGTGGTAGTCAGCTCTGCATGATCAATATAAAAACATGACCATTGTCATGTATCGCCCGTGATCAATGTGGCCACCGTGAGTTCAAGTCCAGCCTAGACTGGCTTCCTCTCATTTCGTACATGGGAAGATCTGCCAGCAAACTGTGGATGGTCGTGGGTTTCCCCCGGGGCTCTGGTGGTTTTCAACCCACCTTAATGCTGGCTGCCGTCGCATAAGTGAAATCCTCTTAAATATCTGACACACGTCACATGTATCACTCAACTTCTTGGCTCACAGTAATACAGTTACCTCAATTCCACCCATAAACCAGCCCTCCTATAAGCAAGCAACAGGCAAATTTTTCCACATTTGACACATAAATGTCAGACATATTGATGGGAGGCAAATGTCTCCAAGACCAAGAAACAAGTGCTGTTGACTGCTTACGACCACCAAGCCCCCCCAAAGCAAAGGAGATTTGGGAATCTCGGGCAGTCGCTGACAAAGTGACATAAAGCCAAACAGGTTGTATTCCAGAGTCTCGAGGGTTTACACCAGTTTGGAGGAGACCCGGTTGCGTGTCTAAAAGCTGTGATTTAACACCATTTGCTAGACTGAATACCCATCTTGCACACACGTAGCTGGGTTTGTGAACTCGAAGGTCCCATAAGCAGCTTCAGTAAAATCAAGTGCTTTAGCATGTTTAGCTGTAGAGGGTTGAGATAACCTGACACGCAGCGCTTCCCAAACGAAAAACAATCACGTGACCAAAATGAGCACCACGCTTGGCCGGTCCGCGTTTGTTTTTGTGGTGGCTGTGTCAGCGACGAAACATTTGTGCGAGTTTAAAAATCTAAGACGCGTCAGATTAAAATCAAGACGATTCACAAGAAAACAAGGCACAGCATTTCAAAGCAGCGACAGACAGACGGTCTCCTCTCAGACAGACCTGGCACTGCTGGCTGGTATATGCTAACCAAGAAAAATGGCCACAAAGACAACATTGTTCATGAGATTAAAACACGAATTAAACGCTCCTGGTACGTTGGTTGGGGAGGGGGAGGGAGAGGGTGCAATGAATCAAAGGAAGAAAACAAATGTAAATGTACCTGTAATTATGATGACAGATTGTGGTGTGAAGTGGCGTGAAGTAGCATTTGTTTTTTTTGTTTCATTTGCGTCAAGAGAGAAACACATCGCATCTTTTTATTCATTTCTGAGTGAGCACATACTGAGGGCCGAGTGATCGCGCTGATATTATTAGCACGTCATTCCACATCTTTACAAAAACATACACCCAGAAATAGTCACATTTCAGTTGTGATTTTAGAAACAAAACCCTCAAGTTAACTCTACCCTGGACTTTACTTGTGGAGAGCCCTCATCCTGTCTCGCCTAAATGTGCATGAAAACGAGACACCCCTGAATGGCTGATGTGGCTTACTGAACTAAACGAGGCTTTGCATTCTGACTTGTACGCCTCTAATACTGAGTTAAATCCATAAAGTTACAAAATAGAAAACTCACCATGCTTCTGCTCCAGCTCGAGGTACCGTTCTGGCTTTTCGTCTTTCTGTAGGAAGTGCCGCAGGAAATGCCGCTCAGCCTTGTCTCGCTCTGTCTGTGAAACCTCCCCGCCGTTCAGCACTTCAATTGAGGGTAAGCTGGAACGTAGGATCAACCACAGCATCTTCACTTTGCTCCAGTCAGAAGGAGCTATATATACTCTGAACATGTCCACATATGAAAGTACATTACAATGTCTGAGTTTACAAATCACTGGCAGTCTAAAAAAATGCTCACCTTAACCTCCAACCAAAAAGTTCTGCTTCCATATCATAATAGATTATTTCATCATTAAGTACGTTTTGAGTTGCAGTACTGCCACTGTTAAATTAAGTACGTTTTGAGTTGCAGTACTGCCACTGTTAAATTAAGTACGTTTTGAGTTGCAGTACTGCCACTGTTAAATTAAGTGCGTTTTGAGTTGCAGTACTGCCACTGTTAAATTAAGTACGTTTTGAGTTGCAGTACTGCCACTGTTAAATTAAGTACGTTTTGAGTTGCAGTACTGCCACTGTTAAATTAAGTACGTTTTGAGTTGCAGTACTGCCACTGTTAAATTAAGTACGTTTTGAGTTGCAGTACTGCCACTGTTAAATTAAGTACATTTTGAATTGCAGTACTGCCACTGTTAAATTCACATCTAGGGAAACATTTACTACTGTTAGTGATTCTTCCACTGTGACCCAGGGAAACTTTGACTACTATTTCTGACATATGCTGCTCTCTCCACGGATGAGAATGATACCAAAGTCATAACAACTTAAAACGAACAGGACTCTTTTAAGGCATGAGAGAATGACTTCCCTCTTGATTATTAGAAGACACACATGGTCTGATTAGTGAAAAACTACATCTGTTAACATGTGTACATTTTTCTGCACCCACACATTCCTGTATGAGAGCAGTTACACCATCTGGCCATACGTAGACGTAGTAGTCAAAAATACTATTACCTGCATGTTGCCATCATATAGGGATATTTAACACGGATGACATTTTTTTCTACAGTAACCATTGTAATAGAATTCCATGATGACATCTCACCAGGCCAAAAACAGCTTCCTTCTGTCATCCTGTGGAAGGTCATCAGCCAATGAAATGCCCTAAAACAGAAGAATTGTCCGCGTGTTAGAGATGATTTGATTGGAGGAAATGTTAATGATCATGCTATGAAAGAGCAGGACATAATGTATGAATAACGACTCCTTCAGGGGTGGTTTGCAGGGTGGTTATGAAGATGCTTGTCATTAACCATATTTTGCCGTTAGAAAGTTTAGTTAAAACTGATAAATGCACTTTCAAATGTGCATAATGTCATTAAAATGACAGTTAATTTAACTTTTTCTGCTATGAAATTAAACTTCTATAAAAGCAACAACACAACTCTTAAGTATAAAGTGATGAATCAGTGAGAGTCAAGCAGAACGTGTCACCTGATAAATGCTAAACTTCAGGTGATATTCGGCATTTGTAATGACACATGAGGCATTGGTGTATCCTGGTGTTCGGCAGGGATTTCTCCTGCCCCCACAATCAGCCATGTCATCCAGAAAGCAATTTCAAGTGTTGATGACACATGATCTGGGTCTTAGGGGCCTGGATTATTTGTCTGTGTTTCTGATTGGTGTTTTATGCCGTACTTGAGAATATTTCATTATACAATGGCGGCCAGCATTATGGGGGGTGGAAACTGGGCAGAGCTTGAGGGGAAAAACCCACAACCATTCACAGGTTGCTGGCAGACCATTCCACATACGACCAGCATGACCTGAGAGAAAGCCAACCTGGACTTGAACTCACGACGACAGCATTGGTGACAGGCTTCCGGGTCATTGTGATTTGCTAACGCTCGTAACCACTACGGCCAAGGAGGCCCTCTCTCTTTTGGAGGGGATAAACAATGGGATGTCTCTCAATGTTCCAACATTGTAATTCTCAACAGTCACACACAACGCAGCAAACTTTGTGCAATTTACATTCAAATGCATATATCTTTGCAACACGTGAAACATAATCTTGCGTATGCTTGTAGATTCTCGTCGAAAACTAAGTATAAAAATACATATGATAAAAACTAGAGGACAGCTGAACCCTGGATTGTTGCCAAAGTCGTCGATGTTGTAACCTGCGAATAAGTCACCATGTGCTTTTGTTTGTCCCATGAGAGGTCAGTTATTCAGAATGTGCACTGACGCAGTAATTAAAACAAGCAGATCTATGTGTAGCTGGAATACATTTTTTCCTGGCTTTGATGTTAAAAAGTTATCAACATCTGCTTAGAAATGTTAAAACGTCAAATCAAAAACGCTCACCGTGATTCTAAGCGACTTTATACTGGGGAAGGAGTTGATGGCTCTCAGGTGGTCCCAGTCTGAGATTCTCGTCTGACTCAAACACAGCATGGACAAATTCCTGAAGGGTTTACCTGTATCGGCACTACCCTCAAGCTCTGTGTTTGCTCTTGACTGCTCGCCACCACTGTTCCCTGGAACCACTGTTTCATGATCACATTTACTTTGAACAAAATGCCCGAACGCTTCACCAGAAGTGTTTCCTTGATCATTCATGTTTGCATTGAAGGAGAAATTTTCTTGGGTACAATTCCCAGGTTTCAGAACCGTGATGCGCACAGCACTCACAGAAGCAGTGTCACTAATATCACAGTTTGTGGAAACTTGTGCAGGCCTACATGTATCACAGTGTTCCTTGAGGACGGAGTCATGGGACTTGTGAGAGTCGTCGGTACTGTTGCATGGCAGATGATTCACACCTTGTGTAGCCTCTTTATCACAGGTTGTGGCTTCATGCTTGCACTTATCACAGTTTTCTAGGAGGACGGAATCTGAGTGAGCATTGTGCGGGTTGTTGTTTGGTAGCTGATGTACACCACGTGAACCCTCAGTATCACAGGTTTTGGCTGCATGTGAGAGACTGTCACAGATTTCTCGGACAGCTGAGTCCTCAGTAATGCTGTTTGGTAGCTGATTTACACCATCTTGAGCCACATTACAAATCTGTCCAGAACTGATTACTGGCACCTCCCTCTCACCTGTAGATTGGGCTTGGTCATATGACCCAGGACTGCACCCTGAGGTGTTTATTTTCGCACTAGATTCAACCTTTTGTGAACACTCAGAATTTGACACGTTTGTGACAATGTCATCCAAAATGGCTGCACAGACAGCAACAGAACTGTCACTTGCTGAGGCCTTCTCTTCTGGCGAATCAGACAGAAATGTTCCTTCTTGTGAATGGTCATAGAAAACTACATCAACTGGGTTCCCAGACAGTACCAAGCTCTGAAGTTGAGGAAGATGACGCAATTTCCAGAACTCAGTCCATCTTCAAAGAGACAAATGAAAAACAGTCAAGACATTGTTTGAAAATAACCAGTTATTAACAATCCGTACCTTTGCAACTGGTAATCAAGAAGACATATTCAGCAAACAGCAAAACTACACCAACTGTTTGGCTACCCTTGTAACAAACAGCAAGGATAATTAAATACATTTCACTTAACACTTCCTGCAAACACCCAGTACATTAAATATCCAGTACAAGAGGAAAATACTTCAAGAACTGTTCTTTAATCAAATCAAAATATGTAACATACTGCACAAGACCTAATATTATTGATGCAGACTGGTAGTTGTAACACATTGGCCAGGGCAAGGTGTAATACACTAGACATGATTGTCACATGCAAAGTGTAATATTCCGAACGTTTGTCACACACAAGGTGTAATATATTAGAAACGATTGTCATAGACAAGGTGTAATATATCCAACATGATTGATAGTCAAGATGTAATATACTGGGTGTGATTGTTAAAGACAGGTTGTAGTATATTGTCACACACAAGGTGTAATGCACTGGAAATTACAATATTGTGACAGACAATGTGTAAAACACTGGACATGATTGTCACACACAAGGCCTAATATACTGGACTAATGGTTGTCACTCACAAGTGTGATATGCTGGACATGATAGCAGCATACAAGCTATATCACACATGCCTTCACAGATCAGGTGTAACATACCGGGCATGATTGTCACACAGAAGGTGTAATATGTATACTGGACATGATTGTTGCACAGGTGTAATTTGCATACTGGACATACTGTCACATACAGAGTGTAATACAATGGATATGTATGTTAGACAAGGTGTAACATATCGTACATGACTGTCACAGTCAAGGTATAGTAGTTGAGGACAAAGTAATATACTAGGCATGATTACTGTGGACCAGACAGCATGTTGCAAAACATCAATCAAATAAATAAATAAACACTGGACTAAATGTAATAAACATGTGCTGAACAATACTCTTGTAGAACAGATGTAATATACTGGACATGAATGTTGTTTGTGGACCAGTTCTATATGATACACATATGTATATATGCTGGATATTAATTTTGTGGACAAGGTCTAACATACAGTAACTTCATTGATGTTCCATGTGAAACTTACTTTTGGATGTTGTTGTTGTTCAAACGAAGTGTCTCAATGGTTTCCAAAGCTTGAAGGTTTTCATCACTGACTTTCTGGTACCCTGTAAAAAGTGCCCAGTTCAAATATTCTTATTTAATTGACATTTATATATTAGTTTTAAACACTGTACTCAAGAACTTGTAACATACATGAAAGAGAAAACTGCAGTGCCCAAGGGAAATCACTGCCCTTCACCAGGTACACATGTAGCTTACAAACCTCCTGATCTAAAGCAACAGCCAAAACAGCAATTGCTGGATTTGAACTCATGACCTCTCTGGTGAGGGGCCTCACATCCAAAGCGAGTCGTTGCTTTATTATCTGAGCCAGCAAGACTCTCTATTTCCGCAACCAGTAAAGATAAATGTATGGCATGAAATACTGGGAGAAGAAGCCCTTCATACTTGAGGCATGCCATCACACTCCCAAACCTACATGTAGCACACTCCTGAAACAAATCCAGGTGTGCTAATAACACATGCCTGTAGGTAATGAACAGTCTGGGGAGTGTGAATCTAGGTGTGCAAACCACTCTCCTGGTCTTCTGCAAACCTACATGTAGCACACTCCTGAAACAAATCCAGGTGTGCTAATAATACACCCCTGACATAATGACGTCTGGTGAGTGTGACTTTAGGTGTGCAAACCACTCTCCTGGTCTTCTGCAAACCTACATGTAGCACACTCCTGAAACAAATCCAGGTGTGCTAATAACACACCCCTGACATAATGACGTCTGGTGAGTGTGACTCTAGGTGTGCAAATCACACTCCTGGTCTTCTGCAAGGTGGTGTGATAATCACAGAAAAGCCTAAAAACAAAGAAGGCCTGGGACGACCCAGAAGAAGTAGTGAAAAACACATTATTCATTATCAAGCAATTCCAAACAAAAACAATCGAAAAAAATCTGCCTTTCTCACAAAGGTCACAGCATTAAAATATAATATTTATAATAATATAAAAAGTACAAATTTACCTACCATTTTCACAGATATGCAGTTCTTTCAGGCTTGGGGTTAGCTGTGCAAGGGAGAGAACTTCTTCCCAGGTCATTTCTGTGCGGTTTAGAACCATGTCTTCCACAGATTTCAAGGGCTGGCCCCAAGTTGCTAATGTTCCCTAGGATATAAGGCAGCACAGATGCAAGGTTAAGGCACCCTACTATGGTCAAAATGGGTGGAAATTCAATCCAAATTCATGTCTTGTCATGCAATTTTATGTTTAGTAATTTACCCTGAATTAAACATGTTCATTTAAAGCATTTATAAATATATATTTTAAAATCTTTTCTACACCTTGAGATCACTGACATGATCCTAATTATACACCAAAAAAATAAATAAATAAATAAATAAATACATGAAAATACACCATTCAAGCTTTCAAACTCGCAGTAGATCCAGCATGTATTTTCTAATTTGTACTACCCTAACTGACCTAAACTTTGTCCATCTGGCTTATTTTTCCTTATTCTGAGAGTTCTACTGACTTCAGAAAGTTTTAAAGCTTGTCAGGAAGGTTGCATGATACCCTGCTGGGGAAAACTGAGTAATATCTTCAGTAATAATGATACTTTATGACATTTATTTTGCCACTAAAGATGCACTTTTTTGGACAACTTTTAGGTCATTTTCAGGAGTCATTGGTCTGAAGACAATTCATATAAATCACATACAAAACAATATACACAGATCTGTTAGTCATTGTAAAAAGAAAGTAAAGGTGCAAGTACTTCACAAGTATGACAACTTCACTACAGTACTGTCGCCATTTTAGCTCATTTCCGTATGAATTTATTACCTGATCATGAATGAATTTGTTTGAGCTCAGGTTAACGAATTTGAGGCAGGGCAGCTGTGAGAGAATGGTCAGTGTTTCCCTCCAGGAAGTCAGGCAGTTGCCCTGAAGGTCAAGGTCACATATGTTGGGACATAATGAGGCTAGGCCTGGGCTCGGTAAGCCAGCATGGCTGATTCTCATCTTATTCAGAACCTAAGAAGCAAGAAAAGAGATATCACCATTCAGCCCAAACATCATAAAAACACTTGAAGTACATTTACCTACACTATTTCATTCGGCTGAATATATCATCATAATATTGCATGCATTTGGTACTGGTAAAAGTCTTCTTGGTGTGCTCTTGTTGTTTTGTTTTTGTTTTTTTCCATTGTAGCACTAAGATAAATGCTCTGTTTGTTGTGAGTTATTTACAGTACTGGATTGGGGTTTGAAGCCATAGTCAAGAATATTTCCCTATTGATTTCTCAGGAAAATCCAGAATATACTGGAGTGATGCTAGTATTAAGACCAAAAAAGTTTCTCACATGTCATATCCCATTAACTTTATACAGGACCACTAAAAGGGCCACACAGGGGCCTACTGACACCTAATTCAACAACGGGAATCGTGCTACCTCCATATTTCATATTTCTGACATTCATTCAGTCGGCAGACAAGGTCGATGTCAGAAAGTTCAGTAAGGAGGAGAGGAGGAGACCATTTAGCTTGCTGAAATACATGTTCATGTAACAACCACCAATTAAGACCCCTGAAGAACAGCAGGGATGGAAGAATCTCAAGAGACCTACATGCATTGACTGAGAGACAAGTATCCAAACCACTCCCTCATGATCAGTCTCTCAAAATGACATACATTTTTCAGATACCAACAACTCTTTTAAAACTGAGAGATAACAAGTCTTTGACTAGTAGTCATGCCATTGACTTTGCCTTGTCTTGCTAGATATATATATAGGCTGGAGTTTGACACCACTGGGTTTAATGAAGAGTTTAATAAGTACCTGCATGGCCTTTCAGCTGTGGTTAGACCCATGTCAATGATTATGTATATATGGCTTTATGAATGGTTTACCTCAGCCTTTATCAATACACCTCACCTGTATTCCGTATGACACACAATACTGTTTTTTGAAAAAAAAAAAATACCTGCCATTTAGGTATGAATGTCAGAATTTTAAAACATCAAAACTGACTTAATGAATAACTGGGAGCACGTTGGATATTTTATTTATTTATTTGATCGGTGTTTTACGCCGTACTCAAGAATATTTCGCTTGTACGACTGCAGCCAGCATTATGGTGGGAGGAAACCGGGCAGAACCCGGGGGGAAACCCACAACCATCTGCAGGTTGCTTGCAGACCTTTTCAAATACGGCCAGAGTGGAAACCAGCAAGAGCTGGACTTGAACTCACAGCGACCACATAGGTGGGAGGCGTTGGGTCATTGCACGGCACTAACACGCTAACCGACTGAACCACGGGGGCCTCCCACCTTGGGTAACATCTTAGCATGTATGCGTTGATGCTAAGTTTAAAGATATACAGGCTCAGTGTGCTGTTTCAAAATTATGATATTCTGAATTAACAGTAACTACAGCATGATATTCCATCTACATGGGATTTTTAAACGGTGATGCTTTAAAATTCTGACAGTCTGAAATAAGACAAGTACATGGAGTAGTTATTGTGCAATCACTTTATAGTAGATGGCATGAGTATGTAGATGGAATTTTGGATATTTTATTTATTTATTTGATTGGTGTTTTACGCCGCATTCAAGAATGTTTCACTTTTACGATGGCAGCCAGCATTATTTTGGGTGGAAATCGGGCAGGGACAGTGGGGAAACCCACGACCATCCGCAAGCTGCTGGCAGACCTTCCCACGTACGGCCAGAGAGGAAGCCAACATGAGCTGGGCTTGAACTCACAGCGACCTCATTGGTGAGAGACTCCTGGGTCGTTGCGCTGCTACAGCGCGCTGACCGACTGAGTCACGTCGGCCCAAGAGTGATTAAATGACACACAGTATCTGGTCATTCTGAAGTCAAAAGAAATCAGTGTAGACTTTAGTTTCAGCAGAGAGTCTCACCACTGTCCTCAGATGTCCCAGTTCAGGTTCGCCTTCACTCGACTCCGAGTCTTCTCGCTTCCGCGAAGGTTTCCCAAATATCACAATGTTGATGTTGCTCTCCATGTCACCCACGTCGCAGTACTTGTCCTTCAAAGCCTCCGTGAAACTCTTCATTTTCGCAAGCTTTCCCCTTGACACCCGAGACTGAGCTGTCCTTTCCTCCGCTGACATTGTTCCGACAGTTTTGACCAGCTCGTTTTCACACACTAACACCAAGAATAGTCTGTACACGTCAAATCTATTTTAGGAGGATACATAATCCAGGCCACGCGATAGTGTTGACATTCATTACCCAGTGCCCACCAGTAAAGTTTCTCAAAATTCAGGCGGTTGCTGAATAGATTTAAGGTCAGAAATATGTTATTGTTTGTCAGACTCTGTAAACACATTATTTATATTTGTGCATCTTATGAAAAAATGTTTCATATCCGCATTTTATATAATTTAAGGAAAACAGCACCGTGTCGTTAGTTTTGACCTACAGACTTATCGCCCTTGAATCATACAACCCAAACATGCCAAAGGACAGCTTGATTTGTTTTTCTGTTTTCAATATATGTGGGTCATACTACAATCACTAGGATATTTCGAAGCTACCACTCAGTCAGTTAAGGAAACCTGCTATTTTAAAACATAAAATTCTTTGGATATTTGTAGTGCGGCATATAATCAACTCACAGCTAACTGCGCTGGCCATTCATGTGAACACCTCCAGAAAGTTCGCCCTATACGCCAAGCATGTCGGTGGTGTTACAACACAGGCTACCATAGAAAAACACCATTTCTGTTGGCTATTGCATCAATCTCCTTTAGGGGAGGAAGAAGGGGCTTGTTACAATTAATACATGTAATACCCAGGTATATGAGCAAGGAATACTTCAGAAAAATGGGAAGAAAAATATCTCTAACTGATTTAAATAGCCTTCTGCTGCTACCTGTAAGGATGGGCAAAGCTCGCAGAAAGAGTCGCAACGAAGCCATTTTCTTCAGAGTAAAAACCTGCGTCAATGTAACAGCATTAGTGACTATAAAGTGAAAATCAGACACCTGTCCTAAATAATTTGGCCTGTTATGTGGTTGTAACACCACTGACAACAATGTCTCACCACTGACACAATGCAACACCACTGACAACAATGTCTCACCACTGACACAATGCAACACCTCTGATTTATACTGAGAAAACTGTTCATATAACGTGGACACATTAAAATACTGATTACTTCAGTTTTTATGCTTGTATGGTACGTGTTGAAATTATGAGGAACCATATCGTGTTTCTTGGACATTTTTCTGCATTTTCGTAAATTTTCTAAATTGAGAAAAGTTTCCATCTTCCATGTTAAATGTTAAATTATTTTGCAGAATTATGACCAGAGAAAAGACTACTGTTTGCAAATGACTTTGCTTAGAACAAAATGTTTTACTGAGATACTGTGGAGATTGAAATAGTGTAATTTTGTCTTATTTAAAATGAAATAAGAATAAGAACACGTGCAACATTTGCTGCATGATGAAGTTTAGCTCATCAAGTAAATCTAACCCTGCACTTTCACTTTTCATTTACCGTGCAATACCCCTTTCAGAATAGTTTTCTTTCTCTGTTCTTCAGAATGGAAAATGTGCTCTCGCTGAAAGGAAAATTCAACGAAATGTCCAAGAAAACATTTTTGGCTATAGCTTGTATTAATTAGGATATATGAAAAGAAAGGCGGCTATCACAAGTTGATTTACCACTGAAAAGCAATGCGTATGTACGGTACGCAATTTTATATAACTCAGCTTCAGAACTATCTTTGAAGCAAGAATGTTCTGAATTCGTTGCCAAATATTTTTCTCCACCATGAAGGGGGGGGGGGGTATGCCTTGCGTTTATCCGGCATTACTGAAAACTATTGACTGCTCCTCTTGTATAAATTCGTCCTATTATATACTTCCTTAGTTCTTTAGCGGTTTGTGTTAAAAGCTGTTTTGGAGGCTGGTCACGATTTTTGAGCCAGAAGGTCCATAGTAGTGTACGAATGTCTGTTCCGACACATAGTTTTTTTCGCAGGTGTTTTAACCTCCAGTTAAAAAATGCCAGTTAAATACAAATATCACCACATAAGGCTAATATAATACTGAAAATTTGTGGAACGATCCTTAATTTAATGCCACAATCTCAGTGGTTTTACATGTATGTCAGAGGTGTTATAACCTCTTCTGTGTTATTCAAGTAACACCACTGACTGTAACACCACTGACATCCTCTCATTAAATCAACGATTTCTCCCTAACTGCCAGGCAATAAGAAAGGATTTATTCATCACATATATTGCCAGAAATTAGGAGAAGGGTGGCCCTTTTCTTGTATTTCTTTCCCACACTCTTATTGAAGCTGTAAAGACGTAACACCACTGACAGGTAATAAAATGTCTCGCAACATTTTTCAGCGATACTTTAAATAAAAACATAAAATAATGACACAGAACACAGCTAGCTTTTCAGAGAGCTCATTATCCAAGTACATGCAGCTGCCTAGCAGCAGAATTTGGCAACAGGTAGGGAGGAGTCAGTTTTTTTATGCTTCTCTATGTTGTAACACCATTGACATCAACATTAGTAACAAGGATAAACATGTAAAATATTACATTAAAATTAGTGTTATATCACAATTTTTTTTATTAAAATGTAAAGACACTATTTGTGTACGTCTTTATGTGTTGCCATTGTTAAAATTCCAGTTTGTATTACGTGTTATACCAGAGATCATTTCTTGGACTGTAACACTTAGTTTTTGTAATAGCCTCAAGATGGCAGCACAGGGTTCTATTAAGTTAAACTCGAGAGAAAATAAATTTGCCATTTAGAACAAAGGCTTATATGATGTGTTAACCCGTTTGCTAAACTTTTGAAATATAATACTAGTACGTCTTGTTAGGTTTAAATTAGGTGCGGTGAACAATTCTTTTTTGTAACATGAATAGCCTAGTTACTGGAGAATGACCCCTGTGTGTGCAGTTGTGGGGAATACTTGATCCCTATGTCGATACTGCACAAATGGAAAAAGGCCCACGGATCAGAATATTTATTTGATGTGTTGGTGACAAGGTATACTAGTAGCCCATGACAGATAGGCTACATTGACTGGTACTAAAGTCTGTTTTTTAGCTTTTATTTAGTCCCTTACTTTAAACCTTTTGTAAAATCATTTTTTTCAGTGACATGTTAACAACCAAAACTCTACCAACTGCTATGTATCACATCTCCGGCTTGCCATGAGACTCAAGTTAAAAAAACTCTTTGTGGTCTGTAATGTTTCCATGAGCATGTTTTTAACACCTCGTCTCAATTGCCTCGAGTGACGTCAGAATTAGTATAATTAGCGTGACATTAGCGTGAGTTTACTAACAGGTGTACGGGTAGTTCAGTTTCACGTAAATCGAAGATCGACTGTCACATTGGCAGTGTTTGTAGTTGTGGATCTGACACATCTCAATCATCACGTCCTGAAATATCTAATATATTTTAATATGCTAATTATATTAATATAATTGAACTAATGTACGAGGTGCATATAAAGATTTGTAGGCCGTGCCATTGGCAAATTTTGCTAAGTGCACAGTCGAACATAGGAAATATAGGTCTATACCGAGAACTGGGTTTGAACTCACGATCGACCTCACTGATCAGAGGAGCTATAACGACTGAGCTTCGGACACAAGTCATTATACAGCTTAGTTTGGCCCGAAAGATCATTCCGTACATTTTTCGGGTGAGCGGCATTGTGCCAGGAAGTATGTTCGGTTGCCTACTGCCTGGTGGCATTTTACTCTGCAGATTCTGGTATTCTCAGTCCGCACATAACCTTGACCGACGTGACTGAGCCCGGTGCCGACAGCAGTCCAATAAATAAATATAAATAATATCGCTATTACCATTTGTTTACAAGTTAGAGTGGCCGAGGGGGGTATCGTGTCGTCATGAGCACCGTGCCTCTCACCAATGACGTCCCTGTGAGTCCAAGTTCAACGGCCTTACGTGGGAGGGTCCGCCAGCAACCTGGTGAGGTGAGTTTCTCCCGGGGTCTGCCCGGTTTCTTCCCACCATAATGCTGGCTGCCGTCGTATAAGTGAAATATTCTTGAGTAGGGTGCAAAACACCAATAAAATAAATAAATAAATAAATGAATAAATAAATAAATAAATAAATAAATGCAAGTTGGATGTTACCATGCTCATGCGTAACGCATGAAAAGTCTGTTTTAAATTGTACCATTTTGCAGCGACAAGAAAATCAATATTTTGGGGGATTGTTTTCTTAGTGCATGTATGTAACAGATTGTGCTGACATAATAAAAACAAACAGTGGGACTGTTTCTTGTTGTTTCGCATATATTTTATGCTTTGTCCAATAATAAATCAACAAAGATATTCAAATATACGGGACGGACCTCACCGCACGGTTATAAAGGTAAGCTATGTAGGGTTCTCTATACACGTGTGTATAGGCTTTTAGGTCCGCTCTTCTGGTGCTTTTCACAGAAAGTGAATGCTTGATTAGACCTTCTTTGAGGCCGGCAGGACTTCGAAATAAGGCAAACAAATTAAACCATAAAGGCTAAGGCCACAACCATGGGGACGATCAAAGATTTTTTTGAACAGAAATTGTTCACGGAGAACAAAAAGAGTCAGGATGGAGACAACAGCCGTACGGTAAGCTATATGTAGGCTACATGTATACGGGAATTGGCTGTACTTGTATGTATAGTAGATCTGCTCTATACATGTACGTGAGAAGTGGTTGTACAGTAGATGTGCTATATACATGTATGTGGGAAGTGGTTGTACATAGGTGCGTAGTAGATCTGCTCTATACATGTACGTGAAAAGTGGTTGTACATAGGTGTACAGTAGATGTGCTATATACATGTATGTGGGAAGTGGTTGTACATAGGTGCGTAGTAGATCTGCTCTATACATGTACGTGAGAAGTGGTTGTACATAGGTGTATGGTAGATCTGCTATCTGCATGTATGTGGGAAGTGGTTGTACACGGGTGTATAGTAGATCTGCTATGTACATGTTTAGCAACGTGCAGAATTGTTACATTTCCATTAACTGTACATGTAGGCTAATGGGTGAATATGGCGAGACGAAAAGCATACATACACGTCAAACACCGAAACGTGTCTTAACAAAATGAATTAACCCAAGAAGTGTTGAGCGATGAGAAAATTATCGGTGGACCTATTCGAGCTACATAAGTAGTCTATGCCTAATTTGCACGTAACTTTAATTATACAATCTTGATGGTTATATATTACGACCAAAGGTCCTTGTTGTAAATGGGTGTCATCTCGCCATGTGGATTTGATGCCGGCATATGTAGGCCTATACACGGATAGGTTATCCGGTAAGGTAGCGCGATAAAAATACCTGTCAGAGCACGGGCCTCTCGGACATGCAGACTACACTACACAGTCCATGTTATATCGTAGGCAGTAATCTTTCAAAACGCAGAAAGCCGCTTATATCTCCCAAACCATGCCAAGATATGAAAGTCAATAGCGTACAAGGGTTGTCGAAAATTTTCTGAAGATTTACCTATAAAAATTCTTCCACATCGGCCGTGTCCGATAATAAATGGAAGGGTTAAAATTATATCTCAACTGGAATACTATGTGTTTTATCGAAGCAGTGTGTAGCCTTATATGGAGATCAATTGTCCGCTGCACTGGTGTATTATACAGCCCGTGGGGTGTCCACTTCATCTTTACCTGGTGTCATGGCAGCAAAAGATTCCGCTGCTAATAGTATGGTTACTGACATTCTCACATTGTCACTGTGTAACTTAACGGAAAATACAGCGTGCCTTTGAGTACAGCTCTTTAAAGACGAAACTTGTGCGTTACCGGTACATTTTTGACACTTTATACATGTTATGTTAATCTGTGAATATATTCAATATAACTGATGGATAACTTTGTCATCAGGTTAGTTACGACAAAGAGGAGCCTCCAAATTCCCCCAACAGAGAAAACCCGTATTTTCACGCCCCGAGAGAAGACGGTGAGAAAGTCAAACAGTGGCGTGAGAAACAAATCCAGTTGCTGGCGGAAAAAGGTGAGGTGGTTCGAAAATGTACACTTTTTAAAACTCATAACAATAGTAGGCCCTATGTATAGTTAGATTAATAAACGTATTGTATGTGTGTCTGACTTTTGCGTGTCTTAACGGGTAGCTACATGTCTAACACCACAACATACTGAGTCAAAGCCAAACCACGACAGTATGATAGTTGGCAGATGGTCACGCGTAACCGTGGAACTACGGCATCTTTTATTATAAAGTGCGCACGGAAATGCAGAAAAAGTTACGGCTTATACACCCGCCCTCAGATGCAGGTAGGTAAAAATGCAATGACATTCAGTGCAATGTACACAGAGGTGGCTGATAGAATTACCGAAAGTGCTGTGTTGTCAACACATTTAATAACTACATGAAAACATGAAAACAGTGCAAAAGTCAAATCTGGCAGAATAATATGCTCAGACGCTTATAATCTGAACTTTCTGCGACTGTCAAGCCTCATAGGCCAATGTCCGAAGGCACGTGTTGGTATTCCGTTCTTGCATTTATGACACGGCGCTAAAATGTGAGCTGTTTTGGTGTTGACCCTCGTCTTCAGGGCAGTTTCCACGTGTTTTTGGACCTGGGATCTTTGAAGCTATTAATCGTATGCCTGTAGATTTCTTTAAATTGGTAAGCTACGAAATTATTCAAAGAAAATAATCTTTTACTTCAACATGCTGTAAGATGAGAGTTTTTTTGATCTGGGAGCTTTGAAGCTATTAAACGTATGTAGATTTCTTTAAATTAATACGAAATAATTTATAGAAGAAAAACACTTTTACTTCAACATGCATGTTGTAAGAAGACAAATTTACAATACAGGTAATTGAAAAAATAGCTCGCAAATCACTGGATAAGATGTTTAAAAGTACTGCAAATTGATAGTCTATACCGTTATATATATATATATATATATATATATATATATATATATATATATATATATATATATATATATATATATATATATATAATGAATATTCTTTCAGACAAAAAGGAAGAAAAACAGAAACAAGAATGGATCATGTCCGCAAAGAAAGAATTAGAAGCCTGGCATAAACAGAATGCGGATTTGATCTCTAAGCTAAAGACGACAAATCGGTAAGGGTTAATTCTGAATTAAGTTATTTAATTGCTGCATGCCATATAATGGGGGAACTTCACACAGAATTCCCTATTATGCTTTTTAAAGCAGAAAATAGTCCTCCCACACAAAATCTACCTAGTAAAATGCTTATTGAAACTGTTTTTTTTTAAATATGCCAGTTAATCATCAAAACGATACTCAAGTTCTCATTGTTAAATGCTTGCAGCGAATTAGTGAAAGCCGAGACGCCAGCCACCGATGAAAATATACCACTGCGATGGGAGAAAGTGTGTGAGTACTGTGACGTTACTCAGGCCGCCATGGAGGGCTCAGCCACGAAGGACAGGAGTCGGATGTTGGGCGTCTTGCTCAGGTTGAAAACGCCGGCACCTTAGCACAACGCGGACTTTCCCAAATATAGGCACATTAATTATCATTTTTATATATATATAAAGTTTAGCATAAAAAATAACGCCGAACAATCTGAGAAAACTGTAATACATGATTCATCAACAATTTTATTCCACTTTCATCAACAAACCAAATCAGAGGTAAGAAATATTACAAGCAAGAACAGGGTACGAATGCTGCGAACTTGTAATCATCAAAATACTGTGTACATTATTGTATATTTAACTTAGGTGTTTATCATGATCCATTTCTATGTCAGTCGTTTTCCAAAAAACTTTTTGTTTTTGTTAATACAATTATTCCCTAATTGTCGTTATGCACCAAACATGTGTTATTATTCTTTGACACTTCTAGTCAGGGAAAGAACAAGTCTTTCGGACTTTATTCCCGTCTTTTATTAGGTAATCTGTCATTGTACATACAGTTTATATTTGGTGAATAATCAATCAATCAATCAATCAATCAAACAATCAATCAATCGATCGATCAGTCAGTCAGTCAGTCAAACAAGCAATCAAGCAAGCAAAGCAAGCAAAGCAAGCAAAGCAATCAATCAATCAATCAATCAATCAAACATGTTTGTATAGTGAGTAACGGTTACATTATAAATGCCGAAAAATGGCCTCTGTGACCGAGGGGGGTTGGCACACTGAAGTAACATGATGACTCATGAGCCTCTAACAACTGCGATCCCTATAAGTTCAAGAACAGCTGACGGTGTCTTCCTCTCCGGTCCTGAGTCGGAAGGTCCGAAAACAACCTGCGTATGGTCGTGGGTTTCGCCCGGGCTCTGCCCGTTTTCCTCCCACCATGACGCTGGCCAACGTCGTATATGTGAAGTATTCTTGACTACGGCGTAATCCAAAATGAAATGTAAAAAAGTAAATAAATACACATGCTAACGCAAGTGTATGTATTTACCGTTTTTGCAATCAACTTTGCATGACGTCCAATTAAAAATCATTTGTTAGGATAACAAAAGCATTCTTAAGCAGGAATGTAAGGAAATTTTCCATGTCTGACGAACAGACTTGAACGTCAGTGCGGTGAAAAGACAAGCTAAGAGCCACTCAAGACCTTTTGGTGCCTTAGTAACCATATATGGTGGCCGAGACACCAGAGTCATTGTCCGCACAGGAAGGTACCAAGAGCTGGTCGAGTTGTCTCCACTTGTCCATATCTCTTAATCTGAAGATAGATATCTTTCACTGCATTAGGATGAATACCTTTGAATAGGCACAACGTCTATTCACTAACACATCCGCGATAGTATACTTTTGCCATGACTTAACAGATTTCAAACCGCAAATAAAACTTTCCATCCCTTCTGTGAACCTCACATAATAGTCTCACGTGCATGAAGTAGGTCAAATGCTATTCCTTTTCATACAATTCTCTTTTGAAAACGATTCGGGATAATCATATACCCATTTGACATTATCCGTCGTCTATTATTGTCCTAGTGCAAACAGTTGGCAGATCTTGCGTAGGGAAAACTGCGAGCATATTTGTCGCAGAGTCATGTGTCATTAGGGAAGCTGTCACGGTCTGGTGAACACATTTAAGTGAAATGAAAAAGTAGAACGGTTTTGAATGCTAAACTACAGAAACTTCGCTCGCCTGTCGGAATTTTTACCCAGCTGTTACAAATTAGGCTTACTGGTTCAAGTCAAGCTCCCGCTGGTTCTACCAGTGGGTTTTAAGTCAAGATTTCCAGGTACAGTTTATATTTAGAGTCCCCATTGTCGACAATTGCACACCCCTATTACAGTGTTCCCCATGACAGCCCCCTATGCCTATAATTGCGGAGTGCTTATGCACCGCCCCCAATTACAGCCCCCCTCCCCCGTCGATAGCTGTACATCCCTAATTCACTGCCCAGGATTACAGCCCCCGCCCACCCCCCGCCGATAATTGTGCAGTCCTAATTCACTGCCCTCAATTACAGCCCGTCCAAGCCGATAACTGTCGGCTCGATGTATGTATGTATGCTCAGTAACCTGTAGTACCTCTCGGTGTATGTGTGCTCAGTAACCTGTAGTACCTCTCGGTGTATGTATGCTCAGTAACCTGTGGTACCTCTCGGTGTATGTGTGCTCGGTAACCTGTAGTACCTCTTGGTGTATGTGTGCTCAGTAACCTGTAGTACCTCTCGGTGTATGTATGCTCGGTAACCTGTAGTACCTCTCGGTGTATGTGTGCTCAGTAACCTGTAGTACCTCTCGGTGTATGTATGCTCGGTAACCTGTAGTACCTCTCGGTGTATGTGTGCTCAGTAACCTGTAGTACATCTCGGTGTATGTATGCTCGGTGACCTGTAGTACCTCTTGGTGTATGTGTGCTCAGTAACCCGTAGTACATCTCGGTGTATGTATGCTCGGTGACCTGTAGTACCTCTTGGTGTATGTGTGCTCAGTAACCTTTAGTACATCTCGGTGTATGTATGCTCGGTAACCTGTAGTACATCTCGGTGTATGTGTGCTCAGTATCCTGTAGTACCTCTCGGTGTATGTATGGTCAGTAACCTGTATTACCTCTCGGTGTATGTATGCTCAGTAACATTTGGTACCTCTCGGTGTACTAAATACATGCCCAGTAACCTGTAGTGTCTGTCGGTGTAACATGCCCAGTAACCAGATGTTGCATAGGTTAGATTAATGTGTTTTGTTGTACACTCTTAACCCAGTGGCACCAAATACATTTTTCGACAACACCAGATATCAATTGTCTACACAATTGCACGAAGCAAATTTTCATCTCACAGCAGAACGTGAGATATGTGTGGAAGAACATACAGTCCGATGTTGATTTGGAAGAACACTTGCTTTTGGAAGAACACTTGCTTTTGGAAGAACACTTGCGTTTTGATTTTAATAGAAAAAAACTCAACCAGCACTTGCTTCAGAGAACAGAACTCCTTACTGTTGTGACAAAAGAACGCATGTTGTGTCATTCTTTACGTTTGTTGAACATCAGTTGTGCATATCTTTACGTCACACGTTTCAGAGTTTGTCAGTAACTTGGCCAAAGCCAGTGGCTTTACCCCGGTACTCCGGGTTCCTCCACCCATTAAACGGACCGTCATCGTACAAGGAAAAAAGTATACAATATGGCGTTTAACAACAATAAATCAATCAATCAATGAAGAGAATTTTGATTCAGTAAGTACCGTAAATCGGCAAAGAAAGATTTCAACAGGATGGCAACAGATCGGTCCAACACGGGGAACTAAGCAGAGCGTCTTTTCACTAACACATACGCATGCGTAGTACTATACTCTGGTCATGGCATATCAGGTTTCAAAGAGCGCAGTACATGTAAAGTCTTCCATATGTTCTGTTGACCTCACGCAATTATCTCATTATTATGAGATAGGTCACATGCGGTCCGTTTGGATACTTTCCTCCTTTAATAAGCGACCCTGGATCTTTATATTCCTACATGTATTTATAAATATACCCATATATGCATTATCCTCCGTCTGTTATTCTCCTTGTGCTAACAGCTGGCAGTGCTTGCCTTGGCGACAAAGCGAGTGTGTTTGTCACAGATTCAGTTGCCGGTGTCGAACTGTGTTGAATGCAATCTACAGAAGCCTCGCAAGCCGATGGGAGTAATAGATCGCTTGTGGAAAGTTATACTCACGGCCATGTCCACAAACCACAGTGACGATCATTGTACAGGCTTAATTCAATGCTACCATCTACAGCTTTCAGTGCAATGATTTTCAACGAACTCGGTTTGTCCAAGGCCACCCAATCGTTGTATATGAGCAAAGCAGTCGAATGATAATCGTTCATGTTGTATTGCTATTCGATACTCGGTTTCCTCCCACCATAATGCTGCCTGCTGTCGTATTAGTGAAATATTCTTGAGTTTGGCGTAAAACGCCAATGAAATAAATACATGAATAAATAAATAGTATTGGACAAAATCAGATAAATACCAGATGCGGAATAGTTTTCGCGTGAGCATCATTTTAGCGGTACCAGAGGGTTGCGGACCGCTGATTGCCACCAAGACCTCGAATACAGTAGCTAAGTGAATAGTGAAGGACAGGAATTCTCTCTGGATTAAACCATTTGGTGTGATATTTTTACTCTTTCTTAAGCAATTGTCATACTTTGGTGATCTGTTCAGAGTTTTAAAGGTTAACTATAACCAGTCGCATTCGTCAATAAAATGAAAGGAATATATAATGTATTTTCTTATTTCATTATTGTTTAACGCCAGATGTCGAAATCAGTGTGTCGAAAAACTAAAGCAGTCGCTGAATCGATCGTTGTAAGTAGCATATTTGTGTGTCGGCCAATTGCAGTTGTTTATACCTGGACAGTAGTTGAAGCCTTCGCTGTGCGGAGTATGTAAGTGTATCTGAAATTTTCTGTAGCTGAAACCTGCACAGGAAAAAGGGGAGAAAAGGAAAAGAAATGCAAAGACAAAATAAGCCGATTCAAAATGTATAGGCTATAATTATCAAAATGGGTGTATTCTTCTTCGCCAACCTTAACTAAGACTTCACGACACGAAACGTCAACATTGTCAATTTTATAACACTACATAGAAACGTGGTGACAAGTAACGCGATAGTAGTCCTCTGGCGACGAGGCGAGGAGTTCTCGTGGGCAGAAGGTCTTAACAAGATTGAGTGTCTTTTGTATATTCTGCCAGGCATGGCAATTTGTAAAGAAGCAATTTCAGTGCTTGTCTATGGTAGACCAGAATGACCCATGGACATTCATTTTCTCTGAAGCGTTTTAAAAGTGGACCATTATGTTGTAAGGTTAGGTAGGTCTGTGCAAAGAGCAATACATACGTAGACGTAAAGCTTTGCTAACCTGGTGAAAAGGACTCTCCAAATGAATAGAGGCTACAGAGCTGAGGGGAGCTCGGCTACCGATCTAGTTTTTATCTGGGTATTTCAAAACGCTTACCTGTAGGTGTATACCATGTGATCGTAACATATCATTTTTGGAGATCACTGATGTCACATGAAACTTTTATACACTGCCTCATGAACAGCAGGCGGAGCATTTGCCTATTCCTGTACGCTACTTGAGGAACAGGGCTCAATTTTTGGAAACGGTAAGTTTAGAATATTGAAAACCGAATGTTTTTCAGGGCCGAAAGCACAAGAGCAGTAGTATCAAGGCGTTGATCATCCAGTGTCCGGTTCTCGTTCTTTGTCGTAGTATGCAAGCTCTTAGCTCCCGGGGCCCGTTTCACAAAACTTACCTGTCTGCATCGCATATGCGCAAGAGCTAATAAAGGAGTAAGATTCTACAGGTAAAATGTAGGTTATAATTTCACTTACATGTGCCCTATTTGGCGTTTCAAGAGTTTGCTGAAGTGTGACCAACGTAACATGTTTCAGTCTAGTCGTGTTTTAATGTTGTGCTTGTAAATGATATATTTATTTATTTGATTGGTGTAAATAGTTCACATATATGTCGGAGGCCGCCATTATGAAATTGGACAATAGAGGAAGCCAGCCTTAGCTTGACTTGTTGAAATCATACAGGTCTAATTATGTGACTGCCTACATGACATGCCGACATTATGTTAGAATGTCTCCTGAAATTACATAGCAGGTTAGTATTGTCACCGGGATATAGGCCTTACATATTTACGTAGACCAACATGACGTGGTGGGAGAGGGAGGGGGCCAGGGGGTAGGGTGACGGTATACAATGTATGTGTCGCTGAAATGAGTTGCTATTGAGCTTGTGGAAACCTGAGCAAGAACCAACTGCTGATCTTAGTGTGTACACGTCCTGCTTTGACAAGGCTTCGCAGATCTGAAAATTTGTCATAAATGTTGTAAACAGGCTTGATGGCGCTTGCTGTTCGTGCTAGTGAGATCAATAGGTTTATTTCACCTCCAGGGTGAGATCTTGTTTCTAATTCAGAAGAATGTATTCATGTGTCTCATGATTTTTGCTAAACTTGACCGCTCAAGAAAGCTACATACAACATGTACTTTCCCAGTCCTTTTCCTGTCGCATTAAATCTGTGCTTCGCTGTGTGGTATTGACAATGAATGTAAGGGCTGACATTGAGCAACGCCCATCTAGCTCGGAGCACGTGCACTGTGCATACAGAATGAACACGCCGGGCTTGAATTACCAAACAGACATTCTTATCACAGCGGTACATGTAAACGTTTATTCGTCAACGTGTAAAAGTGTCCTCGTCAAAGAAGTTTTCGTTGAAAAAGAGACGAGGTTGACAACACAGGTGCAAATAATCACAAGGCATTCGTCATCCAGTGGCCTGTTTTTGTTCTTTGCGGTTGCATGCACTCTCCTATCTCCTGTTGTTTCCGTCACACTGATAGATTGTAAGTCAGGGTGTTTTTTTTTTCTCCAGGTCGGCCTATAACTTCAAGCACTTCACGGTTTCGTTCAACCATTAATTATGCAGCCGCCTTTAATATAGGTGCACTGATCCTGCACTTGAATGGTCAATCCATCAATGGCTTCCTCTCTGGCCGTATGTGGGAAGGTCATCCAGCAACAGGATGGTCGTGGGTTTCCCCCGGGCTCTTTCCGGTTTCCTCCCACCATAATGCTGGCCGTCGTCGTATAAGTGAAATATTCTTGAGCATGGCGTAAAACACCGATCCAAAAAATAAAAAAAAGATCAATCCGTCAACGAAATCAGTGTTTCAAATTATATGGGAAAAAAATGCGCATTTCCGAGACAAATCTGCGTAACCCGTCATACGATGCTTCTCATTTGTCTCTTTTGTGAGGGATTGTTTACAACTAACTTCGGTACATATGTCACGTCACGTGGTGTTACTTAGACCAATCAAATTCGACGGTTTTATACTTTATATTTTCTTGTGAGAGAGTGTCATGGCCTAGCGCTGCTAGAAGCTTTTACCTTCCCATCCCAGGGATCGGTTTCTACCTCAGGCCCGGTCCCTAATCCAGTTTCAAACATGGAGCTTTGCCCTCGCGGGCTGTGGAGCCATGGTGAGTGTTCGACGACGCTCGAGTGGCCGTTAGCTCAGTTTAATGCTGGTCGAAAACCACTTGTCTTCCGCCAATACGGTGTGTATAACTGTATGTTACACGTGGGAAAGTTCGTCAGAAACTTACCAATGATCGGTGGTTTATAGGCCAGGCTATCCGGTTTCCCCCACTCATAAAAATGTCTGCTATCGTATAAGTGAAATATTCCTGAGCATGGCCCTGAACGATATTTCCAATCAAGAAAAATGTTCTTGTGAAAGATTAATACACACTGAGTCATTCAGTGATTTCGGCCTGATGGGTTATCTCTTAGTAATCACATTTTTCATGCCATTGAGATCTCACTGCGAAAGATCCTGTACATGTATGTACTTTCATGTATACAACTGAGAGCACCAGCTTCGTTGAGTGTATCATTATATGGAATACCCTGTTTTGTCATTTAGACTTGTACCACTTAGAGAGACCAGCTGTGTTGTGTGCTACGTCCTTTAGCACATCCTTAAATACATGTACATGCTATTTTGTAGAGGGCAGGATGGAACCATGTGTAATAGAGCCAACGTTTTTGGACAATTGGTAGAAAAACCTTGACAGTGTTTACACAGTATATATATTTACACAGCCTGCCTGCTAAATATAGATGGGTCGACTTTAGTGAAAGCTCCAATCTTGTCTGTCAAGAGCCTGGCTTCAAAATACTTTCTATGCCTGTCTTTAGTTATTTTCCCTCCGTTCTATCCGACCGTCTTTACATTCTTGGGTTAAGTATGCGCAGATTGTGCTCAGGCATATTAAACTACTGTATATCGGGAATAAAGACTTTCACATGCCGTAAAGAAAGCAGTTGTGACAGACCTACATACATTCGGTAGTTTTTGTTAGGCAAATGCTAACATAGCAAAGGCGAGACATTTGTCGTTTACGAATGCTGTTCTGGTATAAGACAGGCATTGCTTACGAACATCTACCTATAGGGTAAATTGGGGCCTCCGTGGCTCAGTCGGTTAGCGCGCTATCGCAGCACAATGATCCGAAGCCTCCCACAAATGCAGTCACTGTGAGTTCAAGTCCAGCACATGCTGGCTTCCTCTCCGGCCGTACGTGGGAAGGTCTGCCAGCAACCTGCGGATGTTTGTGGGTTTCCCCCGGGCTCTTCCCGGTTTCCTCCCACCATAATGCTGGCCGACGTCCTATAAGTGAAATATTCTTGAGGATGGCGTAAAACATCAATCAAATAAATAAATAAATAAATAAATATATATACGGTAAATTTATATAGAATGATATCTCCAACCCCAACAAGTACAATTACAGGTAGGCCTGCTATCACTGACTGTGGACGTGAAAACCAGAGAAAAATGCAATAGGGTCTTCTGAGTCGTCAGAATATATCTGAGCATCCCCACCGTCATCATTGTCAGATGGGGTGCAGCTTTCAGTCAATCAGTTTGCCCTGAAGAAGACGAGGGGAGTTTGTTTACTTTCAGGCTTTGACCTTTAACATCCACCCATTTCGCCGCCACTGCATACATGCAAGTGAACAAAAGGGAACTAGAAAAACTCCTTCCCGCCTTTGACAAATGGGCCTAAAGCCGTGTGCTCCTTTGTTCTTTCCTGGATTACGTCACACGTCTATTTGCATGTGTGCTCAGAAAGCACCTAAATACTACACGAGCACTGCGGCTTCACAGCAGGAAACGGCTTGTTTCGCTACGATTTGGACCCTTTTGTGTAGCCTGTCAGCGTCTCTCATTCGTTATATTCCCCTGAAAAAAAAAACTGTCCGTCGACATCTGAATTGTACAGTAAGAAAAATTCCTTCAGGGAGCTTAAAGGACATGTGTATTATTTATTTGATGTTTAATTATTAAACATCAAATTCTGATTAATTTTTCTCCCATATAATCTCGGTAGAGGGATGCACATTACTATGAGGGTATAAACAGAGGACATTTGGCAATTCAGTGGCCTACCTTCCCACGGGTGGCTTGCTGCATATTCGTTGAGGGGAAAAGGTCTCTAGTAAACCCAATGCCTTATTGGTAAAATATGCTTGAGTGCGGCGTTAGACAGAATTGGATTAAATTAATTAGACTGAACGGTGACAGTGAAGAAACAACGGCTGGGATGTTCCGTAAGAAAAATGACTAAAATTTGTTTTCGAAAATAGACGAAAACACAATTAAAACTTCAAGGAAATTAATGATCTTTCTGTCTGGAATCTTTAGGTTGGACAAGTCAAGATTACTTAAATCCCACACAGAATATTGACAGTAAAGTGGTGTAGAAAGAACCAATCGTCTCGTAGTCTCCAAATATGCTATGATTAAACAAATACACATGCAATGGTACTGTAAGAGCCCCAAATATGCTATGATTAAACAAATACACATGCAATGGTACTGTAAGAGCCCCAGGTATGTTAAGATGGTAATGTTTTGTTTTCATTTAGGAAAGACTTTTTTAATATAAGAAGCTTCAACTATATTACATACATTCTGGGGCAGATGTGTACTTTCTAGAAGTCATACAAGGCCTGCGTATGTAGACTAAAGTTTAGACACCAACTGTGTTATGCAATGCTGTTGTGATACTGCAATGGTGCAAAACGCTTTACGTACCACGCCATTGTAAATGAGATGTTTCGTATCAGCTACGTTTTTACTGTATGTGGTCTCCGAAACATTCATACTCAACACGAATTGTTGGTGCATTGACATATTTTTTCATGATTTGATGAGAAATCTTTCTGCTAATGATTATTTCTTCATGTCTCCTTTGCAGATGTTCACTGCCCGTGTCAAAGCCGTTGATTAATTGTAAGACCTCTGCCACATTTTGCCGCCATGACTGAGGTGACGCTAACGAAATATGCACTGGAGAAGAAATCGGAGGACCTTGACTTGCCAGAAAAATCCCTGGATGAGGACGAGTCGGAGGAAACCTTGTCTTACGGTTTAGGAAACTGTCGGCCTGGATTCCTCCAGGTGTTCAACAATTCCAAGTTTCTGCTGGTTTTGTTGTGCGCATTCGCCTGTGTACAGGGTAAGTAACCACGTTAACAACAACAACAACAACTGAGAAATGACATAAACATGCAGCGAACTATGTTGCTAGTGGCAAGAACCGAACACATTTCTTTCGTGACGTCCGTAAAGGAATGTGGAATAGCTGTTAAATAACAAAGTTAACTCCATCATAAACCCTTATAATTCCTGTGAGAATCAACCTTAACTGTTGATTTCAATCGATTTTTATGCGGGGTGGACTCCATGCCTAAGCAGTACAATGAAAGAATAAATGGTTCTGGGTTAACGGATTCGTCGGCATTATTTCAGCCATATCGTGTTGAGAACATGCCTAAAACATGAAGCAGTAACAGGGCAGCCAGTTAGCTGTTGAGGAACCTACATGTGCTACAAAAGTCTTCCTTGTTGGGAACAATAAATAGTTTGTTCGTCGTGTTAAAACTACACTCGCTTGGCACAACTACGAGGAATAGGTTTATCACAGACTACTTACAACGCTAACAGACCGTCTCTGTGGCCTAATTGTTAGAGCGCCTGCTGCGAGGTTGAAACAATCGGGGATCAATCCCAGGTCGGGTCATACCAAAAATTGTGTAATACGACGTGAAACCCAAGCATACATACATACAATACTAACATATAAATGAGCATACATACAAAACGTACCGCGATGATGCAAAGAAGCTGGCATTGTAAGTGCTTTATGGCTATGAAGAGAGTTCAGTGACTTGCTATTTGCTATTATCCAATCGTGGCTTCAGGCCAATGAGATCAACTAATCACCGGGATTTTCGCCTGTCGTGTCGCGTCGAACGGCCAAGTACTTCGAGATTCAAAACGCTTTGTCTTTGATTAACCTGTCTTTACGATGCACGTGTTGTTTTACGTCATGTGTTGTAGTATTAGTTTTAGGTTTGGTGTGTGTCAGTCATAGAAATGATTCCTCTATGGTACAGTAAAGTTTTGTCAGTGGTGACAGCCGGAGCATATTCTTCTTACAGGACATATAATTTGCTAACGGTAGCAAACCTCTTCTGACAAATTTTGTACATTTTGATACTATAGACCTGTAATTTCTGTACATGTTGACGCTGAAATACACAATACTTTCTCTACATGTTGACATTGAAATGCAATAATACTTTTTGTTCATGTTGACACAGAATTACAACTACATTTATTGTGCATGTTGACACTAAAATACAACCATACTTTTGTACATTTTGACACATACCATACATATAACCATACTTTTTACGTGCTGACATTAAAATACAACTATTTTGGTAGCTTTTGACACCAAAATACATATACTTTCTGAAAAGAGAGACAACGAAAGAGAAGTGTACTTTTTGTACACAAGTTTTGTATGTTTAAATTTTTTTGTTCCTAAGGTTTTGTCATCAACGGAATCAACAATGTCAACACTTCGTCATACGAGAGACGTTTCGGACTGGCCAGTTCCGAGGTTGGGATTATCTCGAGCTCGTACGATATCTCGGCTGGGATTCTTGTTCTTCCCATAAGCTTTTATGGTCTTCGAGGCCATAAGATAAAAATGTTGACCATAGGACTAGCCGTTATGGCCGCCGGTTCTTTTCTTATGGCCTTGCCGCATTTTACAACGGGACTGTACGAATGGGGCCAGAACAAAACTGCATTTTGTGTCAAAGGTGGGTAATATTAGATGTTTCTTGAAAATTATCTACACGGAGGTGCAATCATTTAACGCGTTGTTCTTATTTCACCGGAGTGGCGTCTAGCCACTGAGTTTGTGGGTTCGAATTCAGCTCTGGCTAACGTGCCTGAGGCTTTAAGACAGGGGTTTTTTTTTTCACACAAGCCTTTCAAGAGAAATAATGACAGAATTTTACCTTCTGCTGTTTACGATAATGTTAAATAAACTTATGCTTTTTCTCCCACAAGAGCCCAATATTATTTACCTATGTGATTGGTGTTAATGCCTTACTGAAGCCACTGTCACTTATAGAACGGAGGTCAGCATGACTGGGGGGTGAGGCTGTGTGTGTGTGTGCAAATCTGAGTGAACTTGAGGCCGTTGTCGTGTACTTGACGAACATGTTAGCAAGCCTGCTAACCCTCTTCAAAATCTTGACAAATCGAACCAGCCAGAGTTGGATTCAAGCCCGCGACCAAATAATGTGACTCCCATTAACTTGCATTATCACAGGTAACGCGAGCGCGTGTGAAGGAGGCGACTCCACGTTGTCCTATTATCTATATGTGCTGATTGGAGGACAGCTGTTACACGGAGCAGGGGGCACAACTCTGTACACCATAGGGATCGCCTGTATTGATGATAACGTGGTTAGCAGGACATCGGCTTTGTATGTGGGTAAGTAATCGAAGATCTCTCCAGTTCTGTCTTTTAAGGTATGATCGGTCATGACGTCCACCCTAAAATATTTCCAAAGTTACGGTCTTTACCAAGATGCTCCCAGATGTAGCATCAGTCTTGAGGTCTGTGCCAAGATGTTCCTAAATGTAGCATCCATTCTCCGGTCTATATTAAGATGTGCCCAAATGAAGACTTGTTCATTTACCAAGGCCTTTCTAAATGTAGGCTCAGTTTTGTGGTCTCTGTATTTTGGTGTTCCCAGGTGTGAAATCTGTTTTACGGTCTATTCCAAACAGGAACCTTGTAACATTAGTTTTACGGAGTACGTTGTATAAAAACATGGTTTCAAAGGTACATGTAGGATTCATACAGGACCCAAATATGTCTTATTAACGTAAAGGTAGACATTTAATCGCACCTTTGTGGGTAAAAAGATTTACACATATTTTTAGAAAACAAGTTTTTATTTTTTATCTAAAGGCAGTTAATTATTTATGTATTAATTTATTTTTGTTTTTTCCAGCTTTTAAATCATGCATTAATATCATCTGGTTAAACATATTCATATCGTGTCCTCAGCTTTGATGTACGCCTTTGCCGCCGTTGGGCCGGCCATAGGTTACATTCTAGGTGGTTACTTCCTCGATCTTTATGTAGACTTTGAGGCTACTAGCTCCAAGGTGTAAGTATTAATTGTGCGTGTTTAATTTATTTATTTTTATTCTGTTATTGTTTAAAGCCATGTATACTCATTTTTACTTATACAATGGTTGTCAGCTTTATGGTGTAAGAAACAGAAGTCTCCGGGTTAAGCCCCCGACCTTTGGTAAATGACTGCTGGACATTCTCAGGTGTGATGTTCAAATATGCACACCATAATGTTAAACTTTTCGTCTTCAGAAGTATCTTAACGAAGGCTTAACGAAGAGTGATGGGAAAGAAACGCACAAATTTCCCACCAAATTAAGGCGAGGTTTAAATACACACTTCTCGGGTCTTGTTATTAAAGCGGGTTTATCCCACCGCCTCGGTGGCCTAGTGGTTAGAGCGTCCGCCTCGAGGTCGGGAGATCCAGATTCAAGCCCGGGTGGGGTCATATCAAAAACTTTAAAAATTGTACTTGCCGCCTTGCTTGGCGCTTACCATTGAGGGGTTAGAATAAGGAAGTAGGGCTGATCGTATAATGCGACTGTGTGGAGAGTCATGTATGGTGTCTTCGGCATGATGTTCTAGTGGCGACAGCACTTTGGCGACATGGACTCGCCCTGCCACGAGAAGACACAGTATATGTACACATCAGAAGGACTGTCCGTCGTCATATGGCTGAAACATTGTTAAGTACGACGTTAAAAGAAAAGCATTCACTCATTCAGATAGCCTACCCGCTTAAGGTGGGGGTTTTCCGTCAACACAACGGTATCCTCCGCTTGTAAACAGGGGCCCTGTCCCGTAGCATGAAGTCCCAAAGTCTTGAGTACCGCGGTTAATCCCATATAAATAAATAAATAAAAAATGAAATCAGTGATACTCCTCCCTCATGGTATGAGTCTTCCGGAATTTTTTCGTGCGAAGCATGAAATCAATCAATATAGACTTTATGTATGTACACATATTCGGGGGGGAATTAGATATTAAAGGATCTGTGCACAAGAACGTTATATGAATGGGGATTCCCCTATCTGTTATCTGAATATGGCCTAGAGGCTGATGACGAGTGTACGTGTGTACACATTGCTTAATATGAATACTGTCAACCTATCAGAAAGCAAGCATAATAAACCCTCTCTTACGACTTACCTCCTGACACTAGGAGGGCTTACCTCTGACTCTGTCTTGTCTCCTGACGCCGACTCACTGACTTGTTCACAAAACTTTCCTCATGAAAAATTGATCACTTACTTGCTCACATATATTTTATCCTGGTAAAGAATAAGTTGCTTTGCTCACTTATTTTTCTCCCAACTCAGAATGAGTTACTTGCTCAATCATTCTTTTCGTAGTACAGAAACATTTGCTCACTTATTTTTCTCCAAGTGCAGAATTACTTACTTGCTCAGTTATTTTCCCTGCTGTTGAATTACTTCCTTGCCCACCAATTTGACTCTAAGTTCAGAATTACTGTCTCGGATACATGCTTTTCTCCACGTATAGAAGCACTTAGTTGCTCACTTATTTTCTCCTATTGAAGAATTACTAGCTTACTCACATATTCTTCTCCCAGAGACAGAATTACTTCCTTGCTCACTTAGTTTTCTAAAACTGCAGAATTGCATACTGGTCATATTTTTTCGTACAGCACAGAATTAGTCACTTGCTCACTTATATTTTCCTGGTGGTGATTTACTTACTTGCTCACTTATTTTTTTCTCGTGCTGAATGACTTACTTCTCATTTCTTTTCTTCCTGGTGTTAAATTACAGTGCTTACTTGCTTATATGATTATTCCTGCCGCAGAATTACTTTTATTTGCTTTTTACTCTAATTATTTTTCTCTTGCTGTTGTACAGAATTACTTACTTGTTGACTTATCTTTCTCCTGGTACAGTATTATTTACTTTGCTCACTTTCTCCTGGAAAGTTCACGCACTTTTCTTTAGAGAAAGAGTCACTTTGACTTGGCTCATTGACTTGCTCACTCACTTGCTGATCTACATTTCTCCTTACACAGCATCACCCTGACGAACTCGGACCCCCGGTGGGTGGGAGCGTGGTGGGTGGGATTCATCCTCGCCATGGGACTGGCCATTATCCTTATCATTCCCCTACTAGCCCTGCCCAGAGAGTTACCCAGTGAGTAGACCCAGCCTCCAGAACAGATGAATTTGTGTCGCACTCCTTGAGAACTAATGAAAGTCCATGTATACTGGAAGCGACTGGGACCAATGCGACTTTCCATGCGAATCATCATTTACACTGAAAACGGTGATTTATGCTAAAATTCACAACAGCTGAATAGACCTATAATAAAACAGTTATCACAGACTATATTTAGTGTATGCTATGAAGATGTAGGTGTAATTGTGATTTGAGTGGAGCAGCCACGTGAACTACTATCCGAAATAAAATGAAATGTGTCGTAGTTCAGCTGCATTGCTCCACATACAATGAAGGGTACAGGACTAAAACGAACTCTTTTGCGATAGCTGTGCAGAAGACTCACTAGGATTAAGAAAAAATGAAAGAGTTTTGAAGCAGTAGACAAAAGGGCAATATTGCGAAAATGTTGTTTTACCGTGGGATTTTCCTCCGCGGTAGCCTAAGCACTCGAATACAATGTAGACCTACGGCGAACATTGACAGTTGTGGATGAATGTGTCGCCTTTATTTGAAGACATCACACACAAAGTAACCTTTTGTGGGGACTAGGAAAAATTCCATCTTTTTTCACATTATAAGTATAGCTCAGTGCGCCACCCGAAGCAGACTTACATATATACCACCCTGACCCTGTACTAACATATCTATCACGTCAACCTACCTGTTTTGTTTACTTTACTTATACTATAATTTGCAAACTCTTGTACACTTTAGCCGTTCAATGTTCTTCCAGGTGCTAAAGAGGTGCGAGCCAACAGAGTGTCCGAGGCTCACAAGACGGCTAATTGTGATGAGGTAGGGAATTCTTTCGCGAACGCTCACAGAGTGCTATGGAGCTTGTTAAAGAACCCAACGCTCCTGTGCATCGCCATGGCCGCGTCCTCAGAGGGCATTGTGATAAGCGGTTTTGCCACGTTCATCCCAAAATTGATTCAAAATCAGTACAGCCAGACGGCCAGCAACTCCGCCATGCTGACAGGTAAGGGAGAAAACCAACGACTGATACAATCAAGTGGTTATTTATAACGCGTTACCCGAGAATTCTCCTCTTACATGACGACGGGTAGATTCAGGAAGGATAGATTCAGGTGGATTCAAAGGAGACACATATGTCCAGAGAAAACCAACACTGTTGTCCAATAACCTAGCAAACCTCCTGGCCCAGACCCTGAATGTCGGCAGCGAGAGTTGGATTCGAATGCATGACCTCACTGGCGACAGGCCTGATACTCTCAGCGAGCTGGCTAGCCGTATAAATGTCTGAGCCACTGAAGATCCATTGTTCAATACTCGTAGACGCCGCAATCGATGACTTTTAAGCCTTGCGTTGCGATTTTAGCCAGTTCCTGTACATGCCTTCGAATATGAACCCCGCCATGACCGAGTGCGTTTCTGAACCTTGTATCGTGATATGAGACACTTCCTAAACTACTGAAGAGAATATACATTATGATTGCTTATGTAGGCTATTAAATTCATCTTATTAAATGAAAAGTGCATTTATGAACCTTGTAGATTGATTTGAGACACATCTTGAACCTGTAATATAATTTATGAAAGCTTATCCGGTACAAAAAGTGCGCATGAACCAGTCCGTGACAATCAAGTAAACAAATAAATAAATAGATGAATAAATAAGTAATTAATCCATATGCCTCCATCAGTTTGTTTTACACCTACCTCTGACTCTCTCATCAGGTTACCTGGTCGTGCCGGGGGCTGTCAGTGGTCAGATTATCGGCGGTTACATCTGCCGGCGCTTCTCCCTCAAGATCCGCGGCATGTTACGCCTCAGTCTAGTCACCAGCCTCATCTGCGTGGCCACTGCCGCGGGGTTCTGGGCGCGATGCCCTCAGGACAATATCGCCGGAGTCAGCATACGCTACGGTGACAGGTGAGACGGAGACCATGGTCCGCGCCAACCTTAAAATATACAGATACGTATATGACTGTCTTTTCACGATCATGTACTTCTTTATTTCCGATTTCTCATGCGACATTTATTTTTGTGCCGTATTTATGTTACACAAACCTAGTTTTCTTTGGAATCTGCCTACAGAATGAAGGAATGCATGAATGAACTATTTGGTTTCATGCCACATCAGCAATATTTAAACTGTGTTTTGGAAAAAACTGATTCCACTCTTTATTCGTTTACTTGATTGGTGTTTTACGACATACTCAAGAATATTTCACCTATATGACAGTGGCTAGTATTATGGCGGGAAGAAACCGACCAGTGCCCGGTGGAAACCTGTAACCGTCTGCAGGTTGCTGGCAGACCTTCCCTTTTACGAGGAAGCCAGTATGAGCTGGATTTGAACTCACAGGGACCGCATTGGTGAGAAGCACGGGGGTCATAACCCCTTCGGCCACGGAGGCCCAAAAAATGAATTACAAATAATCTAATTAGCACATTGCTCTTTCAGTCAACCTGACTCCGTTTTACCAACGTCAGAGCTGAGGTCAGAATGCAACGCTCAGTGCAACTGTGACCTGGATCAATACTCTCCTGTGTGCGGGATTGATCGGATCCAGTACTTCTCGCCGTGTCACGCGGGATGTCAAACGAGCACTGATGGGGTACGTGTATAACTGAATTTTCTGATAGACTTTTTTGCGTGTTTGTTGTGAAGCTGAAAGGAGGCATATGTAGCCACTCGATTATTACATGGCAACCTGTAAATTGTGTCACAACTGATAAAGGAGAGTTGATTGGTTCGTGTCAAAACTGCTTGCGGTGTAAATTTCGATGTTAAACTTATAAACACTTTTATGCAGCAGATAGTAATTGTTTTGAGATTATAATATTATATTATAGGCCTATATACATGTTTTAAACACTTATGTTTAATATTTAAATATATGTGTATATATATTAAACACACTTCTTTGAAGTTTAAAGTTGATCAGTTTAGTGTAAGCTTATTATGTGTTGCCGACAAAAAATTGAAAGAACTTGCGCATTCTGTCATTGCGCACGTATCAGATTGTATAGCAGCTTGTGGAATGGTATACTGTTGTCATGGTAAGTTACACAGGAGACATTTACATTTGATTTTTAGTTACACAGGAGACATTTACATCAACCGCCTGAACAAGTTAGAGAAGAAATACCTAAAATCCTCTAACCACCTGACCTTTCTGAAAAGTGTTGATGTCTTGATTTCACTCACTTGATAACGATGTTAGTATGTACGTCGAAACGTCGTGATAATAAACCAAGAAGTTGTATATCCATAAGAAAGACATATTCCAGTGTAATACATTGTAAGATTGAATGAATGATTATGGCTTAACGCCACGTGGGCAACGTTTCAGCCATATCGCAGCGGGGATATATTACTAGTTCTAGTTAAACTAAAGAGTCAAGTGAATCCAGTGCTTTCTGATGAACTGATTTATCCCACCTTGTGTTTTTCCTCTCAGTGTACATGGCTGTCAAATAATTGGCAATAATTTTGAAGATTTAGCTATGGAATAGGTAAACCTCCTGTGCCGAATCAATCCCTACACTGTGCCTTTGTCCGACCGTACATTGATTACAGGTTGTGCGATTATGAAATCCACCAGCTTATTGGTATTTAAAAAGACCCAGAGACCACCCAGAGACGTTTCATAGTCAATGAGTCGAAATATTTGGTAGATTTTTGGTATTCAGTATTTGATAAGTATATACTGTTCTTTTCTTGCTTGCAGAAATATTTTTCTTGTGCTTGTATCAACGAGACAATCTCCTTTCCAAACAAGACCCATAGCGCGGAGAGCGGTAACTGTAACAGCGCATGCCCGATGATGTACGTGTTTTTTTGCCTGTTCTTCATAACGGTACTTCTGACCTTCATTTCCGGAACACCCACAACAATGGTCGTCTTGAGGTAGGGAGGAGTCAGTCCATTGTAACATTGCTTTGTGATATTTATTTATTTATATATTTAATTCGTGTTTTACGCCGTACTAAAGAATATTTCACTTATCCGACGGCGACCATCATTATGGTGAGAGGAAACCCGGCAGAGTCCGGGGGGAAACCCACGACCATCCCCAGGTTGCTGGCAGACCTTCCCATATACGGCCGGAGAGGAAACCAGCATGAGCTGAACTTGAACTCTAGCGTGCTAAACAACTGAGCCACGGGGGTCCCTGCTTTGTGTTAAAACAAAAAGATGTTATTACATGTCTTATATTCTATAATTGTATAATTCTAGATCAGTGACATTTATATATTGCATTTAACATCACTGCAATAATATTTTTTACCTAGTTATGCTTAAGTTATGGTGCTTGGGGGCCTGTAAGTTGTTACTTCTTCACTTTCGTGAACAGTTAGAATGAAACCCTAACTGACGTAAATTGACAAGAGCCCGGATTTTACCGGTAATGTGTGACCATTTGTCAATGATCACACTCTGGTAGCTGCTCTGGTTTTATTTTTCTGCTGTAGTTTGTACATATTGCTCTCTTTCCACCTTTTAGTTAATGAATTTTTGTATAATTCTTTCCCTCTTATATTTCATCATGCGAAATTTTCGGCCACTTATGACTGAATACCAGGACAAGTCAGGATGCAGTTAGTTTGAACAGGAATCCCCGAGGTTTTCGTCCATCGTATTGTTTTCATATCAGTTTTCACTAAACATGACAACACGGCATTTTTAGAAATTTAAGACCGATGATGTATAATAAATAACAGTTTTGTTAATCAAATTCTGCCCAGCCATGGTGAATGGAGAGTATAAGTTGCTAGTTGTTAAGCATATTTAAAGTTTAAATAAACGTCTTAGTTAAATTGATATATGTCACCGGTTATGTGTAACTATATGTAACACTGTAACACTGTGGTAGCTGTATTGGTTTTACTCTCCACGACGCAGGTTTTACATTCCATACTCACAGCGCGGGTGCCAGCTACAACAATGGTGGATGCTTGAATTTTTCCATTTTATGATGGCGATCTGGTTTCAACGGCATGATTTGATTGCCCCTCCATCTACTCGATGGAATCAGCGCTCCACTGAACAATTCAGTTTGCTATATTGGCTAATTTTAAAAGCTGACAAACTAACAAACCTACATAATTTTATTTTCTAATTATTTAACATGTTTACTCTATGTAGGTGCGTTCCGGAAGAACACAAGTCCTTTGCTATAGGCGTACAGTGGGCTTTCGCCAGATTTCTGGGTAGGTACTTTTGTTGTGCTGTTCATTTTGGTAGCTGTTCACATACGTCTTGTACTCGAGATTATTTCACTTGAAGGCTTACTTGCTGTTCACATACGTCTTGTACTCGAGATTATTTCACTTGTAGTCTTAGTTGCTGTTCACATATTCTTGTACTGGAGTTTATTTGACTTGTAGGCTTCCTCGCTGTTCACATACGGCTTGTATTCGAGATTGTTTCACTTGTAGTTTTACTGGCAGTCAGGGTTTTGAGAAGGGCACATGTAAACTGAGCCTAGATTACACCATCGCTCCTGGCAAAGTACTTGACTAATTTCCTGACGTAAAGGCTCATCCAGGCCAGTAACGGGAGGTTCGGGTTTCGACGTCACGATGCCATAATGATGTACCTCTTTTCCACGACGGCGTCGCTCTTCTGGAGAAATTTTGCAGACAAACAGCAGCGAATTAAAATGCCCCAAAAGGAGCAAAACAGACGCAAGGACAAACATACGGACACCAAAAGCTTTTCAGTGACTAAGATCCCTATAACTAAAAGTGATACCAAATTTGATTTTTAATTTGGTCAAGAGCTTCTGGGTATATCTTGCAGACACAAATATCATAGATGGAGCAAAATGCACGAACAGACAAATATACAGACACTAAAATCTAATCAGTTACTAATGGCTCCATAAGTAACCTTGACACCAAATTTGATTCAGTTCGATCAGGTAGTTCTGGAGATGTCTTGCAGACAAACTCAGGTAACGGACGACGGACGATAGACGACAGACTGCTCAAACACAACATGTCTCCCCCGCAGCTAGTGTTGGAGGAGAAATAATAACTGACAAATCTGGCGATCAACCTATTCATCAACCAATTATGTGCCCTTCGTTTTCAACAGGTACTATTCCCGGTCCAATTTTATTCGGAACTGTGATAGACAGCGCATGTCTCGTGTGGAAGGAACGATGCGGAGTTCAAACTTCCTGTTGGATATACGACAATGACGCCATGGGACGAAGCATTTTTCTGCTAGGAATGGGAATCAAAATTGTGTCTTCGTTCTTCTTCTTCCTCAGTTCGGTGGTGTACAAACCGCCGCCTGGCGGTGATGAGTTCAACAAGGCCCTTAACTTAGAGAAGGACATCTCAGCGGGCGACCAAAAGGAGAAAAGTGACGGCGCGGCTATTCTGAACGGTGACGTCACGGCAACCAAGGAGACACGTGAAGACGGGGGTATCGACAATCCCTGTGCATCAGTGCTATATTGAACTGCGCGATGGGCGTGACCTAGCTCATGAGTATTCATGACTGGTTGCGTTCTTATTGTTGGGCAAATATAAAAGACCAGTACGGAGACTTGCCAGAAGTAAAGGAACAAATAGGGTTACCAAAAAAAAATAAATAAATAAAAAGAAGGGTAATAAATATATAACCATATTTAGGGCCCAATGTGTACTTCCTGTAAAGTGGAAGCCAGTACGGTTTTCCTCTCTCCGATACGACGACAAGAGTAGCATACTTTAATATCGTGGTGTCGGGGCCTTTTCGGCATCAAGGTGAGTGGAGAGGGGCAGAAAGTCAGATTGCCTCGGTTTATCCTTTTTCTTGTTCGAACTGGATTTAAATTTGTTTCAGCGTTCCTCTTCTTCCTGAGCACAGTTGTATACAAAGCGCCACCTAGCGACGACGAGCATGGACCATATAGTGGCGTATTCATAGCCAGCTACAATGTCAATCAGTAATCGCTCTAGTTTTCCAAAACTGTATGCTTCAATGGTACGGACGCGTAAAGACTTTTCATATGCACTTAAGGCTTTTTAATAGAGTACTGTGTTTCCATGTCAACATTCTATTTATTTCTAATAACCACTTGTGGGTGTCAGCGATATGGCAAATTAACGCCCATCGCCTTTCCCTACTTATGAGTATTAGTTTATGTATTCCTTGAGTCTCCTAGGCCGTAACGTTGAATTGAGGAAGAATATACACAGTAATAAACGTGCATGATTGTCCCGTTTAAGGTCATGATTAACCAGATCACGACTGTTTCTCTAAACGTTTCCACAATGCCACTTCCAAATGGCTTTAAAAGTGTTGCCTAGGTTTCGTTGTTTTTGGCGCACATTTTTTTAAACATATTTATGAAGAGTTAAATTTTTGTATCTTTTTCTCATACCATTTTCGAATACCGGTAAAAATACTTATTTTTTATTGTATATTTTATTTTTAATCAGATATTAAATATTTTTGATGGTTTGATGTTTTATTATAGTGAATCTTTATGTACTTATCCATGAAGCAACGACCTTGTCAGTGAAAGTGCCCCCATTGGCTCATTCAAATGAACTCTTGCCCTGGTCGCAGCCAGTCTCTTCAAGACCAGCTAATAAGGTCACGTGGAATGCAGACACCAGCTCTCAGCATTTGGCTGAGGCTATTACGGACGTGTTCCTCCAGCCGTACACCTAACCGCCGCCTTAATTCTCAGTAACAATGCGTGCGGCGTATAGATATTGCCATCAATTCATATCCATGAGACATACCTGCCTTGTGCCTAGAAACTTTCAGAAATAAAATTTAGCTCTAAGCTTTCCTTAGTTTTGTAACGTTCATGTTGATAAGCATGGATTGATAGCGAACTCAGACTGACGTAGGCTTTGGACATCCTCGCCTTTGAAGTTGGTATAGACTTAGAAATCCCAAGTCGACCGCGCTTCGGTTTGGTAATTTTAAGCAGTTTTGTCGTCTACTAGTTTGATCAGTAACTTGCTCATGGTCAGTGGTTTACCCTGGACTCACTGGTTTCCTGATCCAATAAAACGAATCGCTATCGTATACGTGAAACAGTTTGGAGTATGCGGTCAAAGAACAATCAAATCATCACTCTAGTACACAGGCTACTAGCAGAAGAAACAGGAAAAAAAATAAAAAACATATAAAAATTATGTTCGTCCAGGGCTATACTCTGCGAAGCTTTTGTTATATGTGAGGTAACTTTAAAGTGTTTGACAGTACTTGGCACTGAAATCTAGAAACGCCACGGCAACGAGTACATCCAGTCCTGCCAGTGGTTAATTACAGGCGATGGAGGACGTCTTCCTTCCGGCCACGTGATAAATGGCGCAAAATTACGTGATAACAGACTGATGACACACTAGAACGGCCGCCAACACTTCAAGAGCGTAACAACCGTAAGCTCAGTAAAATGTTAGTTTTCGGTGCAAAGTAATTGGGTGATATGACTTGAGGCCTACTCGCTACACACTAATAGCCAATCCTGTAACCTGACCGTATATATTTGTTTGATGCAAACTGTTATGTTATATATGACGGTCTTGTTCTGTTATTCGGACAGAACATTTTTGTGGGTGTAGCAGAATATGTTGTGTTGTGTCTAACATAATGATATGCTGCATGAAACATTTTGGAATCATTTAGAAACAACAGTATTATATTATTTGTGGGTTAGGCAATAAAACGGGTATTTGGCCCATAGCTGATGCATCAAATTGGTCCAAGAATATTGTTTGCATACATTTTTTTTATTTTTACAAATTGAAAAAATATGAGTGAAGATGTGCAATGTAATAAAGGGTCAAATTTATCTTCATAGACGCTGTATCCCACTGGAAATGCCCCAATGTTCATTTCGGTCAATTCCATGCAGTTTTGGACCCATTCAAGTCTTGATTTAGGGGTGAAGGAAGTTGAGCCTCAGAACATGTGTTTCATTGCTTCTAACTTTGTGCAAAAGACATTCTTCTTCGAGAACTGTTTGACACATAGATTTTGAAGAAAATAAATGTTAGCTCGACCGTTGATGCGATTTTGGTCTCGTGATTAGAGAGTATATACATGTTGTTGTGGACAGGGCGGTCGATGATACCGGTCCGGGTAGGTGACCTCTAAGATTTTTTTGTTTCTTTTTAATTTATATGTTTTGATAAATGGAAAATTCTAAACATATCAGATAAATTAATTATTTTTTATATTGCTTCCAGAGGCCTCCGTGGTTCAGTTGGTTAGCGCCCTTGCGCAGCGTAATGACCCAGAAGCCTCCCACCAATGCGGTCTCTCTGAGTCCAGTTCATGCTGGCTTCCTCACCGGCCGTTCGTGGGAAGGTCTGCCAGTAACCTGCGGATGGTCGCGGGTTTCCCCCGGGCTCTCCCCGGTTTCCTCCCAACATAATGCTGGCCTCCGTCTTATAGGTGAAATATTCTTGAGTACGGCGTAAAACACCAAATAAATAAATAAATAAATAAATATATTGCTTCCAAAAAACAACAACAACAACAACAAAAATGTCTACAGTGCGTAATAGTATACAGGTAAACCACTCGTTTGTCTGATGACCCAGTTTCCAGATTACGGCCAGCCGATTGCCTCTGCGCAGTCTGACATAACTCCGTTTTAGCCAAGGGTCAAAACTCCGTCTTACCGCCTAGCCGCCATTAACGTATCACATTTCAGGGCGTAGGAATTGTGGTTCCCTTTTTGAGCGCTAACCGTTTTGTCTTGAGATTTTGTTCTTTTGTTAAGCCGCTGGTGCGTCCTGTAAAATGAATATCCATGTAAATTTAATGAACTAGTAATGAAATGACCTGGCTGCTCAGATGATTTTGCTTCGGCTGCAGTCAACTGTAAAGCGTGTCTGCTCTCTTGAACGGTGAGAAAGGTTATGTTCAAATCGATATGCCGTTTCTATTCATAACCATGGTAACTCCACGCAGTATTTTGTCAACAAGGTTATAAAAGTATTCACAACCATAGAATCTGAGTAATCTGTTTCGTTTAATGTCATATCCCTGTATGTATCATTGAGACATTATCGCTTTACAAACATTGATATTAGTAACACTGTCTCCAAACACTAAGAAGCTATATTCTTGAATCCCGTGGAATACAAAGGCAACCACAACCAGTATGGTTCAGTGTTCATTAATGCTCTAAAAGTTATTATATAGATTTGGTGTATGGGATTCATGGGGCACAGATTACAACAGATGCAATAAGCCGATTCAACTTTCTTTGTAAGTTCATTGATGACGTCGTCTCCGAACATTTCCGACCACTGAAGGCAAATATGCCAAAAAATAAATGGGTTATGAGGACATGTAAAGTGTGCCTCAAAATGAACTTAGGAAACAGTTTTTGGTGCAACTTTCTTCATTTCTCTTGAAACCCTAGCCCTTGCTTTAGAGTTTCTTTCCATGCATCCCCAACCCAAAAGTGAAGCAACCATCACCATAGAGACTGTTGAAAAAAATCTTTTTTTCAGTTATACTTTTAGACTTTTTAAAATTTAGTTACATGCATTTAAATATTTATAGTCTAAGGTGGGCTTTATATAATATATTCCAGCATTAGAAGCTGTCTAGAGCTGGACACACCTCTGGTGACGTCAGAGAACCAAAACACCGTCCCTGTGATTCAAAACCCCCACGATAGATATCAAACATATTCTCTTAACTATCTTAAAATATCTAACCAAATGATAAGAGGTGTGTTTGCGCATAGTTATCAGCCCTCGGTGTAAACAATCTTACTGGACACACTTCTGGTGACGTCAGAGAACCAAAACACCGTCCCTGTGCTTCAAAACCCGCACGATAGATATCAAACATATTCTCTTAACTCTCTTAAAATATCTAACCAAATGATAAGAGGTGTGTTTGCGCATAGTTATCAGCCCTCGGTTGCTCGTGTCTTTCATTTTAGACACCGATTTCATCGCAAATAAGTAAATAAATAAATAAACATGGCTTAAAGACAGTTGCTCCCTAGCTGAAAGTCATGAATGCAGTCAATTGCATGATGAAACCATGAGTGAATCATATGTACATAAAACGAATTTTCGAACACAAAACACACATGAGAAGAAAGGATCTAATAATAGAACAAAGTTGTATTACAGATGCAGCATCTGCGATTTTAACGTTATCCTCGAAATCGCAGATGCTTGGTTTTAGCACAGTGTATTTATAGTACAAGGCTATTGTTTTTACGCTTTAATATGGCACTCTGACATACAGCTCAGCCAAATCTGGTCAGTTTTTTCCCTCTTCAATGCTGACCTTTATCGTGCGAGAAATATTCCACATTCCGTTTTGTTCAGGGTAGAGCAAAAGAAAAAAATATCCTACCCACGGAACATATTTTGCTCGCGTGCCCTTGCCTGGATGTTGCGCGCGCTTGCGTAAGTTAGCTCTTCTATGAATTAAGGGAGGTAAGAATGCCACGAGCAGGTGCTGGCCATATGCTTTGACGTGCTAGAAGAAAAGCGAGATCGCCTTGTACCACGCAACACCTTTATTGCACATTTATTGTGCACTGCTCACATATCGTTTTCCGCCTTGTTCTCCGGGCTGTGGATGCAAGCCCGTTTGGGTCCTTCAGTGCACTAACTATTATTATCCTAACAGGATTGTAGCGTGACTTGAGTGTGTAAAAAGAAATTCTCAAGGTTTATGTAATCCATTATTATATACATATGCAAGATCAAAAAGGCATTCACGCGTGTGAAGAAGAGGTAAAAGTACGTCAACCATGGATATATGTGCCTGAACAAGAATTATACTAGTGATGCACATCTTACCTGGAGAGGAACGAATCAAACTTCTCAGCATCAGTTTTCCTTAAAAGAACAGACCACCTCTACATAAAATACGTATCATCTAAAACCTCATTTCGTGCTGATTCCAAATCTAATCTTCATTAATTTTTGCCATTTATAGCTTTACAGTGATTTAAAATCTAAATAAAACCTCAGTGGCGGTTTTGGGCTGTGACGTCACAGGTTTCTCAAACTCCAAACCATTCTCTGATGCCATACCTGTATCTGTATTTAATGTGGTAAAACAATAGTTACAGCATGTTTAGCAATGCCCTGTCCAATATGACTGACATGAAAACTCCTTCGTAGAATTCACTATGGAAAGAACGACCAATACAGCTTTACATATTTTCATTCTCTGCATTTTTGCGCATTCCAGGTACTTCAGGCTCAATTTGTCAAAGGCCTGGCTACTGCAATCTGTGTACAGACGTACAGTCCATTTTATACACAACGGATTAAAACTGTTCATATTGCCACATGTCAAACATCAAATGATTTCCGTGGCTCAGTCGGTTAGCGCGCTATCGTAGCACGATGACCCGAAGCCTCCCACCAGTGGGGTCGCTGTGAGTTCAAAACCATCCCATGCTGGCTTCCTCTTCGGCTGTACGTGGGAAGGTCTGCCAGCAACCTGCGGAGGGTCGTGGGTTTCCCCCGGGCCCTGCCCGGTGTCCTCCCACCATAATCGTATAGGTGAAATATTCTTGAGTACGGCGTAAACCACCAATCAAATAAATCAACCAATCAATCAACCAATCAATCAAATGATTTCAAACTGACCCAGACCCAGAAAAAAACGCATACAGACAAAACATGTTGTATAAAGTGAGCACCGTTCTGTATATATACACCTGTCATAAGCAAATAACAAACTCGCTGACCTACACCATGCATATGTAAAGGTGAGCTGGAGTATTCGAAAGTATAATAACTATACACAGTGAACAATTTTAATGGTACGGAAACCACAATGTTGTTTAGGCTTGGCCTGAGCTTAGAAATATGTAAAGATTCTCTCACTTGCAGTTTGTAGTTAAAAGAACAATAGTCAAGAATTTTGTACGAGGAGAGACTGGGGTTATGGCCTGTTGTTAAACAATGGTCTCAGAAGAAGGACCTGTGATAGGCATGTGGTAAAGGATTGTGCTCCCTCGTAGAACCAGAATGTTTTTCGCATTTATCTCACTGTAAACATAAAAGCTAAAAGTAATGACATACGTCTTTGGAAACAGCATTAATGGTATTTTAGTGTCTACCCGAAAACATTCAAATCTCGTCCAAAAACGTGATTTCGCGTTTCTTACAGTGTATGCATTACCTTGCTTTCAATGAACATTCTGCTAGGAGAACCGTTAACAACTTTCTAACGTGTCAAGGCCTTGCGAGTTATCTTTTTAAAACGTTGGCACAGTTCACTTGGCAATGGCGTACTGACCCGGTGCCAGAGCTTATTTACAAGTTCTGAACGCATGTCATGTCATGAAAAGGGGCAGCTTCCTGATACCTTGTACAGGGATCTTGTATTCTGAAATACTGACTTTGACTTTTAGTAGCATTTTAAAGGAGAGTTCCAGGCTGTTAGACTGAAGATCGTAACTGAAAACCGCTATTCTCGGACGTGAAAAGCACAAACAATATTTTTATAGACATAAAACATAGTTGACATAACCTCTTTATGTATTTAATTCATTGGTATCTTGAGCCATACTGGAGAATATTCACTTATACGGCAACGTTCAGCATTGTGATGGGAGAAAACCGGGCACAGCTAGTGGGAAACACACGACCATGCGCAGGTTACCGGCGGACCCTCCCACATTCGGCCGGAGAGAAAGCGACAGTGAGGTGGTTTTGAATTCACTGCGACCGCAATGGTGAGAACAAAAAGAAAAAACATTATGGGATGGAAGCTGACAACATACCTGCACGAGTGTTAATTGCTTGAGTTCTAACCGTACAGTGTTAAACCACTCAAGGTGAAGAGAAGATTTTTCAGTATTGTGGACCCGAAAGCAAAAAAAATTACTTCTCTATAAATAGTTATCTTACAGCATTCGGACAGCGGTAAGAATATTTGTGGAGTAATGGCGTGACACCATTTGGGGGCTACAATAACGGCCTACAGATTTGAGTGAGTAGACTCGTCGGGTGGGTTTCTTCTCACATATAGGGTTTTTGCATATAGGTTCATATTGTCGAAGAAATCATTTATGTAGTACCTTTTAGCAAGTAATAGCGAAGTTCTCCTCTGACGCATAGGCTGCAGTTCTTTTACAGAAATTTTACTGAACCATTTATCAGAGGGCAAACCCCTTTAACATTTTTTCGACTTTGATAGACAAAACGAAACACTAAACTTAACGAAAGCATTTTTTAAAATTGTTTAATTAACGTTTTTCAAAAGTTGTGTTTTCCTCTCGCAACATGGTACTACTGGAGGTTTATATGAGGAGGAAACCGAAGTGCCCGACCGAAACCGAAGTGCCCGACCGAAACCGGAGTGCCCAACCGAAACCGAAGTGCCCGACCGAAACCGGAGTGCTCGATCGGAGGCAGCCGGGGCGGTCTGAGGAAATCGGGGTGATCGAAGGAAACCGCTGGACCTCGCGGGGTCCTTATCATTATCGTTACATTTGCTACAGAGCACTACTCTATGGGGGAGTGCACTATTCTTAAGCTCCCATTCCACACCTTATTCTAAATGATACCGGAATATAAAATAATAAATAGTGCATTTTGCATGGTGAAAAATGCAGTCTTCACAAAAAGACAAGAAAAATAGCACCGCAAGACATGATAGTTGCTATGCAGCAAATGTGATTTGTTGTCTTGACACTACCTCATACAATCGTTGCTCAGCATGTGAGGAACTGTTACAGGTTAAGCATATTAAGTGCTAGTCGTCCCGGTGTCAGTGCAATGGGCAGCGCAATGACATAGGAGCCTCTCGCCAGCGCGTTTTTCTGTGAGTTCAGGTCCAAGTCAGGCTGAATACCTCTCTGGCCGTACGTCACGGTGGGGGAGGTCTGCAAGCAACCTGCGAATGGGTTTCCTCTCAGCATAATGCTGGCCGCCGTCGTATTAGTGAAATATTCTTGAGTACGGCGTAAAACATCAATAAATAAATAAATAATTTGAGTGAACACTTAGGTCACAAGAAAGAAAAAGAAGGTATTAAAATATTTCTTTACAACTGAGGATTTACAGGGCCGTGACCCGAGGGCTTGAACCTTTGGATCAAAAGAGATGAGCTAGGTGGGCAAGCCGCGCTTCACTGAACAGTGTTTACAGAACTGATCTATAGATAGTCCATTTTCCAGTATCTATCTTCTATACCAAGAAAAAGGGAGAGTTACGAAGTGACACTTCAGTAAGTATTTACTTTTTATGATCTGATCATTTACAATGATCATAAATAATAACTTTAATGATAATAAAATTCCACTTTAGCTACTTGATGTAGAACATGTATGTAGGCCTTCTTACAAGAAGAAAGTTGTCCACAAGACTCTAGTGCTAGCCTCGTTTTCTTTGTCGGCACCAAAAACAGATCTATATAATATATCGTCCCATGTGTACTGACTACAGATAACCAATCATCTGTTCATTTGCATAATAACAGCAGGCAGATCACAAAAAAAGAAAAGAAAAAAAAAACTCGCCTGTCAAATGTGATAGCAAGCCCAGGCGATAATCATACCACACACTGAGAACAGATTACATTCATGTCAGCCATATGCGAATTAAGCTATCCACTTTTCTCTGAGTACACATCTATCATCTTTGGTATGTCACAGCGTCATCTGTTGCACTTCACCGCCCGTGGGGCAATTTTATTTCCATCACCACAGCAAAAACGAGACACGTTCGAATATAGAGGCCATGTCGTGGACTTTTACTACAGCATAAATTCATAAAATACTCGCTCTTAGGAACTAGATGTTGTCCCTTTCAACAGAATGTCATTAAAATTTTTGTTGTGTTGTGATGGTCCCTTAATATCGCTGAATAGGATGGAGCCTACGTGTCTGATAGTGGATTGTACGTTGATGGGCTTAAAAAGGATGTATAAACAATGGACATTTCCGCCCTGTACGGTGATCGACGACCAGGATTGCCTCCACTGTTAGGCTGATTTTGTAAAAAGTCAAACAGCTCGTTATATGCTACCTACGAGGAGAGACATCGACTGTATAATATAAACACATCCTCGTCAACAAAGTGCGTGCGCGTAATAGGTGTGTACAAATGTGTACCGGTACACCTCAAAGCTAGCGTTCCGTTTTAAATGAGACTGACGCAGAGACCGGCGGTCTAGCCTTTATATACACTATACTCTGACACAAACTCAGTGTTTTGCCTGTACGCGTTGACGAGTCACAAGCTGACGTCAGCACCACACGGCTTCTGGTTCTCTCAGTTCTCGCTCTCAGCTTGGCTTTTTGCCGTGAGCTTCGCCTTCATCTCGCTACAGGAGGCCGCATTGAGCCGACGGTTACTTTTAGAGAGGCGTAAAACAAGACGTTTGGATATATCAGTAAATAGTCAGCGTACGTAGCTGGTTGTTTTCACTTAAGTGGAGCGCGTGAAAGTCAAGCCGACACGCGGGACTTTCCGTTATAGACTGTCATACTATAACGGAGGACGAGTTACCATCGTACCACGCTGGTGTAGTAAGGGGAAAATACCACTAGAGGACGACGATTGTAGGATATTCGCCAGATGTCCATGTGTTCTTCGTCGGATTAAGGTAAGTCCATATCAATCAGGATTACTTCGTATTTTATGAGTCTTACGGTCATAGCACATACAGTGCGCAAGTGGCTTTCCATTATTATGAGAGACTTACGACAAACGACAGAACACACAGTCATGTAGTGTACACGGCATGTATAGGTTAAACTCGATCACACCATATACATGGACGCGTGTAGCAAGAGTTCGATGTCGCACAGCCTTAGTCAACAAACAGAAACATCTGTGAAAGGAAATGTACTATCTAAATGTACTACATGTCTCTATCCTGTTACATCCCATTATGTGCATAGCCTATACATGTCCATAGATCAACAACATACATGTATGATCCCCATCTTAAATCAGCAGTATATAGGCGATCCCTAATAGCCAGAAATCAATAGGATATGTAATCCCCAATTCCCACAAATGAACAAAAATGTTGTCATCCTCCGTGCCCTTAAATTTAACAAAATTATGTGATCTTACAATTTGTTCATGTTCAAGATCTTTTTGGTGGAATTTGCCGACCAGCGTATCTCATCTATACGTCTGCCAGTATCCGGTGTTTGTCCCCACACCGTGGTACGCATATTACCATTACATATACAGGGTCACACATGAACTGTCCTTCCAAGGTCCATCACTGCATGGACCGATATCGTTGTTATGCGGTATTGTGCTAATGTTAAACAAATGTATGTCTTTGATCGATCACAGGGATGTTAATGTATCGTCCATAAGTATGTCCATAAATGTATTAATTCGTTTACAGACATATTATAATTGTTTTCATGCAAGGTTATAGTAATATAATTAGAATTCCCTCCCCAAAAACCCGACAGCCCAATTGAGGATATGGCGATAAACAGCAATTAATTGAGTCTGAAGGAATATAGCCCGGTGAAAATCGCACCGTTTTATAAACTCGACCACCCGAGTCGTACGAGTGAACTGTTCTTGAATACGTCACTTGAGTACATCAAATCAAGAGACATGAAATAATCAGAATCGTGACCTATCAAACCGGTATGTAATGACGTCGTCACCGGGTGCTTTCGAAATACTTTTCAGGCTTGATTATTTTATTTTATAAATAATGTACGCGGACATGTTATTTGCAATCGTTGTCATTCATCAATGAGCAGGTTTGCTGTTTGCGATATACATACACATGAATAAACCTGTATTCGATCATGTATATAAGACAAGCTTTTTTTTCATGTTTCTTTAGCGTAAATGTACATGTACATTTACATGTACATGTAGGCCTAGCTGCCTGGCATTCATTCACATTTCAGGTTCAGTTATAAACACAAGAAAACAGTGAGTCAAGCGCCAGTGTTGACGCCTACACGTCAAAATGATATCCGTGTTCTAAACATGTATAAACGGAGAAATTCGTCAGATCAATTCGGTTGCACCCAAGCCGTGCATTGCTAAAGATTCCGGACTGACACATACCGGTACTCCTACGCCTAAAACATGTACAGCGTGTATATAAATATATATATATACTTGTTGTACCAATTCTTTAGCTCCAAACTCCGTCACGCTTGACCTGGTAAAGGTCCATGGTTGTTTACTCGGGTCACTCCGATATCCTCCACCAAAGTTAAATCTGACATCGGTCGAATGAGTGAAAACTTATCGAGGACGGTGTTACACCCGAATCACTTTGCCAACGCATAGGTTACTGTGACTAACCGATATACAGTACCTTCACCATACAAGTACATATGAATTCTGAGTTCGATCCCGAGTGGAGACGACAGCCTGCTCGAATTGTCCCTTGATGGTCAAACTAAGATGGTAACATTCTAGTGGCTAAATGTTGGATTAGATATAGGCCTATACCCCTCTCTGTCCACCCCCACCCCCGTTTTTTTTCTTCTTTTTTTTCTTTTCTTTTTTCTATGGGGCTGGTCAGTATAATCACAAGACAATAAGGGGGGTCTGTGAGGGTTCACCTCTTCATGTTTTCTAAAAATAGCGCTCGATCTGATTCGTCAGGTATATGGGTATACGGGGGTGCCCGACTTTTACCGACAGCAGAATTCCGTTGACCTACACGTCTCTGTTTTGCATAAAAGATAACAAAGTACGTGTAACATTAAAGGAGAAGAAAGCATTAAAACGATGCCAAACTCAGACGAAAGAGCGTGGAAATTTACTTGCAAATGCAGCCTTTAATATTCATTTTGAATTTCTCTTTCCGGAGAAAAGAATATTTGAAAACATTTTTTATGGTGGTTATTTGGGACCATCTCTTTGTATATATAGTCTTTGGATAATAATGTTTTGAATAAGGATGTGATGCACGTCTGATAAGTGTATTTGGACGTAAATTGGTTGTTTATATTCAAACAATTTAAATGTGATCAAAATCCAGGTTGAACACATTTCTTAGATGAACCGACAACATTCTAGTGCAAATGTATTTGTTAAACATGTGTAACATCGCCATTTATAACATTATAACGCAAAGGCAATTTGTACCAAGAAGTGGTCCCAAATAACCACCATGCAAAAATATTTTCAAATACTCCTTTCTTCTGAAAGAGAAAATCCCCCCCCCCACCAAGAAAAGAAGAAGAAGAAAATATTGAAGACTATATCTACAAATATATTTTCACTCTCTTTCATCTGATTTTGACGTCGTTTTTATCTCTTTTCACAATTAAGCATCTATGTGTAATGCGCTGCCGATGGGTTGTAACCCATCTGAATTGTAAACATTATTAAAAGTGATTTATTCCATTGATGTTTTACGCCGTGGTGAAGGATATTCAAAGCAAGCGGGGAATCCACGACCATCCTGCGTTTGCTGGCTCGCTCTCCCGCTCACGTTCGACCGGAAAATAATGCCAGCATGATCTGCGCTAGAACTCACAATGACCGCTTTGGTGAGAGGCATCTAGGTCATAACGCTACCTTGGCACGCTAGCCCCCTCGGCCAAATAGGCCCCCAATTCGCAAAGGGAAAATATCTTCAGGTTAATGCCAGTTCTACATTATAACCTCGAGCATCTCGTGACCCATTGACATCATAATGCTTCATTTATACATGTATATACAGCCCTCGATAATACGACACTCTTTCTCAGTTTTATCTGTTTTTTATTTCTTTGATTGGTGTTTTACGCCGTACTCGAGAATATTTCACTTATACGACGGCGGCCACCATTACGATAGGAGGAAACCGGACAGAGCCCGGGAGAAACCCACGACCATCCGCAGGTTGCTGGCACACCTACACACGTACGGCCGGAGAGAAAACCAGCAAGAGCTGAACTTGAACTCACAGCGACCACATTTGCGGGAGGCTTCTGGGGAATAAACAACTGGGCTCAACAGATGCACAGAATCATTAGAATATGGAATATGTTTTGGGTAACACATAAAGTGAACGCTACAGTCATATAGATATTTACAACATGTGCAACAAACAACAAAGAAAATTAAATTACACATTTGTTTGGTTGCCATGTTATCAATAATTCGGCCCCGGAGGAATTCTTTTTAAATGTATGACTCTTGTCTATAGAATGTTTGTCACATTAACCTTGTGTAGATCGATAGATCGAGTTCTTGAAAAAGAAACACACACACACACACAAAAGAGAAACAAACACACACAAATAAGAGCAACGACAATTTAATAAGGTTGAAGATTTTCCCTGGGAGCAAATTATTGTTATTGAAAAAACAAACAAACAAAAAAAAAGAATTGGTCTAGTTTGTCACATATAGCCCCACTTTATTGTCCTTTAGTGCGTTCTTTAGTTGGCCTATCAGTGTAAAAAATATAAACCGTACCATAAACGAGTGAAAAAGCGGTTAGGTGCTGTTTTTTATTTGATATCTTATTGGTAAACCAGAAAACCTAAGTTTGATCAAATGCTAATATGCTGAAAACAGATATAATACAACCAGGCCAAGAAACACGTCGAAGCTGATCTCGATTTTTATAATAGATCACTTAGAATGGATTGTCCAAAATACGTAATTCCATCTTGGATATCTTTTGCGAATTCTCTGCGAAAATTGCGCCATATTCTCTGGGATATATGGTAAAAATCTCTGCAAAGTGCGTGCTGTGTACAATTGGTCCCGGTATAGCGTATAGTACGAATGAACTTAAGCACTTTTTTTGCACACAAACCGTATACTAAATGCATGTAATAGTGACTTATATGTGAGAAAACCTGCACATCCTTCAGTACTCACTCTACTTCAGTGTGTCATTATCCAGGCCATCTAACCGCAAATCTCTGGTTACACAGAATCAAACGGGTAGCCAAGTCAATATAGGATGTCATGACTGAAGTACAGATGCTCTAATTAAAACCATGTCCACAGCATAGCTCCTCCCCCCACTCCCCCGTGTTGCTGGAGTATTCAGTGCTCCAGGCCGTTCGTGCACACCGAAAACCCGACCGTTTCAGAGCCACCTCGGGTAACAGTAGACGCCATTTTGTGCAAAAGTAATTGTGATGAATGAGCCCCGACCCACTGGATTATGCGCCAGCTGTGTAATTCTGAAAAACGAAGACGTCAGTCGGTCTCATGTATTTCAACATATCATTTCATGTTACCCTCAGGAGAGATATGACGGGTAAGTGCAAGATGACGATGGTTCCGGCAAACGCCGCAAAAAACCTCAAGTTAAATGGAAACATACCTGAATGTAAATTACACCAGTGTGTTACAATACTGAATGAATGAATCAATGAATCAACGAATGAATGAATATATCACACCAGTCGGCTAATTGCTATACTTCACAGCTTCATGTTTTAGTATACTGCATCGGAAATCTGAAACAAATGCTTTCATTGATTATCGATCTTATCTCGTGTCTTAATGAAACAAAGCCATGTGGCCCCAAGGGTACGAGTGAACCTTTGACATCGGCTATTTACGTCACACCTCGGAAGTTACCGGAGATAAGTCTCCGGGTGACCTATTTCTCCGGAAATAGGTCACCGCGCGGTAGACTACTCCCCTCACAATCTGTACGCATCCTTTTTACTCATTTTTATTCGAAGAAAGATAAAACGTCTATTCACGGGTACATCTCCGGATGTGTGAACTGGGGCGAACACTTCTTAGATCTTACAACACTGTCAACAGAACACTATAGCTTCTAAGTGTGCGTTCAAGGTTAAAGAGATGTACGTTATAGTTGGAGTGCTTCTGGCTTGGTACAGCACAAAACAGGGTCTCTCATGCAGAGAAGAGTCGAGCGTATTGCAGACAGCAGTTCTGTGCAGCGATCAGTGGAGTTGCGTTGGAATCCAACCCTGTCTTTCTGGTGTTGCGTTTTCAGTTTATTCCGATTTAATACATATATATGACTGTAGAACATTCCTTTTGTAGCCTGCATGTTCAGTCGTCATTGAAAAGTGTTGACTGACGACCTCCTAAAAGGTCCACTCAAAAATGCGCGCCTTAAAAGAAGAGAGAACAAAAAATATACCCAAAGTTATTTCGGAAGAGGGGCCCACAGAGACCTAAACGACATAGGCATTGTTTAGAACCTGTTTGGTAAATCTCTAAATCATTTTTTAATGTGGAATTATTACGAGGCCATGAAGTACGCCATTTTAGGGAAACGGGTAACACGATATCGCGTCATCCGTACCCTACGCTCTTGAGTAATAGGGGTGAGACACTGATATGTGCGCGAAGTGCGATCCCCTTTATTGTTACAAAAGAAGGCTACGCTCTGTGGGCCTGTGGTTGAGACCTTGGGGAATAACGTCAGACGTATTCTTATACCACTTTCTCGTTGAAAATGGCTTTAAAGTATATCAGAACTGTCTCGTAATTACAAAGAAAAAAAGTTGGTTTAACACTACATCTATATCGCAAAGTAGTGAACTAGGTACAGGTGGCGGCTCAGCTGAAACAGAAATTTCGGGTAGTAGAAATATCTCACCTTTGATTGGTTAAAACTGAGAGCGTGGCGGCCCGTTCGATTTTCACCACGTGGGCTTTTTTTTCTTACTTTGAACTGCGATATCTCGGTTATCATACACCAGAAAAATAAACAGTGACGTTATTTTCTTTAACTATAAATGGGATTCTTTATCGATACATATATACGTTTGGTCTAGTGTTGCCTTTTCTTTTAAGAATTTTGAAATGCATCTCGGCCCTGTCGATGAGACTTTTACAAGAGTCATCGACTGATTATTCCTTTATATGAATTGTACATGCTTCATACGGTGCATTCATACAGTGATTTTTCCAGCGATATACAACTCATCTGAAAAAACTTATGCTGATTTATGTAAAAATACAGTTTAACCACCATGTGGATCGTTGTGTATGTAGTTATCCCCATTTAACGGTTTCATTACTGCCCAAAACCGTATGTGGGAAGGTCTGCCAGTAATCTTCGGATGGTCGTGGGTTTCCCCCGGGCTCTCTCCGGTTTCCTCCCACCATAAAGCAGGCCGCCGTCGTATAAATGAAATATTCTTGTGCACGGCGTAAAACACCAATCAAATCAATAAATAAGTAAATAAACACTGCCCAAGATGACTTTTTGGTCATCTTTAACCTTCGGTGTCAAGTACATGTAGTTCAAACGAGACTTCATGTCTCACATCTGAAACTGAATGGCTTTAGCCATCTTGGGTTTCCACTTTATCATTAAGAACAAGCCGTCATGTTATATAGTGCCGTTGATATTTAAAGCGATTGATGTGAAAAAGTGTAATTTTGCGCAATATTGATCAAAGCCACTAGTTCTGGTTGTCAGGCTATGTTCCTTAAGCCTAACTATTGTATGTAATATTTGTTGTCATTATATGCTGCTTTCTGGTCAAAACCAGAAAGAATTCTCCTCCATAATTAACAGCCATCACAAAGAAGAACGTAAACAGGTCAAGGGGAGTAACTCTAAAAGGCTTAATGCCTCTGTTATCTGGTGCATTTATGCTATGTTCAACCGCAGTGCAGATGTTGACTTCTGCTTTAGCAGGTAATACCGCTTTGATGTTGTTCTTGTATCGTTATCTTTGTATATTTCCAGTGTGTGTAGATACCAACCCGGTCATCCAACGGTTGCGCGGAAAACGCAACAACAGGATACAAATGTTCTGTTTTATATATTAAGGCACTGAGGAAAACATTGTAATTAACCATTTATTGACTAGTGGATGATATGTAATTGATGGTTGCGTTTAGAGTTTAACAACTAGGTCATGTGGAGTGTGCTCAGGACTCAAGCATGTGACCATATTATTCAGCTGCGCGTATAGCTGATTACCCAGTTTGCCTGTCGATGTGTCTAATGTGAAAAAAATGCCTGGGTGTGTCCAGGCCAGTGTCTGTTTTAGATGCCAAACGGACCTGGCGACGGCAAAAATATATAACGCAACAGCATGACGAGTAAAACTTGAGCAACGATGGCAGTGTGTGCGTTGGAAAATGATCACAGGTAATAGAAGAAACGCGGCCTCTTGTCAAGTCAACTGAGGCGGGAGTTTCTTCTAACTGTGTTCAGGTAAATGGTTAAAATAGTAACAACGTCCACTACCCAATAGTACCATAGCTGAAGCAGAGTTAGGTAAAAAATGCACCAATATAAGCTGAAATCTATGAGGCGTCACTGATACTGAATTCGTATGAAGAGTGTTGTGGTCGCATTTGACAAACAATAACGTGAAAATATTACCACGGGACAGGCCTCGTGAAGTCATCGTTCACCAGCAGAATCCAGGTTTATTTGGGAAACACCTTACAAAATATTATGTCATGTCTAGTACGTAAAACCAACCAGTATTTTACTGTAGATGCTGTATAACAGTGCATGTAGAACTTGAATGTTAATATAAGCCCATCTAATTGTGCAAAGTGTGATGATAGTATTAATCAGGTGGCCTGGTGATCTATCCGTAATGTACGACTGAAAGCTCATAAATATGAAAATTTTATCTTTCCAAAGTAGATGGCATGTTAATTATTACCCCCGCGGAGAAGATATGTTTTTGTCGGTGTTTGTCTACCTGTCTGTCAGCAGATTAACTGAAGAAGATCTTCATCGATTTGAATGAATTACTATATTCAGCTTGGCCTTGGGTCAAGCACCAATCCATTGCATTTTGGTGTTGATCCTAATAAAGGGATTTTGTGAACTATTCTTCATTGTTCACATTCTATACAGAATTTGTTTTACCCTAAAATAGTGCTGAGTAGAGTACTGTTCCGTTGTTAAAACTCCTCCTAAAATCGAGGACGGCACGGCTGTGCTGTACTGAGGGTGAACTTCTACACTTAGCTGTACCAATCTTGTTGTCTAAATCGCTCTGAGATTCCCAGCTTCGCGGTTTTATGTGGAGAAAACAGTTGGTCCCACACGTACTCCATAGATACAGGTATGTATGTTATTCCGGGCGGTGTTGTTGGCATGCATTAGTAACCCCACACGCCCGTGCCTACATGTGAGAAGTGAACACCCAGAAAGATAAGAGCGTGTAAGAACACACACAAATTACCCCCATCCCTGTCACTCTGTGTAATCTTAAACTTTCTTATAACGTGTGCAAATGGGAAAACACGCAGCTTATTCCCAAGGATCACGCATGCTCATGAGGCTTCGGGTTTATTTAGAATTCAAGGTAGTCCGTTTTGCGATGGACGCACGCAGAAGTATCAGTTGCTGGGTTCTAAATTATGCATTGCGTGACACTCGTCTGTGAGAGCTCTGCAATTATGGTTATCGATTATCGGATACTGATTTATTGAATTTATTCACGCTTTGCCAGCGATGTTTACATGCCGCATTGAACACTCTTACGTTTACCATGTTGATTTTGCCGCCAGGCTTCATTCGATGCGATTTGTTGAAGTGACCAGTCCTGTGCGACTGTGTGGACATACCATATTTTCCAAAATTTGCACCGATGTCTCCCCTGACTTCTCTAACTTACATCACGGTATCTCTCAAGTCGAAGTCTTGGTTTATCTAACACAGTGTTTCAGTGCAGATCTTAGCACCTCTCTCAAGAGCTTATAGGCTTATACGTGCTTGGAAAGTGGTGACAGTATCTGTATCAGCATTAGGAAAGGTGCTACATGTAGTATCTGATTATACGCAATAAAAGGTGCAATAGTATCTGCACATGCTTGAGAAAAGGTGCGATGATCAGCATTCGCGTGAAAAGAAAAACTATCAGTGGGTTCTGTATCAGGCGGGTAACACGCATAGGTATATCAGGGGATTTTGTATCAGGCGGGTAACACGCATAGGTATATCAGTGGGTTCTCTATGTCACCATACGCTTGAGAAAAGGTGCAAGGATCACCATACGCTTGAGAAAAGATGCTAGTATCTGCTTATGCTTGAGAAAAAGTTACCTGAATCTGCATAGGCTTCAGAAAAGGTGTTAGTGTCTGCACTGAAAAGTTGCGCCGAGTAAAACCAGAAGTTATGACAAAATTCTGAAGGCCACTTAAACACGTCATACGCTGTCTCGCGCACGGACTTGGTCGCCATTTGTGGAATTTTCGGAGAGCAATTGTGTATGTATCTAGATACTTACCTGTGACCTGTCTTGTCGTCAGACTAGCAGTGTCGAGATCTGCTTTCAGATTGTTTGTAACAAAATAAACATGGCTGTTTTTGTCTGTGTTTGTGTTTGTAGTGGTGTATACATCATCATAGATGCGTGTTTTTCTATGCATGACCAAATTTATCTAGGAGAGGAAGCCAGCATGAGCTTGAGTTGAGCTCATAGCGCCCGCATTGGTGGGAGGCTTCTGGGTCATTACGCTGCGCTGGCGCGCTAACCAACTGAGCTACGGAGGCTCCCATGACCAGATGTGCGATAATACGTGTCCCTAGATATCTACTGGATCCCCTATGCACCTCGCTGAACCAGCACTATTTTTATTACCCCCGGGAAATATTGTGGCACGTTACGCATGTATGAGACGTCCATGACATATATCCGCACAACATGCCACTTTTCGATAATGAAATGCATATCATGTGGGGTTAAATGTGAGCGATTTTTTACTTTGCTAATTACACTAATGTTTTCAATTAATTTGCTGTCTTGCATTAATGTTAATAGTCGTGGTATTAGATAAATAGATTCGAAGACGGAAACGGTGCTCCGTCAAGAGAGTGTTGCAAGAGAGAGTGCATTTGCAGTTACACGTGTACAAGTGGCCCTGATATAATATTCTAAGACTGGTGTATTGTTTCATCAAAACATAACATCAAAACAAAGCAACGTAAGACATCAAATGTATGATGAGCGCCGTTGCAATTTAACGCTGATGTCGGGACTAGAGTGATAAAGAGCAAAGAGCATTGGGTCAAGCGAAGAAAAGAAAAAGATATATGGTGACAGCATTTATGGCTTGTTGTTTGTCTGATATCAGTTGGGCATAAAATAAAAGCACGATCTACATAAATCATCTCAAATTGTCGTTTTTCCAAAATGCACTTATTATTGTTTATCTCATTGGATATGACACATTCGGTAATACCCTGAAGGGCACCTGCTGTAAACATATTTTAGCCGCCATCCTGTATAGCTTTTTTAGGGGTGACTTTTTCTAGGCATTCGCCTCACTGCACCTCTCACTCTCGTCACCCCGGGGGATCTTAACAGCTATCCATGACAATCGTGTTACGTATTAGATGTGTATGACGGGCAGGGTGAGGTGTGGACTGTCAACAGAATCAGTCAAATGTGAGAGGACAAGGGCAAGGGCGTCACGGACAGTAATTTCCTGCTTTTTCGAGCCTTATAAGTGACACACTTCTCAAAATCCCGACGACCAGATTGTTCTTAGTTGACTCGTAGTAAGAAAACCGTTCGCCAAACCGCCCGTCCGTCTTTCCATTTCTTCGTGAAACACTTATGTCACACTTATTACATTTAACTTAGGCATTGGCCTAAATAGATCCCTATTTTATTTTCTATGATCTTAGTCATTTTACAAGAGTCTGTTGGAGTCATTTAGATTGTATGTTCATAGTAAACCACCGCCCTTAGGTACCCGTAGAGCCCCTAACTCAAAGCTGTAGCCAAGACAGCTAGAGCTGGAGCATAGCAGTTAGCCAGGGCTTTACCCATGTGATCCAGCAATATCCATATGCTAATTTATATGCCAGTATATGTTTATTCTTGTTTATATATAACTCCGTGCATAACTTCCAGCAGTATATTTCCCCGTGAATCACCCTGTTTACAGGTCCTGTCTTGTCATCAGTTGTTCTATGCTGATTAACAAAGACGTAGCACACGTATTTTTAAAAACATCATATATATATATATATATATGTATAGCCCATTCTTGCCCTGCAGGTACTTCATTTGAGCATGTAAGCTGGAGATCCCGTATTCTTGAAGATAAAGCTGAAATTCAAAAACATGAAGTACAACTAGCCCACATTGCTGAGATGCACTTATGCAAGACAATAATGAATTATGTTTACCAAAACCAACGGGTAAATATGTACCAAAGAATTAAACACGCCATGTAAAACGCAGAAATTGTTTACGAAAATTCATTGCAGAGCTATACGTTGTCACTTGTGAGGGGCGCCATTTTAATACCTTTGCGTGATCTGACTTGATCCCCTTGAATAAGGGAGTTTTGAATTCAAACTCTTTTGAGGTAAAAAGAGTTCAACTGTGTTATGTGACTTGTCAAAAATGTCAGGCAATTTTGTTGATTTTAATTTACCGATCACCTATCTTGTCGTGTTAGGGAGGTACAAACGACCCCTTCTTCAATGAGATACCTCTTAAATTAAAAAAACTTCCAGCTCCTCAATTTTCCCTATCGTATATCTAATCGAAGTAAGTGTTTTTGAAGCTTTTCTTAGAAGAGCATGTTATAGTAAATTTTATCAGAAATAGTTGGCCAACATTTTTGACAGGTCACATGGTACAGTAGGCCTTTACTTACTTTTAGCGATAAAAGAGTTCGAACTCGAAACTCCCCTGCTGTGTTCTAACCTTCATTACGATGTCTGAGTTTTTAATCTGGATTAAGGCTACTTTGCCCAGCTGTGTAAGGTACCATTTTAAGTACTCTCATTGCCAGATTTCCCTTATGCCACTGAAATGAATACAGGGTGAATTATATCCTTCTACTGAATGCAGAGTCTCCATTGATATACCCCCAAAACACGAGCAGCCTTCAGCATATCTTACCAGATGACGGCCATTTCCAGTCAGTAAGGAATTTCTGAAAAGTGAACCGCTAAACAAAAATCAAATCTAATTATTTTGGCTGCAGAATTTTCAGTCATGGCTATATTATACAACTGTGTAAGATGCCATTTTCGGTATTAAAATTTAATACCTTCGGGTTCTTTATTTAATTCTTCGATCATTATATGGCTTAAGAAGTTTTAGAAGAGCATACAGACTTGACAAGATTTCTATGCCATTACAATTAATGCCAGTGCAGTTCAATACTATCTACCATCCACTATGGTAGCAAAGATTTTACTCCCCACTTTGTTTACCTTCTCCAGCTGTGGACGGTTTCGCCATACTTATTTATTTATTTATTTGATTGGCGTTTTACACCATACTCAAGAACATTGAACTTATACGAGGGCGGTCAGCATTATAGTTGTAGGAAACCACGAAGGGAAACTCAAGGGAAACCCACGACCATCCACAGATTCATGTCATTTTAAGTATATATCGTACTCCTATATTTATTGGATTTTCCTGTCACTGTAAGAATTAATGCGCATTTCCTTATATCCGGGCATTCATTTGGACGGCAGAGTTGTTAACCTCCAGTATATACCTGGCCCTTTTGGGGAGAGCGCCATCTTATAAGTAGTTCCATTCATCCAATTTTCTAAGGCGCTAATGTTTTCTGATCCGACCCACCCAGAACGCCCACTTTGTCGTCTTCTGTCCCGCAATTCTTTTCCAAGCCATCTTCATTCTTTTCGCTTTGCCAAGGTGAGCCAAAGGCGCGATCAGACAGTCGTGTTGGGTATTTGCTTGATTTAATCTCTTCTGAGATTGTTGACTGGCTCCTCACGCTGTGAAAAGGGCGACCACAAAGGGGGTTATAAAGAACCGAGCTAACAGAGCTGGTCGCGCATGGGGTCACTGGACTGTATACCACTACGCCAAAAACTACGAGTCTTCTGAAATGTTACCCGGTTAATTTGACAGATATTCTTAGAGAGTAAATCGTTAGGTTATAGACAACTCAGAAGCCTTGACACCTCTTTTGACGCCGTACTAGAGGATATTTCACTTACACTACGCCGACCAGAATTATAGTGAGAGGAAACCGGATAGTGCCCGGTGGAAAACTACGATCTATAAAACCATTCACTGTAATTAACAAAAAAATTATTGATTACGGCGTTAGATACCAATCTGAAAAAAATTGACTGATTAAATTTCGCTCAAATCCGGTGATATTATCTTAATACAGAAACTATTCACGAGTCTTAACTGATTTAAAAAAAAATACCGGTATATCACTTTGCTTCAAATTACACATATTTATTTAAAGATCATCTCCACCCCCACCCCCACCCCACCTCCCAAATAATGTGCTCTCAAAATAACTAAACATTTACCTGTCATATATCATAAATATATTCCTGTAAATATTATCCCATCGAGGCAGTGGGCCTATAGAGCAGCTTACGGCTCGAGCTTCAGTCATTTTGGAGGAGTTTGATTTGTGTGCGATCCAAGCCTAGACGTATGCGCATTCTAAGAAACAATCCAGGGCCAAGAACCAGAAGTGTAACCCACCACCAAAAGAGAGTGTGGACCTCCCATATACGCCATTACAGCTCGTGGTTCTTTAAAAATTATTCGCCACACCTTAATATTGATGCATGCATGTCCGTCGTATAAGTGAAATATTCTTGAAAACTGCGTAAAGCACCAATCCCCTCAAGAATTTTATACACATTACATTACTATAAAGTGGTTTCTCTCGCAGAGCAGCCAATCAGCGACGATTTCTGATCTCGTCCTTTAAACCTGTGACATTTGTAGTACTCCTATTTGCTGCGGCTACCTGTTAAATCCAGCTAAGTCACAGAAACTTTCAGACAGGGTTTAAGGATGGGGTTAAGAAAAGCAGCGGACAAAATGTCTCACTGAATGATGTGACCTTTCAAGAACTGAGAGATTTCTCGCGAGGACACCAGTGATCTTAGCGTGAGGCGCGAGCCGAGGAGTTGCTGGGTGCAGGCCTAGTGAAGTGCGCGGTAACAGGTTTACCATCCACCTGTCGCACTGTGCGCAAACACACACGTAACGTACATGGCTTGAGGCGCGCTCTCCAGCCCATTGGACTCCTTACACGGGTCTCGCTTTTACCAGCCCGTCGGACACCGTACCGCACGCAGTCATGGCCGTAAGTAGACCCTCTCAGGTAGACATACAAGACATTCTTTAATAGTTCACATTAACTTCCTAGCCACTTTAATCGCCATACTTCTTTCGCTGAACCGTGTTTACATATGTAATCGTCCGTACACAGAAAAAAAGGTAACTCGTCAGCGACAGATACCTAGCTTCTCTTATATACACGGTATGTAAATCTAGGTCGATCGGCGTGATCTCTCAGCCATTGGCGCTAATTCACGCAAGTATGCGAGCTCTTGGACGAGATTTGTTGTTGTCAGACATACAGAAGCTGATTATATGTATCGCTCTAATACATACACAGACAGGCAGAATACAGAGAGAGATACATAGAGGCCAAAATATACATCGCATTTAGTGTTACGTGTACTTCTTTATATCAACCTGGATTTTGTAACCATTGTAAAGTGTATGGGCTAATAAGAGTCTACGTGCTAACGACCGAACTTTTCGGCTACTGTATATATATGGACATATTTAGCAGCGCGAGGTCTCCATGACCGTGACATTTTTGAAACATACTTTTTCTTTATCAGGCGTCATCTACGTGACGAGTTGATGATGGTATTTGTATGTGAACAGATTTGCTTGTACGACAGAGATAAAGCCCTATGTATCTCCCTATATCAACCTGTTGACATGACAGAGCTTGGTCTTGTCACTCTCTGTGCTTAACCAAAAAAGTCATTTTAATGCATACGAGATGCACTGTTCGGTACATGTACATGTATACCTCGTGCGATTTACAATGTCTCGTTAAACCCTTGCCATTCGTTAATCCCTGTGATGTGTATGGACTTCCACCTTTCTAATGGTTTTCCTGATGTGAGGATGTGGATGTCTGTCTACTGGCTTTGCACAAGCGTTCATTTCCACTTCACATATGTAGGTAATAATGGAAGTTACCCCAAATTTAAACTGTATTCTAATCATCTATTCAAAGGGAGCGCCAAACTACATGACTGCACATCACTTTTTATTGGAAAGGTGAAAAACATTTTATGGGTACATCTATTGAAGTTGTACATATATTTAAACAATTTCAGGCATTAAACTTCTCCAACGCGAAATGGATTTGAACCCGGGACGATTGTTTTGTCGGCTGCTGCGAGATCAGCTCTATAGCTCAGTGAGACAACCAGTCCTCATGAAATCTGAAACAATTTAAAAAAAAAAATGATCGATAAGTTTTAATACTATATTATGACACAGTTATTCCATTAACATATAGTATACATATTTCACACGATTTTCTATGTTAACATATTTATATATGTGTTCGGCTGTTTAAAAACGCGTTGTTATGTATCAGCTGTATTTATTTTGTACCACCTAACCATCTGAATGCCACTCAGTTAAGCATAGCAATGTTGTTATGTCGTTCTGTGTTCACGCTGTGACAGGCGTGCTAAGTACACGTAGTTAAAGCCTTATACACCCTGGGGATTTGTTGTTTTTTCTCCCCTGTGGTGAGGAAATGTACTTAGCCGACTCTCCCGCGATGGACTTAATTATTAGCTCGGCCAACAAGGATGTACAGATATAAATAAATGTAGGCGATCTTAAACATAGGACGGTTTTTCTCTACAGGCAAATAACCAGTGCGCTATCGAAAATCTTGTACCAGGTATATCTGCAGAGACAGAAACATCCTGTGGTTGCTTTTTGCCCCCTAGTATGCTCAATGAACACTATCTGTTATGAACTTTGAAAGCATGCATGGTGTAGTGGTAATGTATATAATCCTCCACAACAACGCTTACCATGATATGCTTGACATAGTACGGACGTGGCCTCGAGCCATTACGGCTCATGACTTCCAAAACAAGGGAAATTCGCAACAGAGGCCACAGACTGACGTCGTCTTGCACTAGACACATCGCTGAGTGAACTGACCATGTGAAAAGATAGGATGTCAAACATTTGATCCGCCAAGAGACAAGCAGACAGACAGACAGTCAGGACGAAATATTTAGGTATAAAATTACTAAAAATAGGTATACTATTTATGTAATAGTTTCACAAAGAACACCCACCTAAAACTGTATTCCCTAATTTTTATTGGCCCAAATGATACGTGTTGTCAAATAACTAGATGCCTGGCCTACAACATATCCAAATATCATCCGGGGTTGATCACCATTTTCTCAAAATAAATCAGCTGGAATGCAGGAACTAGCGTCCTATCGCAATAGAAACAGGATGTAGGAGGCACTTGCTCATTAGATAATATTTTTCTCTGTTTAATTGTAGCCCACAAGTAATTCACATTTTTTCAACCATTATTTGTCATAGTTTATACCTGCAAAAATACCTGGCAATACTTCCGCACACTTCGGAGTTCCTGTCCGTCCCCACTCTTTTCCGTGAACCTTGGATACAAAATCAAATTAGTGTTTTTATATTTGTAGGTGCCTGTCGGAGCTAAAATCGCACCACAACGCAAAATTTTCACGTTTACAGCTTGAACACTGCCTGATAAGTTAGCGCAAAGCGGTTTCGTATTTAAACCTCCTTCCAGCACAGAAATGTCTCGTGAAACGCGCAATCCCCGAAGTCTCCTGAGTCATTACATCGCTTTCCTCATTTACATTGCTTTAATCAAAAATTAAATTAAATGCTTAATTTTTATATACATTATAGCAATATAATGCCCAGATTCTGAATGGATGTGAAGACTAAACCCCCCCCAAAAAGCGCCCTTTCTAATCTAGTGTCATTGTTGATTGATGATTACTTATTATATTTTAGTTAATAACATAGTTTGTTGAAGATGTGTAAGGACGTGTATATGTCCTTGCTTGTTTTTGCTGGTTGACCCACATGTACACGTATATAAGTACACAAGTATAAACGTGACCAGGATTCACTTTCATGAAGCATACTTAGTGCTAAGTAACACTTAGCTAAGTGCACCCGTGTTTCACGTAACACACGTTGAACTGGGCTTGTGCCTTTGACCTTTTAAATTTTTCCAATATGCCGCATGAATCACCACCACAAAATCAGAAAAACAATATGTAGCGAGACGTATCCTGTATAAACAGTTGCAACAGACTTAATTCTGTGTTTTTCTCTGACCTCTCTTTAATTTCCGCTTTTGTAGTTGTGAACGCACGCAACGTGGGCCCGCCTGTTGAAGAAGGCATTGAGACATTCACTTACCAGTCATTTACAGACATATGGCAGCTCACGCGCTCGGACTGGCTGTTGCGTAACTTAAGCAATACTGAAGGCCACAAGCTCTACTAAATGCGAACGACTTACGCACTGTACGTGCGAATACTAAGCGCAGCTAGGATTTTACGTAACTCTTACTTAACTGATTGAAACAGAAATGAATTTGATACAGCCCAGACAATAGTCCCGTCATACCCGACTTGCCGTTTACCAGAAATTTACACATTATGGTGACGTAATCAGGTGTCAACGTGCCTTTCTTTGACACACTTGCAGGTGCATATGGCTTTGACAGAAGCAAACGCCCTATCGTGCTGGCTTTCAAATACTAGTCCCCACAGAATCAGCTTTTTAACACTTGATTTCAATTTATTGACTTTACTTCGGAAGTCTCGGTTGTGCATTCTAAGTAAGTGTTATTAATTCGACTATTTTAAAGGGGTAAAAAGAAAGAAGTTAAAAAAGTTTATAAAAGTGACAGAACAATAACATATTGTAAACGCAAATGCAACAAACAAACTACTTCTTAGGTGTGTATAACCAGCGTTTCTTGTCTTCTTTAAATTTCCTTTTCAGAACACAGGGCATGTCACTGTGAAGTTTGTTTCATACTTAGTATATTTTAAAGGGACAAGGAATATTTGTAGCCATTTGAAAAAACATTTAGCATCGGTGTCGATATCTACATCCGTCGAGAGCACATGTATTTAGATTGGCAAAACTGGTGAAAGTTAACAACTTGTTCATCTTAGACAATTAACTATAACTTACGAAGCATATATTCTAAGTGTTACAAACGTTGTCTGATCACATACTATAACCTCCCAAAAGACAATCTGGATACTTTCCCACGATTTTTCCCCTTTCTTGCCCAAGATAATGTTCCATATTTTGAATAAAATGTTATGTAAAAATTAGGTTAGAGCCACACGTATAATTCATGGTATGCATACAAGTATTTAACTGATAAAAACTTTAACTTAAAACTACAAGCTATGTAAGTGTAGCCGTAACAGCTGTGCAAGTGTCCTGATGCCACGTCGTTCCAAAGTCTGCACACCAGCGACGTGTTTGATATATGACAGGGACGTGTATGGAAGCCGGTTAATGTCATCATCGTTCCATCCTAGGATCGACCGGATCTGCCCGGTTTTCTCTCGCCAACATCTGGCCGCAGTCGTATATGTGCGTAACACCACAATCAAATGAATAAATAAATAGTATCGCAGGACGATGGCACGCAGCCATGACAAGAAGCCATGGCTTGACGACACAGCGGTACGAGTTTACGAAGAGAAGGTGCGATCCTAAGATGATCGCCCTTCCGTTTCGGCCCATCCCTTTGTAATAAAGTGTTATCATTCGGTACCAATGCTCTTCAAAATCCCTTCCAGCAGTTGTGACATCGTGCTATATCGCATCATCCCTTCAAACCATCGTGGGGCGATACTGCGATGGAATGATGGCCAGAAGCGATGTCACGATAGTATGAAGCGTTAGCACGGCGTACATGTATTGCCGGGTGAAATTACGACGGAACGATAGTGCGACTTTAATCAGTGCACGCAAATACTTCGATCACATATTTCCTCACACTATGCTAACATCACGTAACTAGATCGCTACGGTATAAGGGGTACAAAGTACAATCGTAAGGAGTGCGTTTAGGTGTGGATTGTAGGTTTACATGTGATATACGGTTTTGATTGTGTTTGCCTACGTCTTGTTTAACGTCTTGTTTAGGTCATTTTCTGAAATCTAGTCCCGGAAAAGCTATTGACTTAAGAAATGAACAAAATTGACTTCACGCTATAAGCTGGGGACAAGAGTTCACTCCCGTCTCTGGCCGGTGTAAAAGCTTTACGTCTATATTTGTGACAATGTTTCTCTTTGGACAAGGAGTTTGTTCACTCCTCAAGCGTCAGTTGACACCATTAAGTGTTCAACAACGGTCGCGTGACCGAATACATCGTCAACGTTCGTTGAGGACCACGTGTTTGTTACTGATGTGGGAAGGGCTGGCAGACTTGGAGGAGAAGATGGCATGGGAAGATGCGGGAAAGTGAACAACAGTGCCTGATATGAGAACTGTGCCTGATAATATCTGGATATTATAGTATAACATACACATACTTGTGATCTTCAGCAAAGCGTTATTTTGGATTTATGTCGACATGAAACAAAGTTTTGCATTAACCATCGGGTTATTTAGATAACATTCTCACCGCTGTGTCTGCGCGAGTATGGCGTGTAGTCGCAATAAAAACCGCCAGTGCCCGAGTTCTCGAATATGGTGTGGTGTGTTAGGTAGCGCTGGGAAAATGTCATTGTGACCGACCTGCTGCAATGAAGCGACGTCGTGCAAATGTAATGACGGAAATGATGTCGATTAAGCCCCAGCCACAGATTTAATTCAAACAAACCAGCCGTTGTCACCTGGCAATGCAGCGTCGGTGACTTGCAGGCTGCTTCTTGAGCGTTTCATGCTGGTACCAAAGTTGTCACTTTAAAAGGCTTACACGCTGTTGTACTAAAGACTTGCAAACTGTGACTAAAGGCTTACAACTGGGTACTACAGGCTGGCAAACTGCTATCAAACACGCTGCTACTAATGCCTGTATAGAGCTCTTGGATCTGTCTACAATAACTAGGATATTTTGAAGCTAACACTCGGTCAGTTAAGGAAGTCAGTAAATGCCACGATTTTAAAAGATGAAAATCTTTGGACATTGGTGGTGCAGCATATGGCCAAGTCAATGCTTACTACGCTGGCCGTGTGAACGCCGCCAGAAAGTTGGCCTAATGAACCAAGCATGTCAGCAGTGTTACACACAGACTACCATAGAAAAACACCATTTCTGTTTGAACTTGCATCATTTTCCTTTAGGGGAAGGAGAAAGGACTTGCTACAATTAACATATCTGTCATACCCAGTGATTTGAACAAGGAATATTTCAGAAAAAATGGGAGGGAAAACATCTCTAACTGATACGAATAGCCCTCTGAATCCACCTTTAAGTATGTGCAAAGCTCAGAAAGTTGCGACGAAACCATTTTCATCAGAGTGAAAACTCGTGTCAATGTAATATCATCAGTGACTATAACAGTAAAAATCTGACACGTGTCTTAAATAATCTGGCCTATTATGTGACTGTAACACCATTGACAAGAATACCTTATCACAGATACAGTGTAACACCACTGACTTATGCTGAGAAAACTGTACATAAGGTGGACACACCAAAAGACTAATTACTTCAATTTTTATACTTTTATGGTAAGACATCGAACTATGAGGAACCTTGTCGTGTTTCCTGGACGTTTTCCAACATTTACGTAAAGTTTTTAATTGAGAAAAGTTTCCACTTTCCACGTGTGCAGATCCTAAAGTGTTAAATTCTTTTCCAGAAACCAGGGAAAGACTATTGTTAGCAAATTACTTTGCACAGAACAAAATAGTTCACTCAGAAAGTGTGGGTATTGAAATGATGTAAAATTTGTCTTCTTTGAAATGAAATAAAAAAAACATGTGTAGCATTTACTTCATGATGAATTTTAGCTAATCAAGCAAATCTGACCTTGAACTTTGACCTTTATATGATTGTGCAATACCCCTCCAGTATACCTTTTCTTTCTCTGTTCTTCAGAATTAAAAATGTGCTTTCACTGAAGAAATATTCAAGGAAAGCATTGTCTAAGAAAGCATTTTTTGCTATAGTCACCATAAGGGGCCTTTGTCTTGCGTCCAACCGTTATCACTGAAAACTGTTGGCTGCTTTTCTGGCATGAATCATGTTGTAAGCTGGCCTTACGATTATTAAGCCATTGATGGTCCATTGTAGTGTACGAATATCTGTTTCGACGCCAGATTCTACCAGCAGTGAAACCCATTACAGCTCATATACACAGCATACAGTCGTTGTCCCTATGCATTTTTATTTGTGCAGTTGTTTTAACCTCCAGTTAAAAATAAATAGCCAATAAATACAGATATCACCACATAAGGCTAATATAATACTGAAAATTTGTAGAACAATCCTTAATTTAATGCCACAGTGTCAGTGGTTTTACACTTATGTCAGTGATATTATAACCTCTTCTGTGTTGTTTGTGTAACACCACTGACTGTAACACCAATGATATTCTCTTATTAAATTAACGATTGCTCCCAAACTGCAAGGCAATTAGAAAAGGTTTATTCATCAGATATATGGTCACAAAACTAGGAGAAGGGTGGCCCTTTTCTGGTATTTATTTTTAGTCACTGTCATTGAAACTGCAAAGACGTGACACCACTGACAGGTAATAAAATGTCTTGCAACATTTTTAAGCGATACTTTAAATAAAAACATAAAATAATGACAAAAACACACGTTTTTCAGGGAGCTCACTATCAAGGTATACGCAGCCGCCTAGCAGCAAAATCTGGCAGTAGATAGGGAGGAGTAATTATTCTTTTATGCTGTAACACCACTGACATCAATTTTATAAACACGGATAAATATGTGAAATGTTAAAATTATTGTTACATCACATTTTGTTGAATTATGTGTTGTCAGTATTAAAGTTGCAAATAGTATGCGTGTTATGCCAACGATCATTTCTTGAACTTTAACACTCAAGTTCGTAACAGCCTCGAAATGGCACCGCATTGGTCTATCAGGGTTAATTCAAGACAGTATAATTAGCCATTTAGAACAAAGCTTTGATGTGTTAGCCTGTTTGTTAAACTTTGCAAATATAATCCGTCTTGTTAGGTTTAAAACAGAGGCGGTGAACGTTGTTTTGTGGTAACATGAATTTCCTAGTTATTGTAGAATGATCCTGTCAAAGGTTTGCCAGTTGCCATTAAAAGCTAGCATACTGGCTTGCATGCTGCTACAAAGGGCTTTCATGCTGCTACAAAGGGCTTTCATGCTGCTACAAAGGGCTTTCATGCTGCTACTAAAGGCTTTCACGCTGCTGTTAAGCTGTTTCGCTCCGTTGCTAAATGCTTTCACGCTGCTTCTAAAGGCTTTCATGCCGCTACTAAAGGTTATCCCACTGCCACTAGATTCTTTCGCGCTGCTAGTAATTGCTTGCACGCTACTACTAAAGGTTTTCATGCTGCTACGAGATTCTTTCGCGTTGCTACTAAATACTTGCACGTTGCTGCTAAAGACTTGCAAGCTGCTGCTGAAAGCTTATACGCCGCTGCTGAAAACCCTTCTGCTTTAATAAAGGCCTGTCAGCTGCAACTAAAGACTTGCAAGCCGCAACTAAAGACTTGAAAGCTGTATGTAGAGATTTGCAAACTGCCTCCACTAGCTATACTGGAAGGCTTGCGTGCCATGCACTTTAAATTCGTCCCACCTTAAAACAAGTCGGATGTCTGTTTCCATTAGCACAGCTCACAAAGAATACTTTTGTGTTGAGAATTCACCTGAACCAGACTGTACTGGTCGCCTGCAGGTCTTACGTAGAAAAGGAAACACATGGTAATATGTGTCACACAAGAGGAAGCAGGATCAACATACATGTAATCTTTTAGTAGTCCGCAGATATGGTTTTTAGTTCACACTGAGAAAAATATGCCGATATGCGTGTATTATGTAGTGTAGATAATAAGCCGATAGGCGTGTATTTGTGTAGTGTAGACAATATGCTAGTATGCGTGGATTTATGTAGTGTAGACAATAAGCAAGAATGTGTGTATTTATGTAGTGTAGACAATAAGCCGATATATGTGTATTTATGTAGTGTGAACGGTAAGCCGGTATGCGTATGTTTATATAGTGTAGAAAATACGTTGGTGTACGTGTGTTTATGTTATATAGACAATAAGCCGTTTAAGTATTTAAGTAGTGTAGGAAAGTTTACCAGGGACTATACGCACACGGGCATACTGCGCGATGAGAAATAGACTCGCCTGTACACTGCTGTTGTTTATATGAAAATTTAGAATTGTAATAATTTTATTTAGACCTGATTCACAGATTGTTTGCATTACGTGTGGTGGATAGCCTAGGCATATTCTCCTCTGCAAGGGTCATTTAAACTCGGTTTTCCTCCCACCATAATACTGGCCCCGTCGTATAAGTGAAATATTCAAACACCAATTAAATAAATAAATAAATAAATAAATTTATACTTATTAATTTGATAAATGAATAGCATCAATTTTATGAAGAAACGGGCACAGATGTGCATTTGACTATAACACAATATTTTATCTGTGTAACTTAACATATGGGTCAGGTAGTTCCGTTTTCCGTCAAAGGTGAATTTATTGTCTCGCAAAGCAGAGGTCTTTTTCAGTTAAAAAAATGATCTGCGCACATTTAGTATCTACATAGTGGATCAGTATATGGCTGTACCTATATATATATATATATATATGCCTAAATGTTACACAATATATAGGATCAAGAAGGATGTTCAAACGGCGACAAAACTACACTGAGTTGAAATGGACACCGTTTATGCTTGCCATTAATATAGCACACAGTCTGAAAGCGGCATTCGGAACGGCAGATGTACGTATTTACACATATTTACATGTGTTTACGCACACAGCTTTTAGCCGTCTGCGAGTCCAGTTGTACTAAAGACTGGTTGTCCCTTATGGATGACATTAACAGCCTCTGAGTCAGAGAATGTTAGAAAATCTAACGAAGGATGCTCATGTTGACGCCGTCTGTCCGAAACTCTGAACAAATTGTAGCTTTTCAATCCATCTTCTTGGCGGATGGTCTCTATGTTACCATTAGACGCCATCTTGGGACACAATTGTTGTAGTTAATGAAGATTCTTGTACATTATTGGATCGTAAACGATGTGAAAATGGCCACCATGTGGATCAGAGTCAACTCTCGTCGATAAACTGAGCTGGTTTTACAAGGCGAGAGTGCCAGTATATGTCACGAAACAAGTGATTTATTTCTACGCCTTTAACTCAGATGAATTAACCACTAAAGACCTCGGTATTGCCGAAATGTAACTATGCTTCGCAGCTAAATACTTTAGTTTGACCTACAATGTTAAATATTTCACGTATTTCACCAAATAACTGACAAACAAATGGCAGCCATGGACATATCCGTCATCAAAACGCTTCAAATACATGTGCATGATACAAAAAAAGCCCCGTCATCTATACGGTTTTGTGCGAAGGGAAAGGTTCAGTGTATAGCAACGCACGGATCAGCTTTTAGGATAGGATCCTAAATAGATAAAACCCTCAAGTGAATGGTCAGTTTTGCTGACACGCCAGAAGTGGTGTTTTCTATCGCTGCCAGTGATATACATGTATTATTTTAGTTAATTTTTCAGTGTAGAATTCTTTGGGTATTCAGAGAACAAGGTCAAACCTGATTGGGAATTCACAGGTCAAAGTCAAATCTAACTCTGTGATTTCTTAGACAAGGTCAAATCTAACTTTGTGATTTCAAAGGACAAGGTCAAATCTAACTTTGGGAATTCACAGACAAAGGTCAAAGCTAACGTTGGAAATTCACAGGTCAATATCAAATCTAACCCCTGTGATTTCTCAGTCAAGGTCTAATGTAACTTTGTGATTTGAAAGGACAAGGTCAAATCTAACTTTGGGAAATCACAGAACAAGGTCAAAGCTAACTTTGGGAATTCACAGACAAAGGTCAAAGCTAACGTTGGGAATTCACAGGTCAACATCAAATTTAACCCCTGTGATTTCTCAGACAAGGTCTAATCTAACTTTGGGAATTCACAATACAAGGTCAAATCAATAACATTAATATAATGTGTGATTCTTCCCTACGAAAATTGAAGTACCACTTTGAGTTTTATCTCCTCAAAATTTTCATACTGATTCTGTAGAAATAGAATCTCGGCGCATCTTCAGGTTTCCCTTCTTCTTGAGTTTGCTTTAACGCCGTAAATGTGACAAAATTAAAACAACGAATTTTAAAAGTCGCTACCAGAGAAGCCATTAACTAAGGAGAGACATCTCTGAGACATTTTTTCTTAAACAAGTCTCACGGCAATAATGGTGTTGATTTTCGTGCATTGTATCAGGAGAGCTTTTAGTGGTATGTTTTTCACTGTACGGAAAGTGCCAGATTGTCTGGATGGACTTCGATAAGCACTAGGAAGTACATTTGTGCGTTATGATCTGTCAGTATAATGAAATCCTCTTCATCTGGTTTCGTTTGACATCCACGTTGCATCAGTGGTCTGCAGTGTACGTTCAACAGAGCTGATCAGACTGTAGGTAGTACTGGGAAAGTTATTGAAAATTGCACGTCTGAAACATGATACAACTTCCAGGGTGAAAGGATATCACTTGCCTGCCTTTTCCTGTGAGATACAGTCAGACAAGATAGAGTGTTTGTGAGAAGACACTGCCTATCGTCTTCCAGAAATTAGATCACGTGACTCATTTTTGGTAGAACAGTGACCTAGTTTCTATTCTGTACGTATAAAAGGTATACGTATACAAGGATACTGGAACGGTTTCATTCAGGATTAGTGCGATTTGAGTAAAACATGCATTTGAAATCTAATGCGTTTAATACCTTTGGTAGCCTAGTCGAAAAGGAAAGGAAAATCAATCGGATCATGTTTGTTGACATTTTTATACCCTCTGTCAAAATAAGCTGGCGAGAGTCATCCTACTTCTATGCCCAGCGAAATCCCTTCAGACGGCAGGGCGGATGGGTTATCAGTCGGTATAATAACGTGGCTTGCTTGAGAATAAAGGTCCCATTGGGTATACATTACCCGGTGAAGAACTGCAAGCATTCTGCGATTAATAGCATTAGTGTCTGAATGAAACTTGATCTACAGCTCATGATTAGATGTGACAAAGGTCCGCCCGTGTCGAAATAGCGCTCGTTTACTTTTACAAGCGTCCTTAGGTGTCGGTGGACAAATTCGACTATTGGGGACATCCAGGGGACAATTCACCAAGAAAGCAAAGGGTCGTGCGTTTTTTTAGAAACTGCGGTCAAAGAATGCAGTATAGCTTTATAGCGGTACCGAAAACATACTTTATACTGCATGTTACCGTATACGAAATATACCATAGCTGTATACACATTTTTCTTTCATATACATTTAATGGTAAATGAAACACAAGGTGCGGGTTCAAACCCAAACCAGGACAGGGAATTTGTTGTTTATCCAACTGTTACCGCTTGTTAGGGCCTTGGAGGAAGATCTACGAAGCTCGCGCGGACATTTGCACAGAGAACAATTCATTTCCTTTGTGCGGAATTTTATATATACTGACTCGAGGAAAATTTCTGGCTCCGTTTAAATGTTCTTTTCGTTTGTTATAGCGACACAAGACCAAAGATCAACTCGCGGGTATTCCCGCGTCAGAAAACGAGAGGGCGCCGCTCAGAGGAGAAACAAAATTGGTGGAAAGTATCATGGGACCACGCGCAAGCGCTCTGGACGGTGTTTATGACTCTAAAAAGGAAATGAAACAGACCAATGGGCATTCGGTGCTGGACGGGAGACCTCACGTGTCGGAATTCGAACTGGAAACCGCGGATGGAGACCACAGGTGTGGGTTTGGAGAATGCAGGCCGAAATGGATTCAAATTTGCAACAACGCCAAGTTTCTTCTTGTTTTGTTGAGCGCATTTTCCTTCATTCAAAGTGAGTGTAGAACTAGTTTTATATTTAATTTATATTTAAACGACACCATTTATGGCAGGCGGAGAACGCGTATGTCATCGAGCATAAGATTAAGGAGGAAAGCACTATTGAAAGCTATTGAAACTGTTTAAAACTATAACAATGAACAACAACAAAAATAAATAAACATTTGACTAAACAGACCATTGCACATTAAGGTCTACATTTATCAGCGACATTAGACAACATAAAAGACTACAGCATAGAGAATAAAGCCAGAGCAACAACGAGGGTGTGAAGTTGGCAAATGGCCTCATGATACCGATGAAATCCGGCTTCTTGTTAATTTATCTCAGTTTGGGTTTTATTGTAACTGTTCATGAAAGTGTTTGGGAAGTACTTGTGAAACAACTTTCACAATCCCTATCACCATGGCTTAAGCAGAATTAGGTAAAAAAAAATACAGTAATGTTAAATGCAATTTATTAGACGTCACAAGGGTAGAATAAGAACAAGGTAGTTATATTTCCTTAAGAAAAAGAACATGATGTCGTAAGATGTCAATCAACTCATAACGATATAAGCAAACACATCGACCAATCGTTTTAATAGATTGATGTCCATAAGTAATTAATTTGCACTTCCTCCTGTTTTTATATACACACATCAACAAGTTCATTCTACAGACGTTATTGCGACGTTATTTTTGAGACCTAATTTTATTCACCAGTGATCCGCAGTCCGATAAAGTAAATATTCACTGTGTAATTTTTATTCTCAACAGGTTTTGTCGTCAATGGCATTAACAATGTGAACACCTCGACGTATGAGAGAAGATTCGGCCTGCCCAGCTCTCAAGTGGGCATCATTTCCAGCGCCTACGACATCTCGGCCGGAATTCTCGTCCTGCCTATCAGTTACTACGCCATTCGCGGTCATAAGACCAAAATGCTGGCCATAGGCGTGGCCGTCATGGCCATGGGTTCATTTTTGATGTGCATTCCACATTTTACTACGGATGTATACGAATGGGGACAGAACACAACTGGCCTATGCGACACTGGTGGGTATGCATGTATTAAATGTGATGACAAAACAACACTTTCAGACCAGTGACTTTTAATAAATTGTATAAAACTAATAAATTGCTTTTAACATCACAGTAATATTTTTTTTACCTAATTCTGCTTAAGCTAGGGGGCGTGAAAGTTGCTACTTCTTAAACACTTACCTGAACAGAATAAAACCCCAACTGAGGTAAACTGACAAGAGGCCGGAAACCAGTTTCACTGGTAACGTGTGGCCATCTGCCAACTATCACATTGTTTTCGCTCTCCGGTTTTACTCTCTGTACTGTAGTCTTTTATATCGAATACATTTATGCAACGATTGAGGGTATATTTGCGATTTGATTAATCCGATCATACTGCGGTCTGTCTTACGGAAAGAGGATATGGGAGAACCTTGAGGGGGTCATTCAGTGAATCATGCAACCCATTAATAAATGAATCAGTCGAGTGATATGTCATCAATTTCTATCTTTGTGGTGAACAGATATCAATTTTACCTCAACGTACAGGTATGCGTCATAAAGGTGGTTTCCACTGAAACTGTTTGCTTTTTCAAGCACGAGTTAGGATGTTAAAGGCATTGGTTCTTATACAGCCGATACACCTCAGACGCGCATGCATTTAGGCTGCTCATCACTATTTCAGTTTCTTTTTGACAACGGGCAAGTGGCCAAAGCTAGGTTGTATTTGTTCATTGTATCGATGACGCCATGCTACGAACTTCCCCTCAGCTCACATCACTTTCACCTCTACTGCGTGTGGAGGAAGGGGGAAACCGCATTGCACTGAGTAAACCACTGACCCTCGCTATAAATACTGGTACTCCCACCAGGCCGCCAAAAAAAAAAAAATCCTGAACATTGTCAGCCACTCCACGACACTCACTACATAACACCCACTCAGGATGACACCATTTAGAATTTGTATACGTCGTGCATCTTACATCCAATTCTACGGACATCGCTAATAACAATCTGTACGTATGCCTAAATGGCATGAAGCTAGGATAATTAGTGCAATTAAGGGCCTCATTATACGTACATATTACAGCGGCAATGCAGCTGTTAAGCGTTTTTATTTGCTAAACGTTTGGGATATGGAAGTATGTTTATGCCACTGGTACGAATTTGAGAGGACAGATTAAGTTATTTGGCCATACGTTTTCGGGAATAAAACAGAATTTATCTAATTTAATGTTTGACAACACTTTAGAGAGGGTTTTCTTTGAGAATAAATAGTCATATATTGACCTACTCGCCTTTTGGCAGAAATGCAGCCAAAAAGTGTATAAAACTTCGAAAGAAATGCTAAATTTTAGCCGACAAAAATCGCTTTCCACTAATCTCCAACCTGGAATTCAACGTTTTGTGTGGGCTTTTGTCACGGATAAAGCCGATATCCATGTTTGTGTTTTCCCGCAGCCATTTCATTGGAATATTCTTTACCATGCCGTAAACTGTTCTAACTGACTGACACACTGTACACAGAACCATTCCCGGAAATCGGGAATTTTAATTTTTTTTCTTTAAATCTACAGCTAACAATACTTCGTGCACCATAGGCGACAGTTCTTTATCGAAGTATCTGTACTTGCTAATTGCCGGTCAACTGTTACACGGCGTGGGTGGAACTACTTTATACAGTGTAGGCACTTCCTGCTTGGACGACAACGTGGTCGCAAAACGATCTCCAATTTACGTTGGTAAGTAACTTAATATATATTAATGATCTAGCTGAGTCGTTATTACAAAGGATTAAGCATTATCGAAAAAGAGCTGTATTACCTATTATACATTCATTACTTAGTTGTGTGAAAGTTGTACCTTTATAACGGTACCATTTAAGGATAAGAAACTTTCATAAAAGTTTCAAACATATTCCTTTTGCTCTGTGATTTTCTTTAGGTGTTTTACCTGATAACCCTGACTGACGTCATGAAAACGAGTCCGGCTTTGATTTGTTTTGATTGTCTTCTAAATCCAGCCACCTGTAATTATCATTGACTGAATTGGGTACATGCAAACGCAGATTTTGTATCTTGATATGTTACAGCTATTTGATGTATTTCGTAAACATAAGGCTGATATCGCGGCATTGTTAATCTCCTCACAGGTATAATGTACGCCTTCGCGGCGTTGGGGCCGGCTCTTGGCTACATTTTAGGCGGACAGTTGCTGAACATCTACGTAGACTTCGACACTGTGGATACAAACACGTGAGTGTGCACGTGTAGTTGTTTTATTCGGTATATTACAGCTGTTTACACAGTACTCAAGAAATAGCGGAGTTTGAGTTCGAAGAAAGTGAAAGTTTCACTGTACCATGTGACCTATGCCAAAAATGTAAGGCAACTATTTTTCGTTACATTCTCTGTAACATGGGCATCTGCAAAAGTTTCATGAAAAGTTATGTAGAGTAAACGAATGATCCAGAAAATCGAGATGTTGAACATTTGTTAACAGTTTCTCCAGAAAAGTGGTGTCAGTTGTCCCTTCGGAACACGGCGAGGCAGGTTATCCGTAATTTAATGTCCACAAAAGCAGCTTAGCATTGTTGGTCGATTACGTTATACAATGGGACCTATCCTACCGGCAGTGACAAAGAGTTCGTACTCGAAACTCTTCCTTTATAGTACACCATCCCATCTCTGTTACCTGCACAAACGTCCTGATTTAAGACCGCAGTCGGATCAGGCAGGGCTGGATTTGAACCCTAACCTTCGAGATGCGGTTTGCTCATAAACATGACTGCCGTCTGTATAAGTGGAATTATTTAAGTGCGTAGCTTAACATAACGGAGACATAAAAAGATGAAAAAGTCTGTCTTTAATATAACTGATGTATCGCTTTAAACAATCTTAACCCTTAAGAGCTGCGTTTATTTATTTTGTTAGCTTTGTTATATATAGTCGAGTTTTGTCTCGGGTATTTATGTGAGCTACATGGCACTCATGCGGCATTGTTTCTGTAATATTATGTATTTTACATAACTGAGTATACAATTGTGTTTATATACTACCTCGGAATACATAAAAAGAGACAGATCTGCTCATGATAACAATTCTCGCATTTTTTGTTTTTTTTATCAGAGTACCATTGGTACCGGAAGACCCCAGATGGGTTGGAGCGTGGTGGATTGGATTTGTAATGTCGACAATTCTCGCGTTGGCCATGTTCATCCCCCTTTTGGCAATGCCGCGAGAACTGCCCGGTGAGTAGCGTGGTGATCTCCCTTAGTGTTACTCTCAGGTTATAAAAATGGGCTGGTGAATTGGGCGATATTTGAAGACTTCGTAGGCGGAGATTTTTGCTGCCGACAAGTGTTCCTGCGCAAAGTATGATATGGCATATCATAGTCAGGAATTGAGCAAAGGAGCTTTTAATTGCAAATTGTGTGGTTTTGAATCCGAAAGATGATCGTGATTACGTTATAGGTGAATGTATTGTTTACGACACTGGAGCGTAGCAACTCGTATCATGACGCTACTTAATCGGCGAAGAGAACAGCGAAACAACTTGCAACTCAAAAAGATGCATAGAATTCTCCGTGTTCAAATCCAGCTCTCGATGTTTCACCTGAGGCTGTTGGTCAGAAAGGTTTGCTACGTACCTGCTGAGGGCGCTGCAGTTTCCTCCACCCACAAACCTACTTGCCGTCATGTACGAAAAAATAATTCTCTAGCACGGTGTTAAACATGCTACCATTCACTCAGTCAGTCAATCAGTCGATCAGAACAATTGAAACTCTCATACAGTATAGCGATCTTGTTCCAGGAGCCAAAGCCGTCAGAGAATCTCGCGTTTCTGAGGCTCACGAGGATGGGAGCGAGGAGAAGGCCCGCCGGCCCGGCTTCGGTACCTCCCTCAAGGACGCGCCGATGGTATTCTGGATCATCATCAAGAACCCCACGTTCTTGCTGGTCTCGCTGGCAGCGTCTACAGAGGGGATAGTCGTCAGCGGGTTCGCGACGTTTGTACCCAAGTTCATACAGAACCAATATGGGCAGACGGCCAGCTTCGCCGCTGTCCTCACAGGTAATGGATGGATGGATCGATGGATGAATAACTAAGGCCTAAATGAGACGAAAACATAAAAACTATGAAAATCAGAGGAAAGAGCGTGAAACTTTGTTTACAGATATAGTCTACAACCCCTCTCTACCCACCTCCCACCCCGTCTTTTGCCTGTAGGGTGAGTGTAATCGGAATCATCACGCTGCACAAGACAATGAGAGGGTTCTGTGATGAATCACCTCTTCATGTTTTCTAAAAATAGAGCTAGTTCTGACTCGTCAGGCATATGGGTATACGGGTATACGGGGATGCCCGACTTTTACCGACCGCAGAATTCCGTTGACCTGCACGTCTGTGTTCTGCATAAAAGATAAGAAAGTACATGTGTAACATTAAAGGAGAAGAAAGCATTAAAACGATGCCAAAATCAGATGAAAGAGCATGGACATTTATTTGCAGATGTAGCCTTTAATATTCATTTTGATTTTCTCCTTCAGGAGAAAAGGATGTCTGAAAATATTTTTGTACGGTGGTTATTTGGGACCACCTTTTTATATATAGTCTTGGTATAATAATGTTCTAAATAAGGATGTCTAATAAATGTATTCGAGTGTAAATTAGTTGTTTAAATTCACACATATGCATTTAATCTAAATTATGATAATATTTATGAATAAATTAAAAATATAGATATGATAAAAATCCAGGATGAAAACATTTGTTAGATGAAAAGTCCGAATTCTAGTGCAAATAGATTTATTAAACATGTAACATTTATATCATTATTACGCATGGACAACCAAGAGGTGATCCCAAATAACTACCATACAAAAATAGTTTCAAATACAATTTCTCCCGAAAAAGAAAAATGAAAATAAATATTAAAGACTAGATCTGCAAAAAAATTTCATGCTCTTTCATCTTGTTTTGGCATCAAATTTATTTTTTCCTCTCATTTAACGCCACATCGGCTGTATTTCAGGCACATCTTGGCGAGAACATGATTAGTTAACCCAAGGAATCAGTTTGATGTTCGATATGAAAACGGCAACATTCAAAATCAAACAAGAACCAGGCGATTTTTAACAGCACTTAAAAAAATAAATGTTAGGTAAAATACGAAAGTCACTTTAAAACTTTTAAATATTATTCTAATAATCCAGGGAATCTATATATTAGCGTATGGTATAGCTCTGTTGCCTTTAAACACTTAATTAAAGCTTCACTGTAGCTTGTCGCTTGCGGCTAGTTTCATGAGAGTAAGCGGTCCAGTTTTGTAGCATGTGATTTAAAAATCGCGTGTTTCCGAACAGCGTGTGTACAGCAGATAAGTAAGCCTGCTACAAACCGCATATTGTGAACGAATCGGAAACAACCTCTCTGACATTATTAGAAAAAATCATTCACCTCTTTACTTTGACTGATTTACGTCGCACTCAATAGAATTTCATGCTAGCTGTAGATCCGGAGAATCGTAGTTAAGATTTTATAATCGGTAACTTTAAGGGTTGTACTACGCTTAGCGCTCTGCCCTGTATCAGTATGATTTGTCGTGCCTGGTGTCTTCGACATGGCATTTTTAGTGAGGTAGCAGTGTGAATGCATTATACCGTCATTGGATCCTGCCGGCTACGCGGAGACACCGTGATGATGTGACCTCGAAAACAACCTTGTAAGCTCCAGGCAAAAACAATAAACAATATTTTTACTACATTCGCCATGTTCTCCTGTGGCAGGTTGCCTGGCGGTACCGGGGGCGGCTGGTGGGCAGATCATTGGCGGTTGGATCTGCGGGCGGTTCAAGCTTAAAGTACGGGGAATGCTGAGACTGTCGGTAGCCATGTGCGGTGTCTGCATGCTCTTGTCGGCAGCGTTCTGGGCCAAATGTGAACAGCCGAAAATTGCCGGTTTGAGCTCACAGTCAAGGTACGTTATGTCCTTTACAGTTATCTCCCCTCCCTGTTCATTCTCGACAAATTCTAAATGGTATATCCAGAGATAACACAAAATGCACTTTGATCACATTTACATGTATTTCAGAGAATATTTTATTGTCTTAAAACAATAGGTGTAGAACACATATTTTATCACATGCTGACAAATTGTGAAATATTGGTTAGTTTGTAATTTTAGCTAATTTTATTTTAGTTGTCTACCCTGCCTCTGTTTCATTACATCTGATTTATAACTATTTCAGCGCTTCTGCTTTGTAATTGTTTCGTCGCATCTACTCTATAACTGTGTCAGCACTTTTGCTTTGTAACTGTTTCAGCATTTCTGCTTAGTAACAGTTTCAGCATTTCTGCTTTATAGCTATTTCAGCATTTCTACTGTGTAACTGTTTCAGCATTTCTGCTGTGTAACTGTTTCAGCATTTCTGCGTTATAACTGTTTCATAATGTCTGCTTCTGCTTTATAAGTGTTTCAGCATTTCTGCCTTGTAACTGTTTCAGCACTTCTGCTTTATAATAATTTTTAATAATAATTAACTGCTGTGTGATAATTTCTGCTGTGTAATTGTTTCAGTGAGCCGATGCTGGTTGACCAATGCACTGCCGGTTGCGGGTGTACGCTGACCAACTACGATCCCGTGTGCGGGTCTAACGACGTGCAGTACTTCTCGCCTTGCCACGCGGGATGCTTGCGTGAGGAATTGACCAGTGGCGGGACCAAGGTGGGACTAATTTGCATAACCTAATTTATTGTTAACCTTTATTGTAAGTGAACACGATAGCTAAAATCTACAAGCTAGGCTCATTGTGATTATAATAATTTAGTACTTTCATTGGTGTTATTTGCCACACTCAGGAATTTTCCCGTTACATGAAAGCAATCAGGTTTCTAGATGGAAAAAGCCAGGAAGAACTCGAGAAATCGAAAGATCCTCCGATAGCCACAAACTTGCTCGACTCATTTCAGTTAACATCAGTGATGAGCCCATATAACCGCTAATTCAGAAATTGTAGTTTTTGATAATTCACAACAGATTATCTTTTGAAAGATTAGTTCAGTTTGATTCTGTTTTAATTGCCTTTGCACTACCATAGGGGGCAATCCAGCACAGTCATCATTCGCACCATAATCAACCTTTCAAAGAACAACCTAAAATCTGTTCAGGTTCCTGAAACTCTGTTTAAATACCATTTTCAGTGTTTAATTTCATCAGTTCTAAGGAAATGTGTCAAAGCAATTCAGCTGCACGTTTACAGCTTCTAAATCTGCATCAACTGATCATCCCCATGTAGTGTAAAGATATTCAGGCCCTTATATCCGGTTTAAAACAAACGTGGGTGTTCCTTGCGCAAATCACAGAACATATATTTGTCACTTTTCACCTTGCAGTTGTACGGCTCGTGTAGCTGTATCAATAGTACATTCCCTAATGCCACGCACAGCGCTGTGCCCGGCAACTGCGGAGAATCGTGTTCCGCCATGTACGTGTTCATGCCATTCTTCTTCCTCATGATTCTCGTGACCTTCATCGCTGCCACGCCCACCACGATCGTGACCTTAAGGTAGGCCAAGGTCTGTCAAGGCCACAAGCTATACAGGACTTAAATGTCTATAGCGAAATTCAATGGGGAACTTCTTCCCGCCTTTAACAAAGGGATCCAAAGCCGTGTGCTCTCTTGTTCTAAGTACATGTGTGCTCAGAAAGCACGTAGGTAGTACCCAAACACTGCAGCGTCACAGCAGAAAATGATGTGTTTCTCTGCGATTTGGACCCTTTTGTGTAGTCCGTCAGAGTCGCCCATTGTTCGCACAATGTCTCAGAATTTGAAAAGGTACAGAACAAAGACAAATGATTTACATTATTATGGGGGAGTTAAACAATAACCAATCAATCAAGTAAACAAACATTAAATAATTGCGGGCCTATATGGTTTGTAGTAGTGGCTTTCCTGATTAGTGGACAACGCCAAATTCCTTCGTAATGAGCTGAACAAAGCTGTTCCACGACCATTCCTTGGATTTCTGGATTGCTGTTGCCATGATTTGGACAGGCGAGTTTTCCTGCGGATGCCTGCGTACATGGGTTACATATACTTATGTTTACTGGATAAGGCAAGTTTTTGAAGATATTTTTCTTCCTGTTTTACAGATGCGTGCCCGAAAATCAGAAAACGTTTGCCTTGGGAGTACAGTGGGTGTTCGTCCGGTTTTTAGGTGAGTGGCTGAAAATGTTACATGGTGGAGCGGGCCTCGGCCGCTGGGGTAAGGGTGCTGGCTTTTCCATCGCTAGAACTCACGAAGTGCGGGCTCAAACCCGACCTTGGTTAGGGAATTTGTAGATTCTGTCGTTATTCTTGTAACCTTGGTGATTATAAGCGTTCGGCGACACTTGTGTGACCGTTTGCGCCGGTCTTTGAAGACCGTTTGTCTTCACCAGGATTACTAGCAGATATGTACCAGTCGAGGAAGCTAGTCTGCGATATGCCGAAGTTCAGTGGTTTACCTCGAGCACTTCGTTTTTCTTCCACCCATAAAACTGACGGCCATTCTATCAGTGAAAATGCGAAAACAGCCAGCTAATAGATACATGGAAATTAAATAAAATATATAGGCCGTAACACACTAGAACCTATATATATATTAACCCGCCCGCCTTCATGTATGTGACAATTTCCCGAGTACCGGGTCAAAAATGAATAGTTAAATAAATAATTTCTTGTCTGTTTCCAGGCACTGTTCCCGGACCGATTCTCTTCGGGGCAGTTATTGACGGCGTTTGTCTGATTTGGAAGGAAACTTGTGGAGAAAAAGAGTCTTGTTGGATTTACAACAACAGCGACATGGGCCGAAATCTTTTCATTTTAGCACTAGGAGTCAAACTGGCGTCTTCTCTCTTCTTTTTATTGGCCAGTTTTGTGTACAAGGCGCCCTCTGGCGACAAGATGATCAAAACGGTTACGCAGGAATCATTAGCTGTAGATCACATTCAAAATGGCGTCGATTCAAACGGCTCATTGGTGAAAGACGAAGCAATCAAAGATTCGGACGAATGCAGTAATGGCGTGGTGAATCGGTTGTGATATTGGCATCAGCGAGATTTGTCTCGCCTTTGATTGAAAATTGCTCAATTTGTGTCACCAAATACTTTTTAAGTTCATTCCATTTTACGAAACTGCACGAAATCATTGTCGTTGAATTCCATACAGAGGTCATCGTCATAATTAGGTCGGGAAATATCAGAAAATTCGTTTTATGAGTAAGTGTACTGTACATTACGTACTTCCGTTAATTGTGTTGCTACAGACGGTTGTAGATTTTTAAAGCCTCAACATTTCTACTTTTCTATGGCGGGACTGAGTCAGAGACGGCATGTATATACAGGTACGTACATGTCCCATGCTTGAATAACATGAATTGGATATACTGTGAGTGACTATGCCATGCTTGAATACCACTAGCTGGTTATACAGTGAGAGACAATACCATATATACATATATATATATGAATACCAGGAATTGAATGTACAGTGAGTGACAATGAGATGCATGAATACCACGAATTGGATGTACAGTGAGTGATTACACCATGTATATATGAATACCACGAATTGGATGTACAGTGAGTGATTATACAATGTATATGTGAATACCGCGAACTAGATATACAGTGAGTGACTATACCATGTATCTATGTGAATAACACGAATTGGATGTACAGTGATCGAATGTACCATGCATGAACACCACGAATTGGATGTGAAGTGAGTCATTACACCATGCATATCTGAATACCACGAACTGGGAGTACAGTGAGTGACCATACCATATACAGCGACTACGAGTACTGTGTAAATATTGTGACTGTTACGAAAGAGATGGAGAGATCAACAAATACGTGTCTTAATACGCACAAATAACATCCACAACACGTCTCTTTATGCTAAAAATCAGACTTCTAATCCTCAACAGAGGGAAGCGTTGCCATCTATGGTGCAACGGCTTGACGGATGCTTGTAGATTCGATATAGGCCTACTAGATGATCCCTGGATATGTGTATGTTCACTTGGGGGGGAGGGGGGAGAGCTGAACTGTGACCAACTCAAATTTACAATCGAAGGAGCATCAACCCCAAACTATCACTGAGCCGCCATCAAATACCAAAGCCAGTTTGGTGCGTATCAGTGATTTACCATCTTCGATTTTCCAGACTCTTCGGCATTTCACTTACAAATAATTATAAACACAGACTTCTAAATTGGCATAGAACTTTCAATTCAGTAGAAGCAAAGACTTATGATCAAACATGATCTTTTTCTATAGAGACACCTTGGGTGTGTACGCGGTTGGCACAACATCTTGGGCATTTAAGGCTACGATTCATTCTGCCGGGAGAATATGTCTCACCACACTGTGTTCTATCTTGATATCTCTACATTATAAACACGAACCCTCAATTACGCGTCAGATTTGGTGGTGCTATGCTTTTTAACAAACTTTATATGCTTGCACAAGCAGATTTTTTCCCTGTATGTGAGGGTGGAGTGGTAGTGTCTCACATTTCACTGACGTCTACACCCATGCTGAGTATGTATATTTTGATAAAACTCTGGTTTTTGTAGATAATTTACCCACATAGTGGGGAAGGATTTTATTTGTGAAAAATAAACGTGCCACGGAATGGTTTAAAAGAAATATATGTCCAACGTCTTTCTTTCTAGTCTATGTAAACTATAATAGGGGTTTTTCTGAAAGTGTACGGAGCGTGCCGCTGTTGAATGTTTAAGGCGCTTGTGCTTCTATAGTTAGGGTACTAAAGGGGCGGGGCAACCCCACCTTTGAGAGCAAATTTGTGGACTACTGACCTCACAATTCGTGAAACATTTTGTGAAAACATTTTTGTAATCGTTTAATGTCACCAAGGCATAAAAGGACAATGCGCAATCAAGCAGAGGAAAGTTGAACTGCCCCTTGTTCCGGTAACCTGCCGATTGGACTGTTACGTAGCACCTTACCTAGACGGCCACCACTCACTCCAGGACTTATAAAAGCGATTTGCGCGCCACCGAATTTTTTCCACTTTAAATTTATGGATTAATACGTTTGGACATCCGACAGTTAGTCTGTTGCTTTAAGTTTTTGGAAGGAGATGGGAGACGGGGTTTAGACCATAGTGCTGTACACGCATTTATGATTTATACGACGGCTATTTATCTTTGTCTTACTTCGCGCAGAACATCCACATATGCACAATGCTGCTTTCACCGAGCAACCATTGGATTCACTCCGATATAAATGCATGTAGATGCCGACGACAGCCATTTTCGCTGCCGCTGGGAGTTCGAACCCAGCTCACGCTGGCTTCCCCTCCTGCATGTCGTACGAGGGAAATTCTGCCAGCAAACTGCGCAAAGTCCTGGGCTTCTCCCTGCTTTCCTCCCGCCATAATGCGGACTGTGTTGGTGTAAGATAAATATTCTTGATTACGGTAAAACATCAATCAAATAAATAAACAAATAACCAGCCATTTTTGGACACTTTCGGCGTGTCCGTGCAGCAAAACTGATTAGTAGTATCTCGTTGTACAGTTTTTGTGGAATGTCACTGTTTTATTTGTGCCGTCCTCAACATTATTTCCCTTTCGACGGCGTTTTACGTTGATGGGGTGAGGAAACCAGAGTGCTCAATGTAAACTTCCGCCCGTCACAAGTTGACTTACGTCCTGACTTAAAACCTTTAACCGACTAGCGATAGCTGGACTGGAATTCTCAACCTCACTGGACAAGGTAAATGCAAGGTACACGGATAACAGAGCACCAGGATCGGAATTTCTCTTTCATATAGTTTTAATCAGAAGAAAAACATTCACACGTAATTCAAAAAATAGTACAGACCTATACAACCTCTTTGACTTCGTAAAAATTGTTCAGTTACGAAAAATTTAGGAAAATGCATAAACATGGAATGTATAAGGATGCTGAAAAATGCAGTTTTAAATAACGGTGATAATATGCTTTGAAAATTCAAAAATCAATACACATAATATTTTTTTTGTTTAATTCGTCAATTTATATTAAAAATACAAGTAAAGGCCAACAAAGTCACGTGAGCTGAAAACAGCGATTGCTATACTGGATATGCTCCACACGATGCAGGCTTTCAGTCCCCAAACAAACTTGTGTAGGAAGCTGAAAACATGCACTGGGTGGAACTTATGACATGGATAGTTTAACATTTATGTAGGCCTATGAACAAATGGGGAAAATCACCTGTCTCACATGCATCCCTCTGATACCTTTACCCAAACAGCCCAATCAGAACTGTGTTCTCGAGGGTTTTAAAAAAAAATTACTTCTCAATCTCCTTACATAAATGTATACTTCCAAAACTTCAGAAAACTCTTACCCATATTTGCATCGAATTTTCGGAAAATTTTCCGATTTATCTACATTATGATCATCAATGAAACATGGCCACACGTCACTTACGATTCACAAAGTCGCAACATATGCCATTTCAATCACACATCATGGACACGTGGCCACCAGTTCACGCAATGTTGCCAATTTGAGAGGTATCATCTACGTCAAACAATGCTCCCACGTGTCCCTAATGTGACACCATGTGGCATCATGTACGAATACCATCAATTTACACAAAGTTGCCACAAAGACTATCAATGTAACACTATGTGAAAACATTTCCCATCTGCATCACACAATGAGGTCTTTAATTTAATCATGGTTCTGACTACTCTTACACGAAAGGTGTGAATTTTGATAGATACATATCTGCGGATAACCATCATCAATTAGCAAGGTATTTCAGCACCAAAAATCAACGATATGTATTTTATCCACTATAAATTCGCTAGAATCGATTAGATTTATAACCAATTCATGATGGCTTTCAGATACCCTGACTACATCTCCTACATCAGTTGTCATCTAATTACTTGGTCAAATACAGGCTCAGAATTTAGGCACCCTTTTAAGCAACATACATAGGCTAAAACAAGAAATTGTTAAAACATACAAGATTAAGCTAAATGTGTCACAAGGACACCGGTTCAGAAATAAGTACCAATAAATCACACATTCTCAATATCAATTTTATCACAGCTATCACATCTTAATTTGTTTTATCTCATCTTAATTTGTGCTTTTTTAGCCGATGGTTTAATTTAGCCACCCATTTCCTACATTAAGCAAACTTTATTTTGTAAGATCAAAAGAATAAAAAGAACAGGTTTTAAAAACTTTCAAACGATCACAAATATACAAATATATTCATGATTTGTGAGGATATCATATACATGTACAAAGACTAAAACTTACACGGAATGTGGAAGATCATCTAAAGAATCACAGCACCATTGAGATCATTACCCACTTCAATTTGTTCCTTGTGTCACTTATTAAGGCTTTCAGCCGTTTTTTTTTATTATCTTCATTTCGTTATGTTGTAGGAAGTTTTCAAGTTTTTAATGTCAATCAGAATGAAGAGGAATGTCGTGAGAAATGAATTTATGACGATTTGTGAATGAGGCCCTATACGTTCAAAATACTGCAAAAGGAAGATGAAAGCACCGTTCATCAACATCATCATCATCACAACTCCTCACGAGGCTTCTGCTTCCTCTTGATGGTGTCATTGTCCGGACAACCATTCATGATCTGTTCCGCGACTCGTAGCCCCGACAGGAAGGCTCCCTCCGCACAGCCCGGCTTGTCCAGAACGGCGTGTTCACCGGCGAAGTATAAATAGGGACAAACAGGCCGCATTAACTGTTTCCTCATCTCCTGCGTGTTGCCTGAGGGAACAGAGTTTTCAAATGTTTATTTCATTCTGCTATTTCATTAGGACTTCGGTTGTGTCTCTATGTTTCTTTATTTATCTGTCTGATTGTTCCTTTACGCCATACTCAACATTTTTCCATTTTAAATACGATGGTGGTCACTATTATGGGAGGGTGTAATTGGGGTGTCCAGACTTAACCCATCAGCCTCTGGCAAGTTACTGACAGGCTTTCCCCCAAGTAACTTACAGATATATACACCATACTGGTGGAATTTATGTATTTATTTGATTGGTGTTTTTCGCCGTACTCAAGAATATTTCACTTATGTGATGGCGGGAGTACCATATTGGTGGAAAACAGCTACCTTAATGTTACACAGTGCATCCTCATTACGCTCAATGCTACCTCACAGGCAGAGGTGTAAGGCAATCTGCAACATGTACAAATTCATCTCACTGTGGAATGTCCTTGTAGAAGGTCGAAATTTTATTAGGTGTCAAATGTTGGACAAATACTAGAAAACCAAAGGGTAAAATTTTGTAAGTGCAAAAAAAGCGTCATACATTGAACTTCTTCACAGAGAGTTGTAGCTCAGTTAGTTGATTGGCTGGAATAAACCCTCTACCTCGGGCAAGAGCCTGACTGGGTAACCCCTCACCCTGGCTCCCTCCACATCGGCAAGTGATCTCTACATGACTGTTTCCTGTCACCTAAGCCCCAAGAACAGTGAAGTCCAGGGCTGACGCACAATATCCTGTGTGTCTCAGTGATCGAGAGTCAAGCACGAAAATATCCCCACACTCAAGAGGCTTTCACTTGCATAATGATCAGGGGGGCCTCCGTGGCTCAGTCGGTTAGCGACCAAGCGCAGCTCAAAGACCAAGAAGCTTCCAACTAATGCAGTTGCTGTGAGCGTAAGTCCAGCTCATGCTGGCTTCCTCTCCGGCCATACGTGGGAAGGTCTGCCAGCAACATGCAGATGGGCCCCGGGCTCTACCCTGTTTCCTCCCACCACAATGCTGGTCGCCGTCATACAAGTGAAATATTCTTGAGTACGCCGTAAAACATCGATCAAATAAATAAATAAATACATAATGATCAGGCGAACAGATTTATGGGTTGAGGAAACGTAATGCCCCCGGTAAGCCAAGGACAACTGCATCTCCTCCAATAAAGAAAGATGCATATGACAATAACAATAAATTAAGGCCAAAGATGGCCAAGAGAAACAGAAGAAAAGGAAATAAAAAAAAACACGAACAACAAACATATCTTACCAACGGCATAGTATGAAGAACTGCCTCCTGTGAGGGGATCACTCAACCATGACGACCTCTGCATGGCAACAACTTTCTGTTTCTTCACCAGCTGATGACCAAAGATGTATCCCAGGGACTTGAGCGCTGGAATCATAGCATTTCATCACATATGAATCTGATTGCGAGTGTGAGTGTGTGTTTGATAATCAGAGTGCTGGATGGCAACACATACACACTGCACATGTAGCTTTTGAAAATCACAACATCCCTGAGTGTGTATGAGTGTGCTGGATTGCTGAAGGCGTCTATTTATTTATTTATTTGATTGGTGTTTTACGCCGTACTCAAGAATATTTCACTTATACGATGGCGGCCAGCATTATGGTGGCAGGAAACCAGGCAGAGCCCGGGGGAAACCCATGACCATCTGCAGGGTGCTGGCAGACCTTCCCATGCACGGCTGGAATGGAAGCCAGTGTGAGCTGGACTTGAACATCACAGCGACTGCATTGGCAGGAGACTTCTGGGTCATTAAGCTGCTCTAGCGCACTAACCAACTTGAACGTATCTAAAAATTGCTTCAACTTGTGCCTGTAAACTGAACAAATAACCATCATATTTAACACCTGTCGATTTTCATTTTGTGTGTGATAAAATTCCATCAATATTGGCATGACAACCATTTCAAAGATCAGATCTCATTATACATTACCTCAACCTTGTCAACAAGAAACTTGATTTGGTCAAACTATCAAGTTCAAAACTGAACCAGATAAAAAACACAACAATTCAACATATGCTGTGGTGACGAACTGAAATATATTATTTGAGAGAGGTGTTTAATGTTATGATTTAGATTTTTTTTATGAGTGGAGGTAACTGGAGCGCCAGAGAGAGTAACAGCACTGGCCTTCACAAAATTTCTGACAAAGCTCCACTTACTAAAACTGTTTATACTGAACCAGCAACAACTGGATCTGAACCTCTGCTCTCCCTGGTTAACAGCTAACCTTCTGTGACGACAACAACATGGCTTTAGGTGACTGACCCTGCAAGCGCCCCACAAAAACATCAAAGGAATCAATCACTATAAAGTACCTTCCTCCTTCAGTTGATCCTCCTCCATGGCCTCCATCCTCTCTGCAGCCTCTCCTGTGACGTACCCCACCAGGGCATTGCTCTCCGTCAGTCGGTACCCGTTGATCCACGATGACACTAAGGGGTTTTGGGTTCTGAGAACGTCAGCGGTGCTGGCGAACATCCCAGGCTCCTCGGGCCAGAACAAGTTCTCAAAACGAAGGATGACTTTATTCAGGCGACCAAATCCTGAGGTGAGAAATGGATTCAGATCGAGGATTTACAGCCCACTCTAAATATCCAGAATTTATTGATTTATTTATTTGATTGCAGGGTGTTGCACGCCCTCCTCAAGAATATTTCACATATACGACACTGATGGAAGCTGATTTTCACACTTAATCTTGAGAGGCCACAAAGAGACAAAATGATGCTGCACACAAAACTGTTTATCAGACTAAAACATCTGCTCATTGAAAGGAAACCAACGGCAAATCAGAAGCAAGGAAGCAATAAAATGTGTAGAATCTATGCATGAAGTTCGATGGTTTTTAAACTTCATCCAAGAATAAACAAAGCACTCAAAAAATTTTATCAAAATCAGACAGTAATTGGTTCAGTTAATGCGGAGAAGTCCAAGAGACCCACACGGAAAAACACACAAATACACACACAAACTAACCGAAATCATTAAAGTGAAAGACAGTGCATGTTCTAAGTCAAGTTTGCCTAAAGGTAGGACAATATTATGTTCATTTTCGTAAAGTATTTTTTCCAACAGTTACTACGACATCACACTAACATCTGACCATGCTCCATCGACTAGCATTAAACACCGCTATTCTGCCTAGGCTGTGATTGTTCGAAAAGTGGAACACTCTTGTCACTAGAGACTGTAGTGAGCTGCTGGGGTTGTGTTTGTAACTTAAGTATATATGTCCAATTATAACGTTAAATATTGAAGAAACTTACTACTGCCACAACACAATGGTTGGGAAATACTTTGCAGTGTTCACTCATGTGCTTGTTATAATCAAAACATATAACATTAAAACAGCATGCTGTCCCTATGTTATTACATGTTGCATTCACAGACACCTCAGAACATTTACGTCACAGCTTATAAACACATGATATCTTCTTGCTCTCTGATTGGTCAATCCATCATAAGCTTAAAAGCACGGGGGCATTCAGATCCCCAGTCGGCAGCTAAATACTCCACACTTGAAACGAAAATAATTCAGCAATGAATTCATACAGTTTCAAACAGGTTTTAACATTCAAGAGAGAATTTTATAATCTTTTTCACGAACAGTGCCTCAGTCATCAGCTGTCTTTTACTTTAATATCTCTCGGTTTCCTGATACAAATAATCCCCCATTGAGTTGTATTTAACTCTCTCTGCTCGGGAGAATTGGAGAATTATGAAACTGTTGTCTGCCCCATCGACTTCAACGCTACATGCTATTATTACTAGGCACTTACCCATTTTATTAATGGCATTTTTACGTTCTGAAGAAAGGGGTGGGTCAAAGAACAGATCTCCGTTTTTCAGCACACCAAGAGGAACTGCCACAACAACCACATCAGCTGTAATGGACTTGCGATCTGTCGTTCGGATCTTGACTTTGCGCTTTTTTTGATCGACTTGCACCTGGCGGACCACTTTGCCCAACTCCACTTCCAGAGCGGTCTCGGAGTCCCAGCCAGAAATTAATCTGTTGAAAACACAACGAAAAAATGCAGATAGAAGCGAAATATGACCATATATGAATATCAAATTACACAGAGTTGAAATATCTTAAGTTTCATCAATCTACCAGTAGCATTTTAGGGTCATAAGGTTAGGGTATTTCACCTTTCGTGACAAGGTTCGGATTTATTTCCTTAATTGGTGTTTTATGCCCTATTCAAGATTATTTCACATATACAACAGCAGCCAACATCACGGTGAAAGGAAACTGGGCTGAGCCCACGGGAAAAATACAACACTTCGCAGGGACCGGGTCTGGGAAAAACTTGACCTATATTGACTAAGTTGGAGTTTCATGCACTACTAAAAAACACTAATTTCTTGCCACATAAGGCAGAAGCCAGTTTCATTCCTAAAAGAAAGTGAGATGCCTGGAGCCAAGCATCGGGTTGTCACTGGCAAGTGTTTGGCCAACATGCTTATGGTTGTGGGTTTCTCCGGGCACAGCCCGGTTGCCTCCCATCATAATGCTGGCTGCCGTCATATAATTGAAATATTCTCGAGTACAGCGTAAAATAGTGTTGCTGTTCATGAGAAAAATGGAGATCCTGGGGCTTGTGCTATACTCTGAAAGAGCAAATCCCCAGTATTGAGAATACCAGGGGCAATGAGACAACTGAGTAATTTGTCGGTTTAACAGTGTTGTCAGGAAATAATAGCAACTGCAAAGCAAAAGTCTTAACAGGCAAGTTTACAAACTGAAGGACACCAAAAATCTTGAACACAACAATCCGCATGTATAATGAAGCTCATCCCTACGGACAAGGGTATACTAGTAGACATGTATGTACATTGCCTTCAAGCAGAATCTCGCCGAGATATAACTGATTAAGTTATTCTACTGATGCTGCGTAAAACAATAATTATTATGTAAGTTTGGAGATACAGTGTTATGGGAGTGATGTCCCTTTGTGACATGGCTCAGTTATTTGTGGCACGGCTAACTGGGTCAATCTGCCCATTTCAACATATGATAGAAGGCAGACTAAAGAAACGCAATTAAACAGGATGAGAATCCTCTGAATTACGGTAGGTTCTTGGATACATGTAGGTTTTGCAGGTCAAATAAATACAGCAGAAACAAGGACACTGACCATTCACCTGAATGTGAATGCCAAAATGATCACTGACAGGCATGAGAGGCAAGTAGTCGTAGTCGTGCTGGGCCACGGAGCAGCCTCGTCATTTTACACCAGGTTGACATACGCTCGAAAACTGAGTACTACATTGTCCTCACCGACCATGCCTGGTTTTATCACATGCGCTCCGACAACGACAACCAACCTGTTGACAACTTCGTCCATGCCTTCTCGAATGAAGTGAGTCATGGCCAGCCTCTGTACCTCCAGCAGGTTGGCAGAGAGGTTCCTCAGGGGGGCACCAAATGCTGGCTCCACCATGGCTTTCAGAATCACATCCCAAACATCTTTGTCCCCCATGGGTTCACGGCCGGCAGAGTGGTCCAGAGCCTCTTGTACGGAGAAATCCTCCACAGCATGCTTCTCAATGATGGCTGTTTGAATCTTTTCCTGTAAAGAGAATTTTTTGATTTATTTATTTGATTGGTGCCTTAAGTCATATTCAAGAATACTTCACGAATACAAATAATAACAATCAGGTATTCCACAGATGTATTCTGTATGTACCTACATCGAAGTAACCTACAGCTGTATTCAGTATTCTCAATGAGGTATTGTACACTTGTATTTAGTACTTACAACGAGGTATTGTACAGCTGTATTCAGTACTTACAATGAGGTACTGTATAGCTGTATTTAATACTTACAATGAGGTATTGTACAGCTGTATTCAGTACTTACAATGAGGTATTGTACACTTGTATTTAGCACTTACAATGAGGTATTTTACAGCTGTATTTAGTACTTACAATGAGGTATTGTACACTTGTATTTAGTACTTACAATGAGGTATTGTACACTTGTATTTAGTACTTACAATGAGGTACTGTACAGCTGTATTTAATACTTACAATGAGGTACTGTACAGCTGTATTCAGTATTCACAATGAGGTATTGTACACTTGCATTTAATACTTACAATGAGGTACTGTACAGCTGTATTTAATACTTACAATGAGGTATTGTACAGCTGTATTCAGTATTCACAATGAGGTATTGTACACTTGCATTTAATACTTACAATGAGGTATTGTACACTTGTATTTAGCACTTACAATGAGGTAGTGTACAGCTGTGTTTAACACTTACAATGAGGTATTGTACAGCTGTATTTAATACTTACAATGAGGTATTGTACAGCTGTATTTAATACTTACAATGAGGTATTGTACAGCTGTATTTAATACTTACAATGAGGTATTGTACAGCTGTATTCAGTACTTACAATGAGGTACTGTACAGCTGTATTCAGTACTTACAATGAGGTACTGTACAGCTGTATTTAATACTTACAATGAGGTACTGTACAGCTGTATTCAGTACTTACAATGAGGTACTGTACAGCTGTATTTAATACTTACAATGAGGTATTGTACAGCTGTATTCAGTACTTACAATGAGGTATTTTACAGCTGTATCCAGCTCTCCACCACTTTCCATGTCTTTACTATCCACAGAGTGGATCTCCAGGGAGCCTGTCTTGATAAGTGTCAGCTCAAAACGCTGTAACAGTTTGTAAAATGGGCTATGAACATCTGTGATATCCACTAAGGCTCCTCCAAGGTCGGCATCTGCACCTGTAAAAACAAAAATACAAATAGTCACAGAGAAATAAAATCTGTAAACAAAATGCTTCCGTATACTTTGCTTTAGACATGATTTATTTATTTGATTGGTGTTTTATGCCGTCCTCAAGAATATTTCACTTATACACCAGCGACCAGCATCATGGTGGGAGGAATCCAGGCAGAGCCTGGGGGAAACCCATGGCCATCCCCAGGTTGCTGGCATGAAACTGATACATCAGAGACCGTGTATAAAATGTGAAAAGATGTAAGTCCTACATGTACTGTTTTGGATTTAGGATTAAGACCTATACAAGAAATATGTCTCAGTAGCTTACTTTGCTTTTACATCAAAGGATTCAGGAAACAGCAAATAGGGCCCAGAAATGAAAAACTGTGTTCAACTGTGTTTTTCCATTTCTTTATTAGTATTTAGGATCTAATTGCACAGTTTTACTATGTCTTTTATCTTCTTAAAACTGGTATTTTTCCCCAACTTCTTGTAGCTGCTTTTTTTTTTTTTTTGTTTTTCTTCTTTTTTGTTTCTTTCATTTGTTGGGGATGGGTGTGGATGGGGGTGGGGCGAAAGGGGTCATGTGCTTTTTTATAAATTACTACGATTAATATGAAGTGTAGTCGGGTAAAATTATAGCAAAGAAAGTATTAATTTTCACATTGAACATTACAGTTGTTGTTCAATGCTTCATGGATCTTTTGAATCACAATTATAGTACAGGCAAAAAATCATGTGAATCTGTGGGTAGTGTGGATTACCTAGAGCGTCTCTGCTGGATCTATCTGTCCATAACCGTCCACCAACCCGATCCTCACGACCTTCCAACAAGGTCACACGATAGCGTCCCTGCTTATCGTTCACCAGCTGCCTAGCAACCGTCGCTCCAGCAACACCAGCCCCGATCACAACCACTTCCTTTTGCCTTGATGTTGCCGTGTCAATGCCAGCGAGCAATGTAGACAGACATGCTGCACACCAGCCAAATCTGATGTATAGTGACAACATGGTGTGTTTGGAGAGTGCAAAAAATCTGAAAAAAAAAGAACGACTCTTTCACACTTGTCATAATAAGTGATTCCTCAATCTTGGCAATACTATCAGAAAGACGACGCTCTCTTGTTATATGTCATCATTGTCTTTAATCATTTTACAGTGAGATGGGGTCGCTTGACCAAGTTTTAACACAGTACACAGCTATGACAACAAATTTGTAACCAGTTGAACAACTTTCCTTCCATCAAGGGACAATACGTTAAAACTCTGTTACCTAACAGCTGCATATTCCAACTAACTGCACAGTAGATTTCCCTTCTAACAATCGCTTAGAACTGCATGTCTTCGTCGGGCGAGGATGACGGATGATCACAAATGAGATTTTACAGTGAGAAAGAGATATAAATTTGCACAAAAAGTGAGACAGATATCTGGTTCTGGTGTCTAAGATTACACCATTGAGACTAAGATAACAAAACCAAAGCAGCAACGATAGTGTGATAGTAAGAAGTAACTGGTGAAATGCAGCCTCTTATCAATTTACCTTACTTTGGGTTTTATTCTAGCTATTTATGTATGTACATAAACATACTCAGCAATTTACAAACCCCTTAGCACCATGGCTTACGCAAAATTAGGTACGAAAATTGCAGTGATGTTAATTGCAGTTTAATCATCAATGTCATTTGTTTAGAATTGTTTTACAAACGCTTGAAAACAGAGCAAATGGCTCAGGAATCGAAGCTGCTCAGTCAACATGCAGAAGCCAGGATATATGCAGGAATAAGAACAAGGTTGAGAAAGTTTTAAAACAAGAATTTAAAATCACAGCCTAGATATTAAAACTATGTTTTGTTGATTCTGCCAAAATTGAGACTGTTAAAGGAGGAACCTTATACTAGTTCTAGCCATCTTGTGTTAAATTCGGTAGAGCTGTTGTGCTACGATAAGCTGAGATTAACATGACCGAAGTCCAAGCTATAATGATCAAGACACTTGAACAGCCCAAAAATAAGTGTTACTCATAGTTACAACAACAACAACAGGCTGTGTAACACTGGGGCTCGCTGTTTGGTCTATTCCAGTAATGTAAAGGCATTGTGAGACTGATTCTCCTTGAGAATCTAGTTTGTCTTCATCATAAACGGCGTGCTTTCACTTACATGCTCGTTTCGTTTGTACAATATATGATCGAGGAGAGATTGACCAGCGTGTGTTGTGGCGCGCTGCTTGGGACGCGGCCTCAGTGATGCTTGAATCCGGCGCCAAGCTGGGACACAGATTTCCTTAGTCACCTGTCGCTTACATCAACAAAACCACAGTTACATCCATGATTACGTGCAGGGTGGCTCGGGATTTTCGCCTTCGTCGATGGGTTCTACATACATGGTGTACAATAGCGGTAGGCTTAAGCCTGGACCCGGTAATTTTACCTTTTTCGTTCTTTGAAGACCAAATGCATTTCACCAATATAGCGTCAGTATAAGTCAGAAGTTGGGAAGTTGGACAGTAACTATAGTGATTTTCCGCGGCCTCCCTGGTTTCCTGCAGTTGTAAATTCTTGAAAATGCCGTTTAGCAACACGAAAATAAATAAATGATGAAGTACACCAGACGGTTGCCCCTGTCCCAAATAGAATTCTAAACAGACTAATTTGCGATATCAAATCACATCAACTGCCACCAAGTCTACATGCAATGCAATGATTTTAATAATTAAGGTCAGTGATGAGTAATTCGGTAATTTTTCATTAGGCGCGTGGATTGGAAAATATTATAATGCAGTCTTAAATATACATTTCGGATGGCTGGCGGCATAACAAACCCTCCCCAGTGACCTGAAATAATATCTACAGGCGGCTTACTGAAATTCTTTGTTATATATATCTTATATACGTTGGTTTCTATTTTCGATCACCTTAAATTACCCATTTTATGGTTTATTTGTTAACTATTTTATTTTATTAAAAATGAAACGTCTGTAACTGCCAAGTGAGCGTTGAGCACACTTAGAATGTCTGGGGTATGGTTCCATTACACAGTTACATGATCTCCTCATGAATAGATGGAATATTTAGTAAATGTTTCCTTTGACGTAGAGATTTCACATCGGCCTTGGCGCTCTTCCCCGGACTGAGAACAACTTTGAATATCAACATAACGGATGTAGGCTGTATTATAGACAGTATAGACACCTTTTGATAACAGTCATTTCTTAATTACGACACGGCCATGCATGTTTAAACAAATGATTATTTACGAACATTTATCTCGTGTGATTCTGCTGCGTTAAATGGTAAACGACCTATATAAATGGTACTACATCCCTCCGTTATAGGGAAAGACCACTTTAAAATGTGGTGATCTCCAGGAAAAAAAAACCCCATTGAAAACTGTCTCTAAGAACACAATTAGTTATTTGTGAAGATTTTTTCACTGAATTTAATGCAGTGAAATGCTTGGATTGTATGGTGGGTTTCATGGACCATATTGCTAATGTGCTTCACCAGTGACGTCACAATCTTTTTGTGCAACTGTATGATCAGCTCTGAATAAAGTGACAGGGAGTCGTACACCTGTAACGTGTGTCTGTATGTGGAAAAGCTAATACGGCATTAAAGTTCTCCCTTAGGGCCAGAGAAAAGTCTGCGTGACGTCATTGGTGAACCACTATGTCAGTATGGTCCGTAAACCAAACCATATAAACAACACATTTGACTGCACTTAATTCGGCGACAAAAAATGTGCAAAAATCAGTGAAGCTATTTTCAGATACAGTTCATAATGTTCTTGTTAGTCACCATACAAGTTTAAATTTCGCATTTTCTGTACGCTTAACATTGTCCCTTCCGTTGTGTGGTATTCAATGGAGAAGTTGTAAAACTCCTTCCGGCCTTTAACAAAAGGGTCCAAAGCTGTGTTTCCTTTGTTTTTTCGCCTAGCACGTCACATGTCACACGGTATATGTGTGCTCACAAAATACTTGGGTAGTACAAAGGTACTGCAGCATCACAGCAGGAAACACAGTTCAGTAGTTCAGAGTTCAATTTGGATGACAATTTTAGGCTAAAGCCCAATATCGCTTTGTGAAACGGACACCAGAGCTGATGCGAACTTGCAGTTATTTATTTATTTATTTATTTATTTTTTGAATTATTCATCGTAGGCCGTGACGACAGAGGCAGGGCTTTCATGTGGAGAAAACTTAATTACTAGTAAGCTTCTGCTCGGAATAAAATACACTCTGGCTGAGACGAAAAAAAAAATCCGAAATAATGATTATCCCACAAGCCAGGTATAGAGGCTTATAACTCTGTACAATGCATTAAACCTATCTGTGTTCATCATTAAGGCTTATAGCCCAGCAAGGGGTGGGGGGGGGGGTCTCCGTGGCCGTGGGTTAGAGCCCTATCGCAGCGTAATGACCCAGGTCTCTCTTGGATTGACAGTTCGAGCTCAGTTTACGCTGGTTTCCTCTCCGGTCGTACGTGGGAAGGTCTGCCATCAACCTGCGGACGGTTGTGAGTCTCCCCTGGGCTTTGCCTGGTTCACTCCCACCATAAGTGAAATACTCTAGAGTAGTGTGTGGCGTAAAACAGCAATCAAATAAATAAATAATTATAGCGCAACAAAACAAGCAAACTTTTGGTTTGTGACATGAATGTTTCTATTGGCTTGAACCGTCAGCCAACTTATACCACACCATTCTGTACCATCTCAGACTTGCGGCGCTTCCGATTATCCGGAAACACTGGAGTGACAAGGCCGTAGGGGCCAATGCCGTAACAATGACGGCAAATAACGCCGAGCGATTGGTTATGCTGCATGGGTTGGGGACACCGTTGTTGCCGCATAATCGAAAGCGCCCTTGGTTTCTCTTGAATAAAGATTCGAACACTGTAAACCCCTTCTTTCTAGAAAATGTAGAAAAGTTTTCAAGTAGTAAACAAGCTTTTCGTGGGCCTTACACGTGAGCCAATGGCACTAAAGCCCTATACAACATGTCTGTGCCTGGTGCTTATGCAACCTGTCTCACTGGTCATAGAACGGGCATTAAAATACACAAGAAGCAACCTAAAGAGAGACTTAATTGGTGACAGGTGGTGCGACTCTCTGTGAATACAGCTGGGGGTGTGACTGCATGAGCGATACTGATCTGAAATCTGCTCCATCATCTGAAAGCTTAATCTGTCCGAAAAGTGCAGCAAATTTGACGATCTTCCAGACCACTGCGACGCGAAACGTTCATAATGTAGTTGATCGTCACGCATACACTGTAGGATTTGCGGAGACTACCGCGTGGGGGAATGCATGAAGGGGGGGGGGTGGAGGCGTAGGAGACCAAGTTGTCTTTTAATAAGTGAAAAGCTATAAAATGTGAATGTAAGAGGGTTCACTCCGATCGGTCAGTATTATTGGAACGTGGCTATTTTTGATACTATACTGTCGGTTAAGTTTCAGCATGTCACAAAAACCTGGTGAACTCTATCACTGGACGAGCGAACAGCTCTATCGCAATATAGGTTGCTAGTGGCATGTTTATCTGAGGATTACTCGTACACACTCGTACTTCGCAGCTACAGCGAGGTATTTTGGTACTGCATGGTGGCAGCTACTGCGAGTGATTTAGGTTGTGTATAGTCGCAACTACTACTGGTCATTTTGATATACTGTAGCACGTACTAGGAGCGATTTTGGTACTGCATGATGGCAACTACTGTGAGTCATTTTGGTATCGTATGGTGGCAACTATACTGCGAGTCATTTGACACTATGGTAGGAACTACTGCGGGTCATTTTGCCACTGCGCGGTCGCTACTACTGTGAGTCGCCATCAGACTGTCATCGCGAGAACGTCGCGTAAACGCCTTGGTGTGTTTTACTGAGCAACTCTGATTGTTGAAATATAGTCTATATGTATATTTGCTTGTTTGTCATCACTTTGGTTGGTATGGGTTTCACGCTATGTGCATTCGCCGGAGTCAGAAACACGCGCTCTCAGTTACTCTCAAACACTCTCAAGGTCATATCCACATAACTCCTATAGGTGAGGTACTCCAGACTTACTGATTTGGTTTGATTTTATTCTTCATAAGATTTTAAGCACGATCTGATGGCAGGCACTGCCAAGCCTTTACACCTATATGCACACGGGTAAGCTTTTGGATTTGTTTTGGGTTTTGTAAATTTACCAAAAAAAAAAAAAACAAGAGTGAATTCAGCAATGCTAGATGACCAGAGATAAAGGCCAAGCAGTGCTGAACTTGTTGCTTTGGATACACCGCCTTTCCGCGAAAATCAACGAAATATATTTCAAGGAATCGTGTGGTTTGGATTTGAAAGAATGAGTTTTGATATACATGTTAAGTTATAGGGGGAACGATTTTTTTTCTCTTTTTTTTTTGGCAAAAATATGAAAAAAAAATGACTGTGTTAAATGCTGACGTTTTCTTGAAAAGGAAAGAAGGACAAGTTATGTTTGACTGTGTTTACGGGTGTCTGGCTGCATGACACACCCTCGCTAGCGCACATTTGTATGAGTCGTAGAAAACAACACAGAATAACTCATCTTCTATTAGAAACCATTTATTAGATAAAACAGACATCCATACACATGGAACTTTAAAAGAAAATCTTCTTTACGGTAGCTAGGGAAGAAATGATAGGATTGAAATTGTATTATTTGAAAACCATAACTATTCAAATGATTTAAGGAGTACTTAGTAATTTTGTAATTAGAGTTCATCTTTGAATTACACCTGGTCTATCAGGAACAGCATTGATCACTCCCATTAGTTCATTACCTGAAAATAGTAACCCATATAAGCCCATATAATTACGTCGGTGTATAAGTTTCAGCTTAAGAGGGAAAATATTCCTAAGGAGTGTGCTTTTTTTCACGTACTCACTCAGCAGTTAAAACACGCGTTAACATGTGCAGATCTGAGACGAAATGATATACGCTAGTGCAATAAAGTACAAGAAGGTAATTTTTTATTTTTTATTTTATTTTAATTTAATTTATTTTATTTTTTGGGTTCAAAATTTGCAGCTATCTAGCCATTTTACTAGATGTTACACCAACAGCAAAGCTTATGATATTTTGTATGGTGCATGCTGGCTCAACATATAAACGTGTCGTGCAAATACATGTATTTGTAACTGACAGAATTAGTGAGCCTCCTGAGTGACAGAATAGATTACGCCTTTCTTACAAATTATCGCCACGATTTGGCTGAGATATTGCCGACGTGGCGTTAAACCATAATCATTCACTCTTACAAATTATTACACTTATTATTAATATTATACTAACTTAATGCTTTTATTGGTGTGACTAGGTATCATGTTTTCCATAAGATAACGTTATGCTGCAGGAACAAAATCTGTTCTGACATAACTCGGGAAATATTGTATTTTGTTAAATTTAACACACTGGTCTTAACATATTTTTGCCTTTTCCGCTACACCAGATGGGTGCATTTTCTTATTTAACACCTGTATCATCTATGTGCAAATAAAGGTGAAGTAAAGCAGTCTTCCAATGCTTCGCGGCAATACTTGAACTGACCTGAAGTTTGATTTGAAATCTTTGCTGCGCAGATAAGGAATCTTTAGGACAGGCTATATATTTATCACCAGATAGTCTCATCGCCTCTGATAACGACATATTCTTCAAATATTTATACAAAATCACACTACACACATCGCTTACTTGTAATGAGAAAAGTGCATATGGTATTATTGCAAGTGCTCTGACCAAGTGTCAAGAATAACTGTAAAAGTCCCTAATCGACAAATAAACAAGGAGGAATATTCTTTTAAAATTGTACTATCCCTACAGCGTTGGATAAGGCATCTCGTATATAGTTCCTGGGTCAAGACTTTTCCTTTTGAAAATAACAGCTTAAACTTGTTTAAGTGGCATTTAGAAGTTGGGATAGAAGTACACTAGAACATGTCTTTCCTATGGATATACAACTTCTTGGTTTATTATCACGACGTTTCGATGTAGATACTAACATCGTTACCACTTGATACCACGACGTTTCGATGTAGACGCTAACATCGTTACCACTTGATGACGATGTTAGTATCTACATGGTAAACGTCGTGATAATAAACCAAGAAGTTGTATATCCATCGGAAAGACATGTTCTAGTGTAATAACAGCTTTAGGTGTACCGAAATCTCATTACCCAATTCATATTGAGCCTATTGATCTGCTTATGCACAAAGAACATACAACCTTATTGCTTCGTCATTTTTTCGTCCTATGACGAAAGATACTTAGTTACATGCTTATTGTTAAGTATGCATGCCTGTGACGCAAATCGTACTACAGTAGGCTAATAGAGGAGCCAGACTTAGGGTGATGATGCTTCTGAAAGAATTTCCGTTGGGTGCCTAAAAGCGCACGCGGAAATTGTACAATATTCATACAAGTGCAACCAACATATTGGAATCAAAATTTAAATCACATGACTTTTTTTCGTATTTACTGTCTACATGCACCAAGTGATAATTAACAAGCTACTTATTTTGAAACGCCTTAGTGGGGAATTATGTTACCATGTAGGAAACCGATATTTTACTGATGGCATCAATCTGGAATTGATTACATTGTCCAGTGACATAGCTTTTTTCATGGTGATTTGTTTGAATTTGATATTACGTGTTTATATCAATTTATATTATGGTATATTCCACCAAAAGCGATGCAGTGTTCCAGCTACGGAGTTCCCTCCCCTTTCCACACACTCATTGGCAATTCGTTTAAGTCAGCGTTGTCCATTTTGTCTTGGTCTGAAGAAAATTGCGCTGTCCACTGGGAGCCCTCAACGCACGTTCATTCGGGTGCCAACCAGAAGCAGTTCATGTGGCAAATACGTCTCCTGACGTCACATCTAGCTAAAAGTATCTGTGGGCCAAAACTTTGGAAAATTCTGAAACAATAAAGCCAGCATGAAGTTTAGTTCTTTACACAAAAACCGAATGTCAAAATATGTTAAAAAGGATGTTTTGACAGAAAACGCGAATGGCAAAATAGATAAAATTAAAACACTTATACGACACTGGAGTATAACTGGTATGCAGTAAAACACTCATTTATAAATCTTGAATCATAAGCTCAGTTGGTTAGCGCTCTAGCGCAGTGTAATGTCCCAGAAGCCTCTCACCAATGCAGTCGCCGTGAGTTCAAGTACAGCTGATACTGGCGTCCTCTCCGGCCGTACGTGGGAAGGTCTGCCAGCAACCTGCAGATGGTTGTGGGTTTCCCCCCGAGCACTGCCCGGCTTCCTTCCACCATAATGCTGGTCGCCGTCATATAAATGAAATATTCTTGAGTACGGCGTAAAACACCAATCAAATAGAAAAATAAATCATAAACAAGACAAGACAAGACTTCCCTTTTATCCCTGAATAACCACATGAAGGCACATACCTGTAAGATGATGCTAGTGTTATGGTAATCAGCGCTGTTTCATTTCAATACTCCAGGCTTATATTTTTTCTCTGCTTGGGGTTTATCGTCAAAATTATCAAATTATCAAAAAGCTTGGTCAAAATTATTTAATGATTTTCACATGACGACAGTGTCTCCTTATGGAGGTTAGAACCTATTGCCGACATATTTAGGGTGCTGCCTTACTGCAACGCACAGCTATAGAGACCACGCGGTTTTCTTTCTTCATGAATCTGCATTGGCGCTTTGGTCAGTAGAAAACAGCGTAAAACACTAAACACTAAACCCGTTTACGGCAGATTCGGGATTCATTCCAGAGTCGAATCATTCCTATGACTTTGACGTCCGTTATATTGGCACTATATCCCTTGGCGGCCAGCATGAGAGAAATAGGCCAAGTACTGGTCGGTACGGCTATAATTTTTCTCTAGTAATACATGAGCACTACGTTATCAGTTTGGCTGCAAGGTGTCAGTATATTGTGACCTGGTGGGATATCGTGTCTGGTGTTCACGACATGGCGCTCCAGTGGGACAGCACCATAAATATGGGTTCGACCTCCTACAAGGACACGCGGTCGTAATATGAGATAAGGTTAAACTCAATTCAAACAGATAAAAGGAGGTCTCCACTAGTGCACCGTAATGACCCAGGTGCCTCTGACCAATTCGATCGCTGTGAGTTTAAGCCCATCTCATGTTGGCTTCCTCTTCGGCTGTAGTAGGGAAGGTTCGCCAGAAGCCTGCGGACGGTCGTGGGTTTCCACCTGGCTCTGCCCGGTTTCTTCTCACCACAATGCTGACCGCCGCTTCGTATAAATGAAATATTCTTGAGTACGACATAAAACACCAATCAAATAAATAAATCAAATAAACAAAAGCCAATCACCAAACAGTTCCAGGTAGCGTATATACTAACCTTCATAGCTAATCCTACCGTCGCCGTCTTTGTCCGCTTCTCTCATCAGATCGTCTATTTGCTTGTCCGTGAGCTTCTCCCCAAGATTCACCAGAACTGTCCGTAACTCGGCACTGCTGATGAAGCCGTCACCGTTCCTGTCGAACACACGGAACGCGTTCTTCATCTCCTGTTCTTCGGTGTCCAAATCTCGGTACTTTTTCTCCATCATGCTGAGGAACTCGTCAAACTCTATCGCCCCGCTTCCTGAAAGTTACAAAAAATAGATGGTCATAATTAAAGAGCCACCGACATGAAACAGACTAAAATTGCGTTTTTACCTTAAAATAGGATGACGAATTGAGCACATTTACACTCAAGTATTAGAACTTCCATAAATGTAAGTTATTTTATGTTTTTTAAATTGACAATAGGCCTACAACTCGTGACGTCACAAAGTGTATATGCTTCCGACAATAACAATGTCAGACGTTTGGTCAAGAAGTGCTGAAGTGACGTTTCGTGACCCGAATACTCCAATTTCAAGAAGTCTATTTAAACACAAATATATAAACATATATGCATATATATAGGCCTATATGCATATGATGTCCTTTTTGGAGGCCTATTCTGTAAACCGCGTCAGTTAACTAAGGTGGAACAGAGTTTACAAAAGACCACACCAAAATAAACTTCCAATTTATGAAAAGCCTGGCAATGTTATTGCGTCAAGCACAAAAACAACTGGGTAGCTTTCACGGTGTAATGGCCACTATAGCCTGTTTCTTTACCTTCTCGCCTATATTTAGCTCTGTATCATCATTCACGTTCACTACCGAAATAGCCTTTACTTAGTGACAGGTAACACCCTAAGCCTTACAAAGTGATAAGTTGGACGTCGATATAATTGCTATGAAAATGCAATCAAACACTTTTTTTTGGCACGTAACGTGCTTATAATCTATCCACAAAAATATTGAGAGCACTCCGACTTCCTGCACCATAAACCTGACCGCCACACCGTGAACTATTTTCTAGTATGACGTTAAACAGCAATAAAATAAAAATATGTAAATAAATTAATAACTGATTGTTGCTACATGAATTTTATGCGTTCTGAATTTACCTAAATTTGTAGTATACATGTGACAGTGCTTCAAAATTTTCATTCGCAACGGATGTCTATTGCTCCAACCACCGTTTCATCAAGCTCCATGCGAAGGAATTCAAGGGCGGTAACTCTGCCAAACACGTTAGCGCCACTCGGTTTCTGAACCTTACTGTCAGATGATCTTTTCAGAATGATGGATTCGCATGTTTTTTCGAATAACAGTCTGATCTAGCCTCGACCGGAAATGAAAGTTTGAAGTAGTACGAAAACTCACCGTCTCTATCCGCCTCTTTCATTATATCTCGCAAATCCGCCTCGGAAGGCTTTTGGCCTAACGACCGCATCACGACACCCAACTCGTCCTTCGTAATCTTCCCATTGCCGTCCTTGTCGAACAGTTCGAAAGATTTTTTTATCTCTGAAAAACACAAATGTAGGCACTGCCAGTTTTAATTTAAATAATTCTAATTTGAGAGCCCTGTTGCAGACGAAAAACGCTGAAAAAACGTTTCTTGTAACCCATAGGCTTACATGTACCTCGATCCTGTACTGCGCGCCACCGAACTGGACCAACAAAATGACGTTTTCAAATACAGCTACCTAGTACTATTATACGTCAGAATGGTTGTTACCTGCAAGTTAAATCAGTTAAAATACATTTATCACTCACACATAGCAATCTACGTATTACATCGAAATTACGAAAACAGGAGTCAGAACGGTGTGGTATTACAGTAGTTAATATGTAAATCTAGGCTAAGGTTTAAATGATTAAGTTAAGAGCCACACTCAATAATTTTTCACCTATCCTTTAGCGGTCAGTATTATGACTAGAGGAAACCTTGGTGTTTACAAATGAGAAACGCTTTCTTATGTGCAACGTACAAGTATACACACCATATTGGCGGATCTTAGACTGCACAAACGGCCGTCGACCGCTTATGGTCAACATTGGCAGCACGGACAGTGAGAGCTGTGAAATCTAGAAAGTCCATGTGTAAGACTGAAGCTGAACGCCATCTCAGGTAATACAAGACAAGGAACAAATCACTGAACAATAAAATAAACTTAACATACGAATAAATGATATGACGCAGGACTAGATAATAAATGGAACGTTTTGTTGAACGAGGTTTGTAATGTCTATGCTTGTAACCCATCGATACATGAATATAATAATGAACAAACAAACTGTGCGGAAGACAAAGAAACGCGCGGACCTGTGAAGGCAGGAAGCATTTTTTCCAAACCAAACTCCAGCAGATCACTTATTCCCGACAAACGACTGTTTTCTACAGTGCTTACTTTAGGCTGTTCTCTTTGATGTACCGGTAAGTGTTTTCTTTGTTACTTTCTCTCTTTTACTCATTAAGCTGTTGTGTTAACAGTTGTTCACTATTGCATTGAAATCGCGTGGGCTCTCGCCACAAGATCTTGTGATGTCATCTACATATATATGTTTGTAATTACCGTGGTAATAAAATCCATACAACCCTGACCCAGCAGCTGTTAACGGTATAGTTACACACTCTGAAATGCTCCTTTATCTTTGTGTAACGCATATTCACCGCCTACCAAATATGGCTAAAGGCTGTTACATCTTCGATTGTTTGATTGAAATGTCACACGGAGGACAAGGCGATCAAATGTAAATGCAGACATACCGTGCAAAGACATAAGATTTCTTCTCTCTTTACAGTACTATTCTTCTCAGGCTTTGAAATAAACGGATTTCATCAGTATGTGTTTGGCGGCGTTCATTAAATCAGGTTGTTATAATGTCAACGGTAACAGTGCCTTTTTTTTATAACTGTTGAATACAAAGTTAGCTATTCATGCGATGTCTCATTGTTTGTTGGGTTATTTGAGTTTTTCATCAGCAAGGTCTCAGCTGGACTCAGGGAACCATTTATCAGTAATGTATTTCTATGGGTACAAATCGTTAATGGATACAAATCTTTCATGGGTATAAATCTTTTGCGCCCATTTGCTGGCAGACCTGTGGCTGCCCTTGTGTAAGTAAGATTACATACAGACGTTTTAAGGAATAATCTAGAGGATGTGCTTCATGTAGATTTAAATAATCCGCATACAACAAAAGCTGAGAAAGAAATATGAATCCACCTTCGTTGGATCTAAAAAAAGTGGGCAAAAAATGCTAATTTTAGACTACAGCACGTAGAGTAAAATCAGAACAGCGATGACAACGTGATAGTGGGCCAATGGTCAAACGTTACCCGTGAAATCCGGCCTCTTGTCAATTTACCTCAGTTACGGTTTCATTCCAACTATTTAGAGACGTAAGTAATAACAACTTACACCCTCCCTAGCACCATGGCTTAAGCAGAATTAGGTAAAAAAAAACTTACAGTGATGTTAAATTGAATTTATTAGACATCACTGGTCTAGATTTACTCAAAGTGCTGTGTTGTCAATCATATTTTACACATTTATACAAAATAACGTGAAAACAATGCAAAGGGACCAGACTAATTCCGATATATAATCCGTAGCAGTTATGATATAGATACATTTTTGATTAATGACAAGGAATAAACTAGCATGTTACACCATTTGATTTGATTTACAAGCCCTGAACCTTGCATACGCCTTTTCGGCATTCTAAAAGCACGTCTGCTTCTCTTTATTTATTTATTTATTTGGTGTTTTATAAGAATATTTCACTTATTCGTCGGCGGCCAGCATCATGGTGGGAGGAAACCGGACAGAGCACGGGGTAAACCCACAATCATCCGCAGGTTGCTGGTAGACCTTCCCACGTACGGCCGGGGAGGAAGCCAGTATGAGCTGGAATTGAACTCACAACGATCGGCATTGGTGGGAGACTTCTGAGTTATTGCGCTGCGCTAGCGCGCTAATCGACTGAGCCACGGAGGCCCCTGCTTCTCTTTACATGACACTGTCCTAATTTCTAGTATACCTGTAGTTTCTTGATTCTTTCCTGGTTTGCTTTGAACGTTTATTTGACGACCTGTTTACAAATGTCTGTTTGGACGCCTGGACACATTATTTCAGTCATATATAACGATCTGGTATAGGTAGAAAGGATCCGTTCAACGCCCGTATATATAGAGCCTGCCTTTCCAAACTTACTAGACGTTCCACTCAATTAAACTTATACTAAACCAGCTACAATGGAACACCCGCCCTCGTGGGGAACGGGCTTTTGGTCAGAACCCGTGCACTGTGGATCGCTCTTCAAGCTAAATGGCTCTAGTGTTAGGGGAACCACTCTTTTCCGCCGGCTTCTTATATGACGTTACCAATTCATGTGTTCTATCTAATACCTCCTTCTCAGATGTTCATTGTGATAAGCAGATACTCAGGCAGGGACGTCACCCATGAAAGCATTTGAAAAAGATCGGCTATCACAGTGGGAGGCGTAGTAGTGAAGGCACGCCATTATCCAAACAAAGATTACAAAGGCCATCACTTTCTCCACAGGATTAAGTTGAGTGTCGATATTTATGCACAACAAGTAGGTTTTATCTATATATTAAGTTTTTCTTATGCTGTACCTACGATATACAAGTACTCGCGTATGATCGTCTGTACTACCTGGCATACAAAGCCTTGTAATCAGGATGGAAGTTTTTTTTTTCTGAATCAACAATACAACCCATTGTAGGTTTTACAAGCAAAGACATTCCAATCGAAGATGCACTTCAAGGCACGTCATTAGGCGATGTAAAGTTTTACCTACGTAGAACTTCAGCAGACAACAACGTTCGGATTATCGTCCGTGTATCCGTTACCATTGTCCATACATAGATAAGCGATGTCTTCAGAATGGAAATTTTTCCAGACCAACAATACAACAATCCATTATAATATTGTTTACAAGAAAAGACATTCCAATCGAATATGCCCTTATCGGAATGAGCATTAAAAGGCATTATTGTGTAGAACATAGTTTACGGTTTGTTTTCTGTTGCCCAGGGTTGCGTCTGTGAAGATAATCTGGTCGAATGGTATCATTTCTTATACAAGGTGACCTCACACGTCATCTGGATATCCTAGAAGTGACACCTAGCGGTAGACAAGTGCCGTCCGGGGACCAGGCTGACATTTGCCAATTTCCTTAATGAGACATCATTCTTTCCTCTACTAATTACAAATCTGACACGTTCAAAGCTCGGAGAGACCGCTTCAGCCATCGTTAAGGTCTGTCGTGAGTATACGAGCTGTCTAAACGGACACTGACTCGCCAACGCATGCTGTCCTAGAGTTCAGCCCGTTTAAATTATTCAAAGTGCAGTGGACGGTCGGGGTGGGGAGAGACAAGAGAAAGATATGGCAGTGTTCAGCCATTGGCTTACTGGTCAGTGGAAATAAAACTCGGAATACGGCATATATATTGGTACACGGCTCTTTAATATCTCGTGAAATATGCCACTGTATGATTTCACGAACTGATTTATATTTAATACACTTTTCTTATCCACTATTAATTCTAAGTCTCCTAATGTCGTTCTCCTTATTCTGCTCTAGTTGTTGTTAAATACGCGTATCACAATAAGAATCTCAACACCGGTAGAGGGTGGAGTCTGAATGCACTTCTATCGCTAGGACAAAAGAGATTCAAACCAAGACCTGGACAAAGAATTTGTCCATCAGCATTTAACATCTTACTCATAAATTAATTATATTCGACGAAAAAATCTCGTAGAAAACAACAGCCTGTTGCCTGGTTTTCACACAAATTTGTTGATTCAAAGCCGCAGCCCAAACATGCAGCTCGAGCTAATTTCACACGCTCGACGTCAACGGTAAATGACCGAACGGCTGAGATGCAAAGAATGAGTTCTGTTCGAACAATAATGTAGTACTCAAGTATATTTCACTTATACGACGGCCGCCAACATTATGGGGGAGGAAACCGGGCAGAGCCCGGGGGAAACCCACAATCATCTGCAAACTGCTGACAGTCCTTCCCACCTACGGCCGGAGAGGAAGCCAGCATGAGCTAGACTTGAATTCACAGCGATTGCATTGGTGAGAAGCCTCTGGGTCATTACGCTGCATTAGAGCGCTAACCCCTCTTGGCCACCCATTTGTGTAGTACTCAACCGATACTGTATGACTTTTTAACCGATAAAGTTATTTTATGTTGCTGTTAAAAGACCGATAATGTTTAAAAACTTTTTCTGTATATTTCTACATTATCGGGAAAAAAACTACCACAGAATCGGCTAGAAAAAATGCTACTACATTAATGGTATAAGTTTACTATGCTACCAGAAAGGCTATAACATTATCGGATACAACAGTGTCGGTGGTTGTAACATCATTGCTAAAACGTCATACAACATCGACTGGCTACTAGAGTATTGGTACTTACTACGCTATCGGTCGTAACAAGAACCTTAGACATATGAGCCGTCAATGACCTTCAAATTTGTGATTAATGTTGGTATTCTCCGATCCTGACACTCGAATGGGAATGAGCCAAGCCCTGGTAGGCAAAACGCCAGCGGTGTTTACAGGATGGCGGTTTTCATATTGGACAAATATGGCTTCGCTACACGTACGGCTGTCTTGCCATAATGCTGCAGTCTAATGCTCCTGTCGTGAGGAAACCAAGGTGGCGACCCAAAACTCCAAGGAAACGACATATCAAACCATAAAAAAATACGGCAAAATGATGAAACATTGTCTGGTCTATAATGGGCTGATTGTGCATGTGACGACTGTATATCTATGTTATAGTGTAGTGAAGACCGAGGCCATTCATCAGTGATGTCGTCGACGCCTCCATTGTGAGAAGTATGGAAGTAGGTGTGAAAATTACAGTGGTTGCATTCTGCTCTGAGGAATAAGGTTTGCTTGATTGATTGATTGACTGATGGATTGATTGAGTGATTGTTACGGTTTATGGAGGAAGTGTGTCGAAAAATTACGGTTTATTAAACTTAGGCATTCGTTGAAACCAACCCTGTGAAGGTTAGGTTAGGAACGAAGTGTGTTGAAAATTAGATGGAAGGCATTGGAAAATCACAGGAATAAAGTCCATACCGATTGAACGATAAAAGCTGTGTACAGTATATGTGTAGGCTGAAATGTTGTGCTCGTCGATCAGCTGTCCGTTAACGAGTTCACAGGCCCGAATCCAACCCTCGCTAGCTGGCCAAGTCTGGAATTCATGTCAGTAAGTCTGTCATGTAGCCTACCTGGCAAAAGGCTGTGCATTTCTCCGGGAACTCGCGTTTCCTCCAACAATAATCCTGACCACCAACGCTATAGTTACAGAAATGCTTTGGTACGGCTTTATAGTTCAATCACCAAGTGGCCGAGCATGTTACATGTAGCCATAACTGAAGGTATTTCGCGATAACGTTGTGGATTCGTATGAAATGCAAACAATTTAAAGATGGTCGATGGAATCTTTGATGAAGCAGTCCACTCATTCCTCTTAGCTCAGACCTTGACACACTTCACAGAATGGGATTGTATAATTAACTTGTTACCGAATCGAAGCACTGTCATGTAATCAGGTAAACCCTTAATTGTCGTCAATGGTTTATAGGGTTTTCTTTCATCCCTAAAATTTCTGCAAATCCTCGGAACGGCTGCTGCTGTTTAGCTCTGAGTAAAACCACCGGGGCCATGTAAAGCGACTCTGTGTTAGGCTTTTGTAACATTATGTCTTTCCCGTCTTTAAAGACGGTTTTAATGCATTTTAAAGTCTCAACGCATTACCATTACTTCATCTTAAAAACCGCAAGTATTTCAAAAAACAAAGTTCACTGAAGACAGTAAAAACATAAAAAAGAAACTCCATCAGATATATCTACAATGAGATCAAGTCTTGGTTTTTAAGATGTTTCCGGATATGCTCGACATTTCATTTGACAAGTTTGCCAAACGGAAGCACTCTGCATTGATCAAGACTCCAAAGAAAAAAGAGTTCCTTTTTATCTCGTCGTCTTTCCTGAAGACCGTTTATCTGAGCTGTAGATCGATGTGAGTAATACAGGGTTCTGCAGTCAACTTGAAAGCTTACCGCGCTCATAAACGAACAACGTTGCATCAATTAACGGGACTTAACGATTCCAACAACCTAATAGTGGTCAGATTACCCCTGTCATAAGATCAATAGACACAGAGACCATCTAAATGGCGAACTTAGTGCTAATGGATACATCTATGAAACAGAGCTCTTGAGACATTTAAAGGGAATTTGCATACATGGTTCTAGATCCCGCTGTCAGTCAATAAAGGGATTTAAGAACTGAATCAGGGATAAAAATCAATCAGTCAATCAATGAAGGCCGTTATCAGTCCGCGTTAACACTATACCGATGTTCCCCTTAGGAACGGTCGGCTAGACGCCAAAATCATGAAAGTGCCGCAATCGTGACCCACATCGTCTATCTTCGGGTTTAGGTCCAGAATAGTCAAATAAAGACTTGTGAGCATTAAATGGCCATCTTGCCCCCAAAAGTGGGCTAGGTCTTATTTTCAAATCTAAATACAACATTTTCATTACGAATGGGGAAAAATGGCCAAATCACATCGGCAGTATTAATTGTGATCTTTTTAATCTTTTTCATCTTGACAAATAATTTCTGACGTAATGTCGTTATTGTTCAAAATGGCCTGTCGTACATCAAACGTTCTCTTCAAGTGACAAACATAGATCTCAGAGAAAAAGAGGTCGAAACATTATTCAGTGCATATCAAGGTAGAGGTATGATTGCTGTTTTGCCAACAGAACACGGGATAAGTGTGATATTTCAGCTGTTATCTCACGACTTCTTATTTCTCTACGCGATGTCTGCCTAGGGCCCCACATACTGCAACCAGGCATATGACATAGCAAACTGGCGATGCAATATATTAGAGGTCAAAGTCTCGACGTCATCTGGTTGAAAGTTGTGTCAAACGGCTAGGAGACAAACAAACATGTGTTGGATATAATCTATTCCTAGGACTGCTGCTATTTATTGGCTACCATATTGGTTTTAGCAACCAATAATTTAATTTATCTCACTGGGGCTTACGACCTTATTCGTGAGTCTTTCACGTATGCGGCAGCTGTCGGATTTATGTGTAGTAGACAGCAGATTAGCTGTATTAACCGCCGCAATTCGCCACGCGCGTAATTTAAAGCCACTGTTGAACGAGCCAGAGCTAGATCTGAGCCTGCGATTTGGGATAGTGAGAGGCTAATCGGCGGGATTCAAATCTCCGACGTGGGATAGCAAAGTGGTCAATCGGTTGGATTCGAATCTGCGACCTGGAACAGTGAGATTTGAGTCTGCAACCTGGGACAGTTTGAGCCTGCGACCTGGAACAACGTTACAGGCTACAACAACGTTATAATCAATGGGGCCAGCGAGAACCTCTTGTTTATTACTCCTTCATGATACTGACTCTTGCTTGTTCTTTACGCAAGGTCAGGCATAAAAAGAGTGACAGTGTGATGAGTAAATATATTCGTTGCACGTAGGTCATTTAAAAGGGTAAAGAACAATCGGGATATAACAGAGCCCACGATAGTCAACGATCGCCCTCAATCCGACCACAACATGTTTCTGTTACAGAGAGTTCAAAGTGCCGGCACAAACCGACCTGGGATTGTTTTACGATGCTGTTAGAAATTTACGGGCCCTTTAAAGCCGTTACAACCTAACCTTTTCACGCGATGAAAGATTGGTATAACGCGATCTCCTTCATGAGTAATTTTTTGGGAAATAAAAGGGCGCTTTACTGTATAAAGGCAGCTGATAAAAAAAAACCTTCTCCAGTTAGTGTGTGCGCATGTGCAATAAAACAAAGGTTCGATAGGCTACAGTGTTACTCATTGCATGTTACACCATAATTGCTCATCAAGAGCTTGAACCAAAAAACATACGACAATTTAATGAAGATCATGCCTAGCTAGGTTTTATTGGCTGGAATATTTCAGGAAAGGTGAAAATGAATTAAACGTCATTGTTTTACTGCGAGATAGTTTTCTTACAAATTACCTGTGATTTCTTTCTTTTACATTAGCTGGTTTCCTGCAGGGTTCTCCGTGGCCCAAGGGGTAGAGACGCTTGCGCAGCGCTCTAACCCAGTCTCTGTGAGCTCTTCTCCCCCGTCGTACGTACGCACGTCTGCAAACAACCTTCGGATGGTTGTGGATTTTCCCGTGGCTCTGTCCGGTTTCCTTCCAAAATAATGCTGGCCGCAGCCGTATAAGTGAAATATTCTGGAGTACGGCGTAAAAAAACAATCAGATAAATAAATTATTTAGCTTCATTGATCCATGATCATGGTGTGGATCTACATTTGTACAATTTTCTTGAGTAATCGTGAATCGTGAGATTTTCATGCATGTATTCAAATTCCACCTTCTACAAATTTTTTCTTAATAAGAACAACTTTACGTGGTTCTTCGCGTAAGCCCGTTGGTCTTGACTCAAAGGGAATGGTTTTATCCCGTGTCCTCTATAGAAAACCACAATCGCTGTAGTACGAGGAAAATATTAAGTATAGTGTTAAATCCAAATGAATTCAAAAAGTAAACAATACAAATAAATAAATAAATAAATAAAGAAGAAGCAAGTAAACAATAACTTTATCGAAACCAAAATCAGCGCTGTCAGAAAGAGATTATGGAAGACGACTGTTAATTCGAGAAGAGGAAAAACGGACACTAGTGAAATATTCAATTCCCACGTTATCTGGTAACTCATTTGACTTTTGACAATTTTTGAATTGTCGTTAGGCAATGAAATGACTTGTGTAATGGTGACATGATATCAAGATGCTCGATGGGTGTCGTAATGAAGTGCGTCAGGTCATACTTGCGATCAGATGATATGTTTTTTCTGACATAAACTTGACCGCAAATGTCTAAAACGCCTGCCAGCCTAGTAAATATATAAAATTATTTCTTGGCGATTGTACATTTTTGTAATTTGAAGATGTTAAACATGTGTATCTTTGCTATAGCATTCTTGTTTCGTGCTTGTTGCATAAAGGGTTAATGCTTATATGATTGTGAGCCAGAAACCGCTGTGATCTGGAATAAAAATAAATGAGGCCTAACTGAAATTAAATAATGATCCAGATATAAATGGATCACAGGGTCGATGGTAGGCAAATAATTAGACAAGTAATCTATAATCCGGCCAATGGCAGAGACTTAACTTGCAAACTGGATCTTTCAGTATTGATCGACGTTCTTCTAATCAGTTCTGTTACTGAATGTATCACGTTCTATGTACGTAGATTAAACTATTTGCTTTCAAACAGTTCATGGTGAAAAATAAATAAATAAATAAACATCGCAATAATATACTGTACAGCCAGTAGAGTTCGGTTTTATATAGTTACACTTTCCTGGTTTTCGCGTTCTGTCTTCTCGTCTAACGAATTTTCACCGTGGATGAAGGATTTCAAAGAATGATGTTGAATTGGCCTTTGAAAAAAGTCCAGCTCAAACTGTCTTCGCCTCGGTCATACGTGAGAAGGTCTGCCATCAACCTACGAATGGTCGTAGGTCTCCTCTGTGCTCTGGCCTGTTTCCTCTGGCCATAATACCGGTGGCCATGTTACCGCATATTTCGCAACCACCATGATTGGCCTGTTTTATTTCTTGCATTACATTGTATTCTTCAAGGTTAAACTGTATTGTCATCACGAGGATAGGACAATGAGATGTTTAAGAAGGATGGCCTTTGGACATAACATTCCCCCATACACGCGGAATTAAGCATGCCATTTTGATAACCACGGAAGGATGGGAGATATTTTCAATTCAGGGATAAAAAATGTATAGTAAAAAGATCTATGCAAAACTCCGAGCTCGATAACAACTACTTCTGCAAGCTACATGTGTAGCCCGAATAGGGAAATTTTTAGGCTTCCTGTGTATTAGATACTTTTGTGTCGAGAGTTTATGCCGTTGAGTCGAATGTTTAATTAAAACTGCATTGAACCCGTATATTAGCAGCTGGTCATGTCGAGACCAAACGCGCAGTTTCAGAATGGCCTTAGTCATTGATTTCCGGTATAAGAGACTTAGAATGACAATGGCTTTTTTTCATCCACATGTCTTTTTATCACAATATCTGAAATTAGGCCCACGCGATTTGCGACGTTCTTCAGGCGAAAACACCCGAGATATTACCATCTCTGCCGACAACAGCAAAGATGTAGGCGAACAATTAAACTTCCGGGCATTCGGTTAGATATCGGAAGTTAACGACGTACATGATCTCGTAAGCTGCGCATACCCGACCTCTTCGGTGCGTTTCATAAGGTCGGTAAGAAAATTGATTCTACCCAGCAGGAGAAAAAATCTATAAAACGTTTTAATATTCTAACAAATATAACTGCTCGGTGAGCTCTTTTTTGGCCTCTGGTTACCTTAATGGCGTAAGGAAAATTTCAGATACAGACAGGCTGACATTGATGTGGATCTCTAGACCGCAGGAAAAATAAGATCAATGGTTTCAATAAAGATGTTTATTTGGCTGCAGAAATCTCTTCGCTGTTTAAAGAGAACTACTGTGACTTTAGTCTACATTGCTATGTGCAGGCCTACTTCTCTAAATCGGTATGCGCTATTTTTCAGGTGAGACCGCAGCGCTAAACTTCGAAGATTAACAGCTTCTGGTCTGTGTTGTTCTGCAACGACTCTAACACTTTATAGGCACTTTGGTGATCAGGTTTGGTCATGTACATAGACTCATAAAGAACTTGGTTTGAGTCATGTTCCACTCGTTGAACAAGAGGTATTGCACTTAAGGGTTCTGTTGTTATGAATAGTCTGGTTTCTACGGAATGGCGTTCAAAAGAACACTGGTTTCTACGGAATGACGTTCAAAAGAACACTGGTTTAAACGGAATCACGTTCTAAGGTACACTGGTTGCCTCGGAATCACGTTCAGACAGTCTGCGTTCTTAGGCATAATGTTTCAAAAGACACTAGTTTCTTCGGAATGACATTCCAAAGAATATCACTTCTTTCGAAATGACTTCCCCGACAGCCTGGTACTTTCTTCTTGATGACGCTCCAAATAAACTGGAAACATGTGTCTTGGAAAAGACGTTCCTAACAAATATAAATTTGGAACATCTATAGAAACTTTCCGATACTGAGAAGGAGTTGGGACAAACTGGGGACGAAATCGGGACTAGCGTGGTGCAGTGGGGTATGCGTGGGTGTTTTTCAGATACAGCAGGCACATGTCTACACGTTAACTAACGAGGGTCACTCTTCTCGGAGGAGCTAGCAGTCTTATCCTAAAATAGCCGTCGATCATCCATCATTAACAATAACTTTAGTGGAGCCTTCCCAAATCCCCTCAAATCACGAAATTCTCGCTTTCTTTTCTTACAAAGGTATTGATTAACAATTAGCATTCAATACTGCAAGGCTGGCCTTACATAAGAAGGCCTGAAAATGCGATATTTCATTAACGCACCCGCATTAACGCACCCGCATTAACGCAGTGAAGTCTAAGTAACCGATATCGTCTCGCTGGCCTGCTATAGGCTGTGAAATTTCACAAAAGATCATGCGTTACTGATTCTCTTTGCTTTCTTTTTTTATTTTTTCTCTCTTGTCTTTCTCTTTAGTTTTAATCTCAGCAACATTCACAAAAGGAATTTCTCTTGGGAACAATGGAAACGCCAGTCACAAAAATAAAGCTAATTAAATCCATTCATATTTTTTTCATTTCTTGTAACATCGTAGACTTGAAAAAAACCCAAACGCACACTTGATTAGCTGCTCGATTCTGCTACTAGTTGGATTACGTCTGCAGCTCAAGTTGAACCAGTGGCGGTTTATTGGCTTGAAATTGACTTCATTTGCATTTGAGGAGTGAATCCCGTGAAATCACGTGAAATCACGTCTCTCGCCGAAGTCCTGATGATCATTCTTGCCTCAATATGCTTTAAATCTACCCTCGTTGATGCTATGTCAGGGAAATGCTTCACGTATCTGTATGATGTGCTATGTGAACTTTGCACAACTTATTACCGCTGCTGGTTACCGCCCGGGTGTGAGATGTGACGGAGTATCCAGGCGCTTACCTTTCAGTTGCTACTCTCTAAAGCCCACTGTGTATCCGAGTGGTGCACATTACTGCGGTCAAAATACACATCCACATAACTTTATCGGCTGAGCCCAAATTGTTTAATGTGTGTAGCCCATCTGCAATGACTTGTGACACACAATTTGTGTACCAATGATTCGCCTGTTACTACGAGGGAAGTTGTCGAGTTGTTTTTAGAGAGAAGGGCACAGGAAGTCCCCCTCAGACATGGACGTCGTAGATTCCTGCCGTCTCACTGATCGTGGAGCCTTGCAGGATGCTAAAAGGCCCATGCAATTCACCACCCTCAAGTGAACATGTTTGGGTCAACAGAATGTGCATACAGCTCTTAGGCCAGAGTAAAACCCAGTCAGACACAGTTATAAATCATTGCACTCCGTCCATATTTACTTACAACATATATATTATACCTGCAACGAGAATTTCGTGACACACTAAACATCTAAGGATTGAATCAACACGGACATATCTGTAACGTTGTCGTAATGGAATGCCATACGGTGCCGGATCTCACATTGCCACCAACGTTCAGATAAACAGTCATCCTTGAACTCCCCTCTTTTGTGGACTATTAAACTGATATGAAAGACCATAAGTAGAACGTACATGTACAACTACAGCACCGACGACAATGTTAAACGTGTTGTTGGCAACGTGGTCTGCGAACCTGGTCTCTTGTAAATTTATCACAGTTCTATAAAATACTCATGTAATCGTTAAAAAACTAACAACTTACACCCCCTACAGCACGATGACTGCAGGAAAATTAGGTAAAATAATATGCAGTGATGTTAAGTTAAATTTACATCAAACATCACTATTCACAACGCACGGCACCCTGCCGGGTCCGTTGAACGAGGGGTTACTAAGTTTATGTGTAACCTTGTTACCTATAAAACCACCAGTATACAATGACAGGTAAAGTCTTGAGTGCATCATTACCACAGCCGGCATTTCTATGTATGATGGGTGCACTACCTGACAACTTGTACGTGTTATTGTGAAATGGCCTCATTATCATTTGATGTTGTTCTTGCATATACATGCATTCATAATTTCCGTTATGGAGAACTGACATCTCCATTGTCATCATGTCGTAGAAATTAATGTGAAAAGGAATTAATGTCAATATAGTGGTGAAATGGTAGGAATTAATGTGAATAAAAATTCTTGTGAATATTGTCATTAAAATTAACATGAATATTGTCACGGAATTATTGAGTTAATTGTCGTGACGATGTAGGAATTAATATGGATATTGTCATTACGCTGTAGGGATTAAAACGAATGTGGTCATGACAATGTAGGAAATAATACGAATATGGTCATGGCGTTGCAGGAAAAAATTCGAATATAATCATGACGTTGTAGGAAATAATACAAATATGGTCATGAGAATGTAGGAAATAATACGAATATGATCATGACGTTGTAGGAAATAATACGAATATAGTCATGACGTTGTGAATATTTACATGAACACTAAATACATTATTAAAGACTATAGCACACAGAGTAAAAACAGAGCAGCAACGACAGTGTGATAGTTGGCAAATGGTCACATGTTACCGATGAAATCTGACCACCAAGACATCAACAAATGCATCAGTTCATTACGAACAAGAATGACCTTTTAGGGTTATTTACAAATTCAACGCACGTAATGGAAGTACTTCGTGCAAAAGAGGAAGACGTTTTCGCGTGCGAAATGACTCTACATGTATCCTCCACATGTATGTAACAAATGGCTTTGACATGAACCTGTCTGTCATAAAAAAGCAAATTTCTTATCAGTGTGAACGATTTTTATTTATTCATGAGATGATTCGATGGCAACGTAGATAAGGACGAATTAGTTTGCCATGGATAATCTCCCAACGGGGCACTGGATCCTGCTTCAGACATAACCTCTGTCATATTTCCGGCTACCATTCTCTTCGTGAATAATGCACGAGGAATTACTAAGGAAATACCTCTGTGCAAATGAAGCGACGTAATTAAACATCGGACATGCACTTAGACGTAAGGAGAACAGTAGACATCCGGGCCAAATATGTCACATATATTTACTCTTTGGATGGAGGCGATTGATAACGAGAATGGTATATGAGTGCATGCCTATTTTTCTATGAGGGGATAGTACGCAGTCCAGCGCTACACTACAAGAAATTATAACGTTATTTATGAAAAATGTAATACATTTATTGCATAAAGGGATGGGTTGGCCCTGCTCGGGGAGTACGTCTGATTGCTGTACCGAGACACGTCGTGTCAGTATGTTACCACTGCATTGATTAAGATATATGTCGCCAGCAGAGCTATCCAGTGAGGCAGCATTGCAACACTATCGGCATTGAACCCGGCTTCCTTCCAGATGAAAAGTGGACTGAACTAATGTAAAAAGCGACGTTATACTTCAAGAAAGCCAAGACGAGAAATCTAAACATTCTAACGATTCAGACTATTAACAAATTACCAGAACAGGAACTTAGTGGGCTTTGAAGCACTACACAAGTTATAATTAATGAACTATTCCTTTGAGCACCTGCATCATACCACCTTGCATTACGCCCCTTGTCGGCTTACTCATTATCCGTGTCACTTTTTACCACGACGGTATTTCTTTGGCCTTTCTCCATACAACATCATCCAGAAGACGGTGTAACAGTTATTAAATTTTAAAAAGAAATATGTTAAGACGAAAATTAAACTAAATTGATTTATATTGCCTTTACTTCAAAAATCGGCTTTCTGTAATGGATTTATTGTGCACAGGTGATGCGACATTCGCCAATCGTTGAGAGGACGAACTTGTTAAATCACGACAATATGTTCTTATACCACGGTGTCTGCTTATGCCACTACAGTGTCCGCTGATACCACGATGCTGTCCGCTGACACCCCAACTGCCTCTGTTATTAACAACTGGTAGACTTCTCGCACCACTGCGGCGAGTCCTTCACGGGCTCTGTGTCTGTTTGTGTCAGAATAGCGCCTGATTCCCTCTGTCAGACTGGCAAATGGCCAAATCACAATACACACTACGTTTTACAGTGTACACATAATGCCAGTCTGTAATGACTCAGATATGTACCCGCACAGGCTGATAATATTACCATATCCCTTGGGCATTGTGTTATTATTACCTATATCTTAGTTCACATCCTTCTCGTGTTGCCGGATTACCGTAACAACCTTTCTACAGACGGAGATTAAGCCAGGGCTAAGCCGTGTTGTTCGCTCAACAAGAGATATGTGGATAGATTCTTATCTCCCAACCAGAAGACAACTTTCATACGGAATTCAGCTTTCGTATTGATGACTTGCCATCTTTCGGTGTGTGTCGCTTGGCATAAAAATGACCCTCGCGTAGTTAGACAGATGGGTAAAGGTGAAGTTGTACTGTTGGGGAAGGGAATCAAGACCATACCAGGAGTAAACGTGTAAACACGCAACCCTGTAATTCACAAGGCTACAGCACAGAGACTAAAACAAGAGCGGTGGTGATAAATGTTATAGTTAACGAACGGCCACATGTAACTGGTTAAATGAGGCCTCGTGTCAATTTACCTCAGTTAGAACTTGCAAATGCTTAACCACAAGCAGTTTACACGCCTCGTATCACCAGGGTTTCAGTAAGATTATTGTCGTCAAACGTAATAAACAATTATAGCATGCAAAGAATGCAAAAGGACCAAGTCTCTGGAATGCACAATCCACCGGCAGAATGCCAACTTTAATGCAGAAATGCGATACAAAATACTTCTGCATATAGAGAGTAAACCCTGGGCCCGGACATTGTAATAAATACAACGTCATGACAATGACGCCATTGTGTTCGTTAGCCATGTGTTGATTAACAGCGCAGAGGTCCCATTACGTCCTCTGCATCCATATCAATCAGACAGAAAGTAAGAAACTAACGTTAATGGACAAGACAGCTGCCATTAATTTTACACAGCTTGTCACTGATCAGCTGTAAAGTTAACCAATAATTAGACAGGTTGACATTCCACAAGCTTGGCAGGCTGACATAGAAAAGGAGGGCAGTGTGGACGGGGAAAAAATGATTAATAAACATCCCTTAAGTGTTTCCACATCTCAACATGATCAGCAAACCACGAGCAAGATTAAATCCCCAAGGGTAAAGTCTCAAAGAGCTTCGAATACAGACATCAGGTATTGCTGTCACCGTTACCACTATTTAAATGGAAAAGCGGCAGCAGATTGATTTTAACTAAAAGTAGGGAAGACAGAGTAATAATTGGTCACTGGTCAGATGCGTCTAATGAAATAACACATACTGGACATATTACTCCAATTCAGTGTTTTCCTCTGATTGTCTGAGACAAGGCGTGTATTGTTGAAGACGGAGAGAGTGAAGAAATTCATCCGTTCATTTTCTGAGGAAAGGTTTAAACGCGTATATAATATATGTGAGGACAAAGTAATACTTCGTTGGAAGATACATACGGTGAGGAAGGTCACGTGACCATGAAAATATGTGCTAATTCGGGTTTGATCAACCTTTGAAAATGGAATACTACAGCATACGGAGCAAAAACAGAGCAGAGAAGACAGTGTCATAGTTAGCAAATGGTCACTTGTAACCGGTGAAAGGCGGCCTTTTATCAATTTATCTCAATTAGGGTTTTATTCTAACCGTTCAAGAAAATGAATAAATACTAACTTGCACATACCCCTAGTACAACGACGTTAGCAGAGTTGCTGACAATTGTAAGCAAAATTCTGCTTTTAAGTTTTACATTATAGCTGGATTAGCCCGTGGCATATTTCTATGCGACCAATACGGCCATATCCAGGCAAACTATATTAAACATGAAAATATAGAGATTACTGAATCAGTCAGCGGTTCGGTTCAAGATTCGAGCAGAAACTGATTTGTCCGAGGATGGAATGATTATTAACGGGGTACACAATGGATATTTCTCAAAGACAGAAAATTTCAGTTCATCATAACTGAATTTTAGTGATTTCTCTAGCTTCAATCGATATTTACTAGACATTCAGATGCGGAAATTATTCGCAAGCATGCTCAATAAATAATTAAACTGCACGGTGTTTTGCCCGTTGGTATATGGCTTCTCGTGCCCTGATATTCTTTTGGGTGCTACAAAAGGGTGGGGCGGAGATGTGGAGGAGGAGATAGATATTCACTTTAACATACCTGACGAACAAATTGGATTCGAACTCATGACGTTATTAGCCAAAGGTTGATTGGAAACGGCGAATATAGCGCGTCAGGTGATTGTGTCAGTGGCAGAGCTCTATTATGTTTTTACACAGGTTACGGATGTTTCTTAGCAGACTTCTAAGCAGAAGCAAGCCCGGCCATTTCCGTAAGCTAAAAGCCAATTGCCAGATGTAGTCTTCGTTCTTCACTGTGCGGTTCATGCAAGAAATTCTAATGCAACACAAATCTCGATAGGTATCATTGAAAACAGAAAATAGAAAGAAAAAAAGGAGAATAGCTTCTTTGTATAAACCATAAGAAACACTGTTTCTCTTGTTCACGTGAGGGATAATTTTGTCATTCATCAGTTTTCTTCTTTTTTGGTGAGTGGCCAAGCTTTGAAGGGCACGGATACCAAGCGCACAAGCTACCTTCCTAATTTCCCCTGTACAATGAGGTCTATATCTGGGGCGTTCTATGCTGGCTTACATGTATGTCAACGTTTATCGAATCTTCTCAAAATTACTCACCAATAATCATGTTTGTCCGCGGCAGGTTTTTTTTTTCCCAGTCTATACTGCCTTCCGAACGCAGCACATAGTGCTCCAGGCAGGTTTCCTTTCAGTTATCAGCTGGTATATCTTTCTTTTTTTTTTTTCATTATCTTTTGACAAAAGCCAATTACTCTTACAAAATCAGTTGGAAACGCCCCGGTTAATATAATAGAGGGTTAGATTTTCTCTTTTAAGATTTGCCTCTGCGTTTTGTTTGTAATTTAGGAAAAGAAAACCGATCACTCTAAAATGATTTCGTTGACGTGAGATGAATGTTTTTTAGACCTGATATTGTCAGTTGTCTTTCAGTTTGTCTAACAATTCATACTTGGTGCACGATTTTGAATACGCCATTTGTGCTTGTCTATTTAAACTGTGGGCCATCGTGGACACGGTTTGTGTAAATCTTGACCATTCATTAATTATACAGATAAACCGTCCACATAAGAGAAGACATGAGAAGACTTGTGTCTTAAGGTCAAACCTAAATCTGGCACTTCGAAGTATATTTCGATTTTCTCGAAAGTAGAACGGTATGTATTTATTTTTTGATGCAGTTGGTATTCGATTGCTATAGTTACACAAGGGCAGTAAGTTTAACGGATGAAGAAAGAGGACAGGGCGTGGAATAGACGCCTGCTAACGGTTAGACACCTGTTAAATGTCTCGAATTATAAATATGTATCCTGTCTGACACTGGGAATATGTAACAATAAATTTTGAGTAAGTTGAACCTTTGAGGAATAGAGTGGTTATTAAGAAGTGTAAAATATGCCTAAGATATGAAGCGTCTTTTGGGGGGGGGGGAAATAGCTTTCTTCATTTTCCTTGATACCGTAGCATTCCTTTCAGAGCTCTTTTTAAGGCATCCTTTAAAGGCGGTTAAATTCAGTGCGAGTTATAACTACCACAAAAGATAAGATGAAGCTGATAGCCAGGACCCTACCATAGACCCGCTAGACCGGAACATATATATATTGGCTGTTTAGCTCGGTCAATAGCAAACGTTATCATTAGAGCAATTTTCTTCCAGTTCCCTCATTGATTTGGTACAGATGGTCAAGTCAATAACAGCTTTCTGTTCATTTCTGGTCTCAGTTATGTGGAGAACACCGATATTTGCCTGCCCAGAGTTATCCAGGACAGCTAAGTAAGAAGACAGCGCTTCTTCGGCAACGTCTTCATTTTAACAGCGTGGGAGGCTCTGACTGACCAACGTTTCAAGGCACACCTGTCAAACACCGCGAAATATCGACGTGGGAGAGGGGGGGATAATGAAATATTTTTTTAATCACACAATATGGCGGATCCCTCATGACAACGCACCACTGTCACACGGAGCTAAGCTCCAACTCATAGCCGGATCTGCGGAGAAACTATCAACGCAAAAATCGATAATATTAGCTGTAACTGTGTTTGATAAGCTGGGAATATCTGATTTCAACGTCGTCAAATCGATCTGTACAATTAGGATATTGATCAAGAGACGGCTTCCAGAGAGGACTGATACGTCGCGTCATGCACAGCTGTGTATGTGACACAGCTGCTCAGTTCAGCCTCTGTTCATCTACATTCAGCTACCAAGATGCCCATACGTTATCAGTGTATTAGCCTCTAAAACTCCCATACACGATCAACTGTCTTTCACGTCCAAAAAATGCATAAACCGATGTCTTCAACTGACATGTTGCATGTCATCCTACAATTAACCAGGTTAAAATTGTATCAAAAGAGAGGAGATGGTTAGTTTTTCCTGAGTCTAAGTTAAATACACAATAATCACTCAAGAAACATTTCTCACCCTTTTTTTCCAGCCTAAAGCTGGCCTCACAGAATACCAGTGAACTAACACATCAGATGAATCAATCGGATTTGGAGGATTAAAAATATCAGAAGTACATATACAAATAAGAATATGCACTTTTGTCTTACATGACTCTCCGCTGACCTATCTGCGTGTGCATTCGAGAAAGCATTCACGGAAACAACGGGGGGGGGGGGCAGGTTAGCGCAATAGCGCAGAGTAATGACCCAGAGGCCTCCCACCAATGCGGTTGCTCTGAGTTCTAGTCCAATTCATGCTGGCTTCCTCGCGGCCGTACGTGAGAAGGTCTGCCAGCAACCTTCAGATGGTTGTGGGTTTCCCCCGTGTTCTTGCCGGTTTACTTCCACCATAACCCTGGAAGTCGTCGTAGAGGTGAAATATTCTTGAGCATGGCGTAAAACACCAATCAAATAAATAGATAACAGAAACAACTGGAAATACATTGCGGGGTTTTTGTCTTTATATTTATATATTTACTTGATTGGTGTTTTACGCCGAGCTCAAGAATATTTCACTTATGCCAGCATTATCGTGGGGGGAAAGTGGGCATAGCCAAGGGGAAACCCATGATCATCCGCAGGCTTTTGTCTTTATAAATGAATGCTTCGTGATGCGTTCTCAAAACCATTTCAATAACAATCAAACGGAGAACATAGATAAACAATTAAATAGAATGAAAACAGCAAATAGTTTGAGATGTAGAAAAAATCAAGAACAATGGGAAAAGTGCAATCATTTGTGTTAGCTATGCACATTTATATTTATTTATATATGCAGCTTGTCTGATTGTACCATTCTAATCGTGAGCAACTGCATTAATATAGAAACATTCCCGGAAATAGCTATAAGATTTATTTCCAAAAGACCACTAATCGCATAGCTTCCAGACGGTTTTAGTTCGTGAACGTGCGCGTCTAATATAGAAACACCCTAAGTGGTCTAGTGGTTGGAGCGTTCGCCTCGAGACTTGGAGATCCAAGTTCAAGCCCGGGTGGGGTCATACCAAAGACTTTAAATATAGTATTTGTTGTTGCCTCGCTTGGGGCTCAGCTTTGAGAGCTAAGAGCAAGGCAATAGAACCGGTCGGCCGGGTGTCAGTATAATGTGACTGGATTGTGTGTCTTGTCTGGTGTCTTCAGCATGATGTTAGAGTGGCGACAGCACTTTGGCAGCCTGCATTCGCGGGGCCACAAGAAGACATACTATATGCACACACCAGAAGGACTGCTCGTCGTAATATGACTGAAAGATTGTTATATACGACATTAAAACCCCAAACACTCACTCTAATATAGAAGCCTCAGGTCATGTAATTCAAAGCAGGCGGCAGTTGTCCTAGGGGTAAACCTTACATGTTAGAGATAAAGTTCGATGAAACGTCTAATCCGAAATATAACACAGGGCATATACATGCATCTTACCTGTTCTTCTCCAGTCACAGCCTCGAAGTTATATAATTGACGGTTAATCGACAAAACAAGGCGTGTACTTGACACGTTATCGGTAAAAGAAAAAGCAAAAATTGAATACCAGAGCAATATCAAGATTTTTGACATTTTCATGAAGCTACATAAAATAAAATTTATTATTTGAAATCTACTGCTCGTTCTGTGGTCAAATCGACAGTAGATAATGACGTCATATCAACTTCTTTCCACTTGTACCTCTGTGTTCAAGATGGTTACCTTCTGATACGAAAAAAAAACAACACGTGCTAAAATACGCTCAAACATAATTTGCAATCGATTCGTCTGATGACTTTGAACTTCAGCGTTCAGAGCGCTATCAATAATTTCAGTATCGGCAAGCCCTTGGCCAATCAGAGGGCGCGATGACATGCAAGCACAAGAATAATTCTATTCGCTTGTCGTGGATAAGAATAAAAATGACAAATTTTCGATTGGTATGTTTATTCTTTTAATATCCCGTAACCTGGTCCACGTAATGGATTACGGAAAGCCGCATGTTAAATATGAGTATTGTGCGTTTCCTCTAGAGCGAAAGCAGGTTTAGTTATTCAACCCTTGGGTATTTTTAGTAAATTACCCTTGATGAGCATGATAAAGATGGGTTATCAACGCTCCCTACATCCTTCAGAGAATTCCCTTTACAGAGCGACGTAATCACGGTGACGTCATTTTTAGCTCAATGCCCCAAAGTTTTACTCCTAAGGGTGGATTACTAAGACCAGGAGATGAGATAAGGAGGTTTCATCGCAAAGATCGACCGAGTTTTCAGCCATGAGCCAAATGGGAAATAATTAGTGATGATTAACTTGCGATTATCGCTTTTGATGCATGAATTTTTGATGTTCTTCTCTTTATTCCCTTGTGATATCATCTGGCAGACGACTGCCAACGTGATAGTCAGCCATCTTGTTTCGCTGTCCAAATCGGAGATCACTCTGATAGTTGAACCGATAGTCAGCCATCTTCTGTAAATTTCCAAATCAGGGATTATAATCTGATGGATGAAGTGACAGCGGGTTATTTTGTTTACTTCTCTAAGAGGTTGATGACAAAATTGCTAAATGTCATGCATCAAATTATATAATCATCAGAAAAAGTGTCAACATATATTTGTGTCAGATTCCTAAATTGCAAATGCGCATTTCTTTCACGTGACAGCGATGCCTGCCATTGTTTCTTTTACTTGTCAACATTTCTTTATGTGTCAACATCCCTTCTGTGTGTCTCTTATAATACATAATGTACGTTATTGCTTTGAGAAACAAATATCATGAGTGAATCGTTAAAAGTTAGAGAAAAAAGTAGGCCGATTGACGCAGATATAAGATAATTTATTCCTTGAAATCATTGCTCATGAGCCTCGTGTATCGAACATGTTTCTCAGAGATTCCCCAATGTGCGATGGGTATGCCGTATTGCATTCTGGGATACACCGGAGTTGTGTAAATGACTTTTCCCTACTGATAACGTCCGCTCCCTGACATCCCGATGTCAGGGTCATCTAGTTTATGCAGTCACAAAGTCAATGTTGCAAACTACATGGATCTTGTTTGTTGAATGAGTTATCAGTTGATGCAGATATTAGGTGATCCAGATATTAGGTGATCCAGATATTAGGTGATACAGGTAATAGGTGATCCAGATATTAGGCGCTAAAGGTATTAAGTGATACAGATATTAGGTGATACAGGTATTAGGTAATACAGATATTAGGTGATACAGATATTAAGGTGATCCAGATATTAGGTGATACAGATATTAGATGATCCAGATGTTGGGGGATACAGATATTAGGTGATACAGATATTAGGGGATCAATCTGGTCAGTTGTGTAAAATAACCACAAACTTAACTCTGATCAGCAGATCAGTGAAATGGCATAGAAGGGACTGTTCAGCCCTAGATAATGTTATCTCCAAACACGAAACTCCCTGTAAGTCACCTTAATGAACATAATCGTGTTTTCATATCCGAGGTACATGACTCTACCCTGTGTATCGACTCTTCCCCACACCCCTCCTTGAGGCATACAGTCACTCAGTGGAAGGACATAACCCTACGGGCAGATGCCCATAACGAACTCGTGGCATTTTCGCTATGCAGTTTCTATTTACATCCTACAATTGAATTCTGGGCTATATATGTCCATCGTTGCAGGCAGAAATTGGATTAGGGCGTACCCGGTTCCTCAGCAGTTGACACTTTTACTTTCCAGGCCCTAGAGTCAGGAGTGAAGATAAATAATTTATGGTTACAAGAAAGCTCGATTCGCCATGCGATGGGTGGGTGAAGGGAAGATAGCGAACATTAGAAATGTGGAGACAACGCTAAATAGCTACGCCTTGAGGAGAAGAAATATGGACCATAATTGCACACCTAAGTGCTCTGTGAGATGGTAAACAAGGGTCAGTTTTCCACCGTTTGTAGTTTATTGTGTCTTAGAAGTCTGGATTAAGCATGTTTGTTCAAGCTTCAATTAAAGTCAATGCTGCCCTTTTACAAAGGGTCAATATGTCATCGTACTTTAAGTACTGAAATTGTCTCACGGCAACAAGGTACCAGTGCAAGACATGCGTGAGTTGTCCTCTTACGCTGGAAATACACCGAAGAAATTTTAACTTAAATCCGATGTAGCAAAGACGCCTTCCTGTATTGGCTTTCGGCTCATTACATTTCAAGAAACACCTACATACTCGGCACTTCCGGTGTTGGGACCAGTCGAAGCCTTGTTTCCGCAGGTCAGTTTTGGTGCTTTAAGGTCGGCTGTTTTAAGTCGTTTTTGTTTTGAAACGACGTCTGCGATCGGAGATAAAAGGTTTGGCCTCTTTAATGGAAGCGAGTAGTCATCAATATATCGTGGGAATATAAGAATGCATCAAATCTTATTAACGGCAACCGACTCCATGAAGCGTACTGGCTGTGACTAGACTTGGTCAAGGGGTGACCATGAAGGCTGCCTACTTGCAGGCTCGTGGACGTAACTTTAGGTATTATTGAGGGTAGGGATTGATATAACTGAGCGTATTCTCTCGTCATTCTTCAAGCAAGATCGTCCCATATTTAGGAAACCGTGCAATATTCACATGGTCAATTTGCCTTTTCCTTTTATGTATAACTCAATATCAGTAATGAGTATATTCGACGGGATGAGTTAGTAAATGCTCTTCTTCAATGCCAAAGCCAGGAGATTAACATATCTCACCCTCCCAATGTTCGTTGAGTCTATGTGACCGTAAACGGGTGGGAAACTTTGTCCGTAATCCCTCTACTTGGACTAAACCATTTTGCATCACAGAAGGGTGTGGGGTAATGACTCCATTTCCCTACACTGTGTAATGACCATATATACTATCTGACGATGAGAAAATATTTTGTGTATTCAGAAAGTTATTTATTAATTTATTTATTTGATTGGTGTTTTACGTAGTACTCAAGAATATTTCATTTATACGACGGCGGCCAGCGTTATAGTGGGAGGAAACCCACGACCATCTGCAGGTTGCTGGCGGACCTTCCCACGTATGGCCGGTGAGGTAAAGTATCCAGAAGTTAATTCACTTCAAACGGTATACCAAATCTTTTGTATAATCTTTAGTTTTACATGCTGACATTTCAAGCGCTGCATGCTTGTTTGGAGTTTTTGTCAGATTTATGAGTGGAGAGATCCGAGGAAAGGCATTGGCATTTGTAAATAAAACCTTTCTGATTAAATGCTTCGGTCGAACCAACGGGAACTGGATTTAAAGTAACCAAAGTATACAAGTCACATTCCAGGTCATGAACCAGTATAGCAATACCTAAAACTAAAATGCCTAAAGACCACTTTCGTTCATAAAATTAACATCACAGTCATGTAAACACACAGGAAGACAGATGCCTGGACGTAAAAATTATTTAACAGTTTCCATCGATGTCGGGAAGACATAAATACTCAATATCCAGTGAGTTAAACTCATTGCATAGTCCACAACATCTTATGTTCAAACACTGAGACATTATAACAGCATCGTGCTCCGTTGCCTCGAGACTAACACTTTAAAGGAGTTGAACAAGTGAGGACCCCACAATCATAATAGTAAGCGATTTGGTGAACTGCGCAATACTAAACAGAACTGACCTCGGAACTGACCTCAGCTTCTACAGACAACTCTCTCTCTGAAATGATGCACAGTACTATGCCTGTAAACACTTGCGATCTTTCTTGAGGCGATATGAAGACGTGGGTTAGTATACAACCGACGAAAACCTTCTCTACTAGTAATCTTGAGAATGTGTAAAAATTCTCTGAATTATGTCGAATTTTACTATCTTGTTACAAAGCTTAGGTTTTGGCACATGGAATTGAAATTTTAGCTCATACAAGCTGTAAAGTAATACTTCAAATTGTAACTTAACTTGGGAATGAATTTTTAGAATTGACCTTTAACCGCACCAAGAGACCTTGCGCGTCTCATCCAAACAACACTTATGGTACTGTATGGCAGTGCAGAAACCCAAAGAGGAAGTCGGATTTGTTAAAATTTATGCAGAGGTCGCCCTCGCATTTTGTCAAGCCAGTGGTGGCTGTCAGTGCCTGCTGACTAAACATATGACAGGACTGAACCAATCGCAGCGGGATTGAACATTAACGCCGTTCACACAAGTGAATTGTGGCACATTTTGTGTGGCAAAGCGGGTCAACTCAGAAGATTACAGCTAAGTAAATTAAAGATCAGCGACGACAGTGTGAGAGTTGGAAAATGTCGACATGTAAGCGGTGAAATCCGACCTCTTGTCAATTCTACTTCATGCAGTTACGGTTTTATTTTAAATGTTCATGTAACTAGTTAAACTGTGGCAAATTAGATGCTCCTTAGCAACACGGCGTAAGCGGAATTGGGTCTTTTTCTTTTGTCTTTGCTTTTTAAAAAATTAAATGCAGTATGATAACATCACGTATACGCCCGTAACAACAAAACAGTATCAGGTGAATTCCTTACTACCTTTAATTTACCATGCAGTGCTGTTTTGTTTAGCGTTTCACATTTGTCCCCTGAAGAACTTGCCCCTGCTGGTGATCCCTGCTAGAAGAAGGCACTGTGTTCACGACCAGCAATATTTGTGATGAATATCGTTAAAAGAATCCGAAGTTGCAAACAAAGAACTTTTTTATCACTTTTCGTCAGCAGTCCACAAATTCCTGATGCTGGAAAAACAAATAAACTAATTTATCTGATTTTAAATATTTTCCGTTAGTATTAAAATGCTCGTAAATTAATACTGCTAGACGTTATGACTTCCCTTTAACGACAAAAACTAACGTAACACAACGCACATCCTGCTTACGATAGCAGCAGCTGAATTCACGACGTCAGTAAAAGTATTAAATTTTGGCATTTCTAACTATTGTAATGAAATATGGTTTTGTTTTGGCTTTAATTTGACAGCACTTTGATAATTCTAGTTTCGCTCCGTGTTAAAGATTGGTAACAAAGAAAGACAAATATCCACTGCATGCATATTGACGGGGTTTTAATGCTTTTAGCATTGAAATAAAAATCTGAAAGCGTATTAAATTGTATCGAATTTATAACCTTGCAATGCCTGTTTGATTGCGAGTCCGTAAATTAGTACCAATTATCTTCGAAGAGAGGCTATAATTTTCCTCTAATATGCTCTCTTGTGGTTTACCGGACAAATTTAGAATTTAAAATTTTCGGTTGGTATAATTCTCTCTTCCTGACACGATGTCTTGCTTTCTTGCCTTCCTGTTTCCCTCGCCATAAACCAATTGCTGGAAAATTTCTATGAGCACGATGTGAGACAAAATATGCCATTCAGTAAGTAATTAAGTTTCCAGCTATGTGATTTAACAGAAATTCGTATGCAAATCTTCAGCCATAATGGACATTGCTTGCCAGTCTTATCGAAAGGGTTATTTCCAAAAACTGTGTTCAACACAATCAACCAATTAACTAATACATTAAAGAGGTTCTAAGCGTGTGAATTAAAATCTTGAGCAATAGTGGTCCCCACTTATGTTCACATATACGACACTTTCATTTAACACGATGCCTACATATTCCATAGTCCCCGGGGCAAAGCGGAACAAGACACATTCTGTCCATATATGCCATAAGACAGCTACTAATTGTAAATTTTGAGAAATATTAAGTGAAGCTGTTGGACACTAGTTTTGGCAGCAATATCTGACGCTGATTGAAACCGCCACACAGCACACAGGATTTAGCAAATGTTGTACTAGACGGGATATGCCACATGTAGGACATTTAGGTATATTGCTCTTCTTATAAGGATAATTAGCAATTTTCAGTTTAAAATTATATCTCGTGTCGTAAAGGCAGCGGTGCAGGAAACTGTTGCCATCTTCGTATAAATGCAAATCTAGGTACGACATATTATTTGTACAGTCTGGAGATTAATTTAAATAACGCGTGCATAATTTATTCTTCCTTAGCAATATGGCAAAAAAGAAACATTGACCATTCCAAATTTAACATAATTATGATTAGAATTTTATCAACCAAAATGTCACCTATAAAAATATCACGTTGTGTAAAAACTTCAGTATTACATAAACGTTTCTTCTGCCCTTAGAATAAATATGGAACCTGCTATTGTGAACAATCCAGATGTCTGGGATTTGAGACATACGCTCTTCGATCGATGACAATGCTGACATTTTTGCATCACAGGAATGGTCGAGTGAAGGGAGAAGGGTTTTTGGATTATGTAAATTTATGTGAAATATTTGCACACGACATGTAGCTTGTGCTTTGAAGCTGGCGTGGGTGAGGAAGGGGGAGGGGTGGTGACGACACTGATGTGGGTTGTGGTGGAGAGGGGGCGAGACAGAGTAGCTCTTCATAGTCGAGCAGAATATGAAATTGTAGGAAGAGGGAGGGCAGTGTAGTTTTTAAGCCAGATCTTTTTAAATCTTAGGTAACGCTTTCCCCGATATACGTCGTGTCGTTATCATTAAAAGATGGAAAATCCATTGTTTGATGACTCTAATGCGGGCTTCTTTCGGGTGTTCATTCTTGTAACATTGTTGTAAGAAACAAAAACAAAGCAACACGTGCAAAGAACTGTATTTCAAACATGCTGACCACTCCGCCTGTTCATGTATTCAAACTTTTCATAAAGTTTAAATGCTCAAATATTCTTCCCAAAATAGAAATTTGAAATATGGACAACTCTGAAAGAGCCATTGAACCTGAAAAGTAAGTATCAGAAAGGGGGAGGTAAACTACATGTAATTTCCGGAAAGCTCTATAAACCCCCTGGTACGCATTTTAACGTGGGCTCTAGAGCATTGTTCTCGTCACAACGGATCTTCCGCGGATTAGTGATATAACGGGCTTAAAGCATGTCCGGCCTGATTCAACTAGTGCTTTAAGTCAGGATGTTTCTCAGATACCTCGAGAATTTACTCGGGAAATTAAGATTTCTTTCAACCGTAAACCTCACTTCTGTCCTGGATAAGAAATGGTTAACAAGGGAGTTAAGCGAAATGAATTGAAGTGTACAATCAACTTTACGTCTGAAGCAGATTCAGTTGTTGTAGCCCTCACGCAGGTCTGATCAAAGACAAAATTCATTCACTGGGCAAAGAGTAACATTCACCATCCAAATCACGAACAAAACAATAGAATTATTTATTTGATTGATGTTTTACGCCGTTCTCAAGAATACGTCACATACACCATGGCGGCCAGCATTATGGTGGGAGGAAACCGGGCAGTGTCAGAGGGACAAAGCGATGGAGCCAAGCATTGGAAAACATTCTGAAGAATGATCACTGAGAGAAAACTTCCTGGCAGTGCACTGGTGGTCACTGTATGACTCTAAATTACTCCTTATGGCATTGAATTCTTGAGTAACATATACGTTTGCAGGATGCTCCTATGTGTACACCAGCCGACACGGGCAACTGTGTTTTATGTTTGCTTTTCTGTACCTCGAAAAGTTGCCAAATGCATTCTAAGGCCCTGTGAATCTAGACGGCGAAACAGGCAGTCACCCAGCTATCGTCAGCCATCATGGACATTCCATGCTAGTAATCATAAGACTCATTTTCAAACAACGTTCAAGACAAACGACCAAAGAACTATGCGAAAATATATAGATAATTAAACAAATTAGCACCAATTCAACAGTTTTCCGTCATGACGAAAAGACGTGAGGAATGTTTTAGGCCAATAAATTGAATATGCATCCAAAATGTGTATCTCATTTGCGCTTGGTTTCCCATTGTTCATGTATGCAACCTGGCGACCTGGTTCAGCACGTTAAAGATACGACCTCTCTCAACATGTAGAGTTACTTATTTTACGCTCTGGAATTATGACTATAGCAGGCAGATTCAGTTAAGGCGCCTGTCCACTTTGCATTTCGTCGCGGAGGGTATGTAAGCTACTCTCGACTCCGCTAGTTCCATTTCATACCACAGACCGAACAGCTTACGGGCGACTGTGTTGACAAGCACTGTAATCATAGCACCCAGGTGAGAACGAATTAAGCGCGGATAACTCGAACACCTGTCAACTCGTCTACGAAGAACTAATGATAATGTCTTCTCCAAATACCGATGCTTGAGTCTTTGCAGATCCAGCAGGTGACGGAAACTGCTCAAACTCGCTCCCCGAGCTTGTACCCTTCTGCCCTCCGCTGGTTCCCATCGATCACCAAACTGGGAGAAGACATTGAGCTCTGGCTGATTTGGAAACAGGGAACATTAGCTAAGTTAGTCTCTAAAGTACACGATATTACGGCCAGGAAGGCATAGGTGACGTATAGCCTTAACTTAAACGCACGCACATTTATCAAGGATCTTCTCGGTGGAAAGCGATACAAAATTGTCGCTGACTGGCTGGGGTACAAGGCATGCCCAGGCTATGTGTTACCTGATCTGAACTTAACGGTGCAGATCACATTTTTACGAAGTACGCATAATTTAAAAGGAAATTTTGAGCTGACTCCAAATATGGTCGTCATTATTTTCGGGGATTTTTTTTACAACGATTAGAGCGGAAATAAAGACCGGGGTGCCACTTTGGACTTGAAGCACAGTGGCGTCACACATGAATCTTTTTAGCTGCAAAACATCCTCCGATTGCTGTATATAAACGTTCTACTTGAATATATATGTAGTACAACACCTATATCTGTATTTACTGTGGATAACAGTTACAGCACGTTTAGCGACAAAAAAAAGAGAATCTTTGCTTCAATATGGTCCAAAACCGCGGCACCTCAAGCTTTTTTTTCCGCTTTAATCACGGCAAAAAAAAGCGCCAGCAAATGATTGAAGACCATATTTGCAGTCTACTGGAAACTGTCTTTCAGATAATGCGCACTTTCTAAAAATGTGATCTGTTCTTTAAGGTGTGCAACATTCATTCTAAAGTGGCCGAGGTTGTGGGCTTAAACCCAGGAAAGCCTATCTCCACTTTCAGCCAGTCAGCGTCGACTCGGTAGCTTTTCAAGCAAACCTTGGCCAATGAGATCGTGTGATCGATGTCAGACCATGTAGGTATTTCAAATGTGGATATTAAGGAGAAGGCTCAGCTCGGGAACTCTCACTTCCTCCATACACGAACTTATTCCTCCACCCCTGAACTTATTCAACGACCCATGACCTTATTTCTCCACTCATGAACTTATTTATCCACACTTGAGCTTATTTCTCAACCCATGACTTCATGACGATGAGTACGGTGTTAGCTATTCAGATAAACAAAATGAACACGTATATCGGCAAGCACACAACAGCTGCCAGCATGAAGCCAGGGCATCTTGATATGCCCTGTTGCACCCATAATGGACGCTCTGATTGTAGATTCAAGTATTTTACACAGCTGACCTGTTTGATGAATTGATACATTTATTATGGAATGTCCGATTGACCTGTGATGCCCAGCAGTTCGCCTCACCCATTGCGCCCTGGGGAATACTAAAATGGCAACATATAAATCATTCTCTCTTCTTAACATATCGCGATTCAGTGACGCTGTTATCTTGACCTAAATCTATGTTGGAATCATTGATCTTAGTTTTTAGTTTTTTATTTATTTATTGAATAAATAAATTAGCATTCTTTACGTTTGTTTTGGTTGCGGATATATGTCAGCAGTTTTTTAGTTATCTGATGTAGTGCAGTAAACCTTCATTTCAGCGAGTTAGACGCCTTGCACACATTTTTATGTTTATTGTCTTGATTCAATAAGCACAAATATCTGATCTACCCGAACTCAATAGCTGATGAATCTTAATCATTACATATCCAATCAAATATTAGTTTGGTCAGTGATGGGGAGCAAAGACGAAACTAGACCACGATGCATTCATGACATGTTACATTTAACAACAAAAATACTTTCATTCCTTTTAGATGTGGAGAAAAAAGGCGTTTCTTATCTAAAACCACGAAAAAAGCCGCTCGTCTTCTGTCTAGAATGATGTGATGTCAAATCCTTCACAGAGCGTTCGATCGCCCCCTCAAGTTGATTGACAACGTGTTTAAGTGAACGCGTGTGAAATGTTATATTTGCACAAATCCTTTGTCAACTTGGTTAGGTAAGTATCTGCTTGGATAACGATGACGGTCTGATAAGTTCCCGGCGGAGAGACTTTAGCGCACAGGTGTTGGATCAGCTAAGACAGTGAATGGAGTGATACAAAAGCCTCATCTTTAGCTTGGCTAGATGAAGATGCCGACCAACGTGACATAGATGTGATATAGGGTGAAAGTCCGCTCTCGGTCTCACAGTATCTGTAACGCGTGCCGCACGACTATTTCCTTCAGTGGCGTGTTGCAACCACTGACATGGCGTGACGATCGCATAGGCAGGTATAACGTGTTCGAACATCATCGCCCTCCGGAGATCCCCGGCGTGGACTTTATATTTCTAAATGCTGCTTAACATCGTGCTTAACCCGAGGCTAATGGCAGCGATGAAAGCAATAACAATTGACATTAATAGTTAAAACAATAATCAAAATAAAGTTAATGAATATTAATGATATTAATATTATATCATAATAATATAATATTAATGAATCAATAAATATCACAGGTACACAAGAGATAGTTGTATTAATGTCAGTCGTTAGAAAAAAAATTCACCGACATTGACAATATGCCATTCTATAGGTCAGTTGCAACAGGTAACAAGGTAGGTTTTGAATCCGTCTATGAAACACCATATTCCCTTGAAAAGAAGAGTCCTTTTTTTACCAGATGAGCAATTGTTCTATCCATTAGGACATAGTGTTCCCTGACTTAAACACGTTTCCACAACGATACGGCCCTAATAGGGCACGGTACTTCCCGGTTGAAACACTTATGGCCGCAAAAGGACAGGCTGTCTCCTGAATAAAACACGTTCTTACCCCAGAAATAGCCTCAAAAGGACAAGGTGTTTCATGATTTAAATACTTTCCCGTCACGATAAGGAGGCAAAAGAACACGTTGTTTCCTGGTTTAAACACTTTCCTATAACCCTATTGCCGCAAAGAACACGATGTTTCTTGATGTAAACACATTCTCTGCCCGATAAGGTCGTAGTGCTGCGGAAGCGGCTTTGAAACATAATCATTCATTCGTCTATTAGGGAAATGGGAAATCTTTCCCGGCTAAAGTAATTCCGGCCCGAACTAGTGAAGAATTTTGTTTATTACTGCACTTGCTTTAGCGATTTATCAGTTTAACTTAATTTCTACTTTATTTCAACTGTTCATAATAAGTGAAAGAAACTTACATCCCCGCCTCCCCCCCGCCACCTAAAAACCTCCTTCTTCCTCCTTCCTCACCTACGCCGCCCCTGCTTCTTCCCACCTAAGCAGAATTAGTTGTAAAAAAGACACACCAGAACCAAATCAAAGTTTTGACGACTACTCCGTCATGCATACAGTTACCAGTGTTCCATCCGGGTATTCGATAACCTACACTATTTAAACCCTTAATTCCCTGAAATTCTTTATATGACAGCTGATGATGGATGCTTTGTCTGTATACACAGAACGCAATTGTTTTGTTGTTGGCCGACCAGTGCTTGACCTGTAATGTCATTTGCTGAGTGCCAACCGAGGAGTGTGAAAGAATACCAAAGTATAAAAGTGAATGCGGGTGAAATAGAAAATAATCCCGATTCTAAAATATCAGAGATATACTGGAAACAGTGATCCTAGTTGAATGATCTTTCTTTAGGGGCAAAGTGGAAACTGGTAACAACATTCAACAAATGGAAACATTTCCAAGCTTTCTAAACACTGCCCGAGAATTTTAGAAGTCAAAACTCGTTGGTGTGTTTTGCAATAACCAGCGGACGATTCCACAAAGCTAAGTGAAAAATGAATACATCATTGTATTGCACGATTATTGACCTCAAAAAGTTCAATTCGTATAGTTTTGCTTTAACAGAGTAGTATTTTTAAAGCATTTTCAACCGAGAAAATTGCAGTTAGATCTTTACACGCCAAGGTGGAATCAATGAAAAATATTTTAGTACAGCAATTGTACGTTAAATCAGGATTTCTGCTGTGTAAATGATACATTACTTGTTTCATATGCTTAGCTGTATAATTATAATTTTATTTCATGAACAGATTTTGTTCAAAAATGGTAACAATTCGACAAAATCACATCATTCTCTGCTGTTACCATCAGCTCAAGTGAATCTTTGATTTACCAGCACGACTATACAGAGAGAGTACTGTTTTACAGGTAGAACCAAGAGAGTTCTTCTTTTTGGCGAGTTATGTCGCCTTATAAGTTGAAACAGGATCTGTAGGTTCGGCCCCTAGAGAGTGTATTAAGTATCGAGTGCCGTCAGGTAGTCCGCTACACGTAACTTCTCCATATACCAGAGGGTCTTAAGTTCGAAGCTCAACTATCGCTATGTTACCTTTGGATTCGTAAACACGCGGACTAGCTGGGCTAGTTACATCTGATACCTTCTCCTAAAGTAGACCAGTCAGCCCCGTTGGGAAAGTACTGTTAATAAATCATTCACACCACATATCGGTGCATAGTATTATAACAACTTGCCTTTGAGGGACAGAGAACAACTCGTCATTATATCTAATTAGAAAATAACGAAATGGATTTCCAACGTGTTTATTAAAAAACCACCCCGGCCTGTCGATCTCTGTAAGTTACTGGACGCTTCGATTCAGTGTTATGAAAAATGACAGGCAAGTTTTGTTTGCAATCGACACAAATAAGCATCAAATAAACCGACACGTCAAACGGCTGTCAAAGAAAATAACGACGATGATTAATAACAGAATATTGCGTTAAAGCTGAGCGCAGGGGTTTGTGCTGGGTACGCGCTGAAGAAGGCTTTGAGGACAGAATTAGCTTGCAGCGATATTCTACACTACGGCATGGTGCTGTGCTAAGGTGCTAAGGTACGCAAACCTGCTCCGTTATCACGTGCACTAGGAAACCTTAGTAACCTACTTGTAGACCTACTGGACCAGTTGATCTGGCCATTATGCGAGTTATGCAATTGTACATTGTACAAGCTATTCTGGGCCTTGCGACATTACGGACGCAATTAACCCGTTTGGCACGGTGAACGAAAACCTGGAGATCTGTTTCCGGGATCAGCTGTGGTAAAAACGTGTTCCTAACATGTGCAAATCTTCCGGATGTTTGTTACATATGTAGCGCGGTGTAATGACCCAGAAGTCTCTCATTAATACGGTCGCTCTGAGTTCAAGTCCAGCTCATGCTGGATTGCTCTCCGGGCATACGTGGGAAGATCTGCCAGCAACCTGGACGATGGACGTGGGTTTACCCCGGGCTCTGTCCGGTTTCCTCCCACCACAATGCTGGCCGCCGTCGTATAAGTGAAATATTCTTCAGTACGGCGTGAAACACCAATCAAATAAATAAAATAAATTTTTGATAATGTTGGCTGGTGAAACAGTCTCCTGTTTGATTACTGTCTCTTTGATTGAAATCTAAATGATCCATCGGACCTGGTCACCTGACAATTATTGACAGACTGTTCTGATAACCAAGACTGCAATGAGTTAATGTGGGTCCAGGCTGTTAGGTCCATTGTTCATTTCTGTATTCGCGATCGCAGTTTGTGGACAAGGTGATAAAATGTCATTCGGGCATAACAATTTGGTTTTGCCTGGAGTTGTCATCACATATTTCAACTATTTGGTAATTTGTGGACAACCTGGTTACGTGGCATCCCGGTATTACAAAAGTAGGATGGTCACTCTGCATTTGGTACGAGTTGTCATCACGCGGGGAAAGGAATCCCGACGCTTTCCAGGTGAACAGAAAACCTGTCATATCCGTTATGCATAATACAGTTTTGTTACGTGACGAATTTCAGAAAACTGACATTTACGATCTCACATCATCATCGCGAGAGGATACAGAGGAGGTTGCCCTTTTTTAGGGCACAGCGGAAAGGCGTAAGGCAAATTGTGATTGCATAAAGTTTCATATGATCGTGGTATGAACGGATGATGCCCTTTTTCTTCTCCTGCACATCTGCAAATGTAATATGTGGGAAATGTAATGGGAAATCCCCGTTTTCCTTCTGGTATTTACTTATTTATGTATTTATTTGGTGGTTGATTCACGCTATGCTGAAGAATTTTTCCGTTAGACAAAAATACATAGCGATCAGTTTTATGGGTAGATGGACCAGTCGTTTCAACGTGTGACGCACAGGAAGTATTTCCACGAACGGCAAACTGCACAAACTGCCACATGATCGTCGTTGACCGTTTATTGACACTAACAGACAATGAATAGATACAGATGATTCTGAGAATTACCTGTCCAATGCTGGGAATGAACCCGAAATTCGTGTGTCTTGGCCGTTGCAACCACTCGACCACTCGGCTACGGCCCGTTGCCCTCCCGTTTGTACACAGCCGGTACATTTTGTCCTGGAATCTTTCACCTCTCTTTAAACCCGACCTAGACCTTACGACAAAACACTGAAGGCTCTGGTGAAGCTTCGGGGACAAACCCGTCATAAAACAAAACCATCTGCATAGACATACATTAAATAATAAATATATGTCCATACTTGATGCAGGCTGTTTCTCGAGTAAGACATTAATATCGAAAATTTTTATCTCACCGTTCTCCGGGTGAGGAACAAATCAAATAAGCGAACATCAACCGGTGAAGACAACGCATCGGTTTGCAGTGATCGTGAGGGAATGTAGGTACCTGGTATGCTTTATGATATGATCAACCTGATGGCAAATGTCTGACTCCCGTGGGATTCCGTCGCACAATCCGTTCACCCAAACGGCTGTTGTATATGAGTGCTTATAAACCAGGCGGCTCTTGTCATTGTATGCTTATACACATCGCATTAGCGCCACATTGTACATAGCTCCAGTGGTAGAGGTTGGTGGTGGGGGATGGGGCCAACACTCATTAAGTGTTAAGAGTCAGTCCGATCCCACCTTGCTTGCTGGCTTTGCTGTTTTCATACAACTCGTGCTTTACTTAGTTGAAAAATCCCATTAAAATACTGTATTTAACTTAATATATTTTCTAACGAAATGTCGTTTATTTAAAAAAATACGAATGTTTAGAAAACCTCTGCCAACATGTCAGTGGGCCCTGTATCTAATTATAAGCATTACCTAACCAAAGAGCATTTGATGTTACGTGCCTAAAGGCAGTTTATGTGTTCCACTTACCTTCAAGTTGCTTATCCGACAATTTGGATCCTTTTGGTTTGGGGATTTTTGATTTGCCTTTCTCTGACATCTCGGTATCTTTAAATCAATTCCTCGAAAAGGCACTCAAACAAAAGATGTATCGCCTCACTTTAGAAATGCGTCGGTATCCAACGGTCTCATTCAAAACTGGATCCCAGTTACAGGAGTTGCTTACGACGACTACGAATGGACCCCTCTAAAACCTTGATCAGAGTCGCACCTTCGTTAACCTATACCCTTCCAAATGCCTGCGACCAATGGGGTTTCTGCTCTCTGGGAAACACACCTCCAAAGACAGACCCGCCTTCTGGGAACGCTTCCACCCAGCCCAATCTGTACACGGTGAAGTGTCTGAGCCGGGGAACGTGTGAGAGACACCGTAAGATCAGTAGTAACTACGAGCTGTGAAATGTCCGTTGGCACTCTTTTATACATGTCCACAGACGATGCAATCGATTCAGCTAAGCCTCCCTGAACCATTACAGTCATGAAGGGCTGTCCACAGACGAGCGCAGGCAGGCCGATGAAGAATCTGTGTAGATTATTGTTTGTGGAGTTACAACAACAGATGTATGTACACATTTACTTCGAATTTTTTCCCGCCTGGAGCATAATGGTTTGGTGAATGTTCTCAGGTGACTTTATCACCAGAGAATATGATAAACTTAGCAACAAATCTTGAAGAAGCCAAGCAACAGTTTACAGGCATTATTGTCTACAGATTTTTTGGACTTTCGCAAATCCATTTCTATGTTCATGTAAATCTGACTTTAAATATCGTGTACGTTAGATCTGGATGTCGTTTTGCCGTGCTGTTGGAAGTAACATCTGGTTTCATTATGCCTAAACTAGACTTATTTGTTCTCATTTGGTTGATGTTTATTGCACCATATACTCAGGATTCTGTCTCTGTATGTTAGGTGGTTTGTATGTAGGTGGTTTGTAGGTGGTTGAAACTGTCTGTTCGAATTACTGATTTCATTAGTTTGTAGGATGTCGCTTAAAACGTTAACTTACTTGCATGTATAAAAAACATTTTATTCGCATTTTCATGCACATTTTTTGCGTTTGCGAATATACACCTGATATACTATCGATTTGACGTAAACCCATAATCATTTAATCATTTATTTACGCCTATGTCTGGTTTCTTAACCTCTTTTCTTGACCCTTTTTTCCACACGTTACCTAATGGGGCAACTTGCTTTATGTGATGTCGCATTGGTGTGTCCTGAATGATTTAGGTCTCCAGTATATGGTAAAGGCTGCGTGATGGTAAAGGTTTGGTAACAATAAAGACTGTGGTAAAGGGATCACTCCTGCTTCCTCGCGGCCGTACCTGAGAAGGTCTGCCAGCAACCTTCAGATGGTCGTGGGTTTCCCCCGTGTTCTGGCCGGTTTACTTCCACCATAATCCTGGACGTGAAATATTCTTGAGCATGGCGTAAAACACCAATCAAATAAATAGATAACGGAAACAACTGGAAATACATTGCCGGGTTTTTGTCTTTATATTTATATATTTATTTGACTGGTGTTTTACGCCATACTCAAGAATATTTCACTTACAGGCAGTCAGCATTGTAGTGGGTGGAAACCGTACTCAACCCATGGTAAACTCAACACATGGTAAACAACATTAGTGAGACATTGGCCCAGAAAGCGTCACCAGTTATCAACCCCTGGATGGAGGAGACTTGAAGACCAGAGGTTTGTCAATGACAGGTATGCTGCAAAGTCAGTCTTTGGTTTTCTTCAAGCACTTCCAGTGGAAAAACAAATTTTGGGGACAGGGAAATGTGTTAGGTACTGTTGTATGCAGTGAAATTTTAATATATTTGTGTTTGCGATTTGTTTATGAAGAGCAGAATTAATCTTAACAAAGTTTATAGTACTGTTTTAGTGTTCTCCTGGCGGTTTTTCACTGGTTTTAAAAACATTTCAGCCACGCCGCGCCTCCTTCTTCGATGATGCTAGTTACCAGTCATTCATATTGACCGTGTGAATCATTTTCAAAAATGAAATTTATCGAATAGTTACTTTGAATAATTTTTATTTGTAGACATATTTTCCTTAAATGTTGCTTTATCTGATCAGGCTGCAAACTTCTTGAAATAATGTTTGATAAAAACGCAAATAACTAAAAATTAATTAATTTACTTCATCGGTCACTTGGCTATATTTATTGTTTTATTTGCTGTATTTTGTCAGTATGTATTAGCAAATTTATTATTCTATTTTAATGAGCGATTAATTTGTTCATTATTTGGGGCCGCTCTCAAGAATATTTGCCACACACGATTGGAACCAGAGGTTCCTGGATGGAGGAAACTGAAATGTCAGGATGACTGACGCACCCTCCAGATACCGGACAAATCTTCTTACTTGAGTCCTCCAAAACAAGACTTTATTGGTAAATAGCCCTTTTGGTTTCGATAAATGGTACGCTTTAGCTTAAGGATCGCTTGTCTCAATGGAAAACTTTCCCATCTATTTTCATCTTTTCAACAATTATCGCTTTTTTTTCTTTTTTTGGGGGGGGGAGTTGTTCAGTATGGGGCCCAAGTACATCTGTGTGCAGAGCAAAGAAGAATAACTGTGCACTCCATTTTGAGTCATCTACCACAATAGCCCTGCTATTGCGCAGTTGTCTCATTAGAACACACAGAATGGTGATGTTGTTATTGCTTGTTGTTGTTGTTGTTACTGGAAACGTCCGCAAAAATCCATATGCGGGCTGAAGCTCTCATACGACAGCGAACGCAGCGTCTGGTACACATATAAGGGCAGCCGCAAAGTGACACATGGGTGTGGAATAAGCTGTATATGAAGGCTCCCCTTGCTTTGCAGTATCGGGCCGTCGAAATGCATTGCCACATTAATTGGCTAATGAACACGGATCGCGATTGTTGAACGCAGTATCCACGAATAGACTTCTTCTTCCACCCCACCCCCTGAAGGTTGTGATCATCTGAAGTGATGATGACATGACACTTCTCGAGGTCAGATCTAACACCTATACGCCAAAACAATCAAGTTTTAGATGGCCGTCACATCAATGAGGCGCTCCACCGCCAAGATTCCGCCCATAGTCAACCATTCAATTCAGATTTGCTCAAGAGGGTATAAGGTCGAAAAATGGTGAACCATAGATGACGGGGGAGAATAATGGGTGATTCTTACGCGCCCATAAACAATATTTCCGCTTCTAGGCCTCTGCAAGAGGCTTACTGCAAAAAAATCCTGTACATCAAGTCATCGTTTAGAATGGCTGTTGAAGGGCCTTTTGTGTGTGGCCAGGCGTTCTTGCACCAGAACAAGCCCGTGGCTGATCGTTATTTGCCGCTCTAGTTAACATCATCCCAGGCCATTCTCTGGCTCCGTACCTCTGTAACATTGGAAATAAAATAACCCTATTCCCTGCCGAACTGGTCTACATCGACCGTTGCAATGGCGTTTCCGGCAAATTTGATCAGCTCGAAAATGCCTGTAGGCGCTGTAATAGACACCGTGTGTCTATTACGTTCATGATCTGCCACTTCATTCCTCAGTTGTCGGTGATGGGCTTTGTAAACAATACCGCGCTGCGATAGAGGCTGAAACTGAAACGAAATCGTTTGTAAAGCGATCGGGGAATAAACTGACCTATCTAATCGATAAGCCAGACAACAATAAATACATGCAAAAAAAAAAAACAAAAACAAAAAAAAAAACAGTGGCTATATTCATCATTCGATATGTATGTTACAATTTCATTCTTCTGCGGTGTGAAATGAAATCGAAAATGAAACTCTTTGCTAAGAGTTCAAAGAATGATCATCCTAAAAGCGATAAGCCGTAAAATAAATAACATAAATAAATAACATAATAAGAAATAAATGGATAACTTTTTAAAGAAAAAGTGACTGCATTAATTTTTCAGTATCTACGAAGTTTTTCTCCTTTACTCTTCTTTTCCGTTTTACTGCAGAATTATTTGCATAAAAAACAAGAAAGATTTATAGATATTGTTTCCATATCGCCATGTATCTGGAAAACCTCCGCTTAAAGTAGCAGTCGATCTGGCCAAAACTGGATTTGAGCCTGCGACCCCACTCACCAGGGAACGATTCACTTTGGCGAGAACAACGGTGTTAGACAGAATCCGCGAAGATGAACGTGTTACATAAAACTGCAACTCACCTAGGTAAGAGACTAGGTCAAGGAAACAACGACTGGCTGTTCGACCTGCTGGCAATTTAATGTGACTAGGTGGGGTGTCATGTCTTGTGTCTTCGGGATGATATTCCAGTGGCGGCAGCGGTTTTGCGTCAAGGGCTCGTTCTGCCCCAAGACGCCGCTGTGTAGATGTGTATTCAGGACTCTTCCTCATCATATAAATGAATAATTGCATGTTAAGTATTACGTAAAACCCAAGCAAATATATAGACCTATACCAGGCGATTGTACGGTGATAAACTTCTACTGAAGGGTTTTACGGGTTCGATGTTTTAACGGATTCAAACGCTTGCTGCATGTTAAGCAGACGGACCTGTTATACTATATTGTCTTGTATAGCCGTCGCCCTTTCATATATGACACACACAACACTGCTAGCCGTCTAAGCTGACACCACAATACCACTAGCCGTCTTTGCTTAGCCTTTGTCCCTGTATGAATCAGAATCCAGAGGTTTGTCCTGAACCTGGCGAAGGTTTCCTCCACCCTTACACCTGATGTGCCCCATGGAGTTGAAAATCTCTTGAACTGAGCTTTAAATCAGTCAGTCAGCCAGTCAGTTTGTCAGTCGTTTCTGACGGTCTAACAATCGGTCAATCATTGGATCTATCTATCAGTCTGTCTATTAGTCATTCTGTACACCTGTAAGGGAAATTAAAGCGTTAAACAGTTCGGTTCGCCCGTCGCATGACTTTATCGGATTGAGGGGAAAATACGGTGAGAAATATTTATTCTCAGCCACGGATGCAGCATCTATTATTCAACAAGAAAAACAGCATGTTGTCATAGCATAGCGTGCATTTTTCAAGGAAGACGTCAGTTCGTCCCATGAACACAAAGTAACAAGAGTCTGATATGCCATTACCTTTATGAAATAACCAGGCTACGTGCACTGGATGGACAGAATCCTTTCTGTTTTCCATTTGTAAGAAATAACAAGCGTAAAAAGAAACCGTCAAGTTGAAAACCATGGAGTTTGTGTTAACCCAGAGCCATGGAGCGACCTGTGAAGAGAGACTGTGGCATACATGAAACCATTTGTCGTCTCAAAACCTGAAGAGAAAAATGTAGCTCTTAAGCCAAACATGTGCAAAAGCCTCTCAAATGAGAAATATGCCATTAGTTCCTAAATTAGAAATCCGCCATGAGCTTTTGAGTGAGAAATCTGTCATCAACTCTTAAATGAGAAATCTGCTATCAGCTTCAGACTGAGAAATCTGTCATCGGTTCCTAAGTGAGAAGTATTCCATTAGCTTATAAGAAATTTGCAATCATTTCTTAAATTACGATCCTACCACCAGTTTCTGTGTGACCAATAAGCCATCAACTGCAAAGTGACAAATCTGATATTAACTCATATGTACGAAATCTGCGGTGATTTTCTTACCTACAATTCTGCCATCACTTTCTTAGTTCCAATTCTGACATCAAATCATGAGTTATACATGCGACATCTACTCCCAAATGACACATCACATCACCAGCTAAGGAAATATTCTTTTATGAGCTTTAATGTGAGAAATCTGGCATCAGCTTCTGTGTGAAACATTGGACATAAACTTTTGTGTGAAACGTCATGCATAAGCTTCTGTGTGAATCATCGGACATATGCTTCTGTGTGAAACGTCGGGCATAAGCTTCTGTGTGAAACATCGGACATCAGCTTGTGTGTAAAAAATCTGACATCAGCCTCTACGTGAAAAATCTGAGCAATATATGTCCTTGTTCTTTGCATCTCTTAGACGCGAGAGATGAAAAGTAGAGAATTTTTCTTAACCAACGATACGTCTGTCTAATGGATGGTGTTTAATATAATCAAGTGTAAGCTAAAATATTATCATGGTGATGACAAAGACTTAACATGAGCTTACTTGAGACCGGGAGTTAGGGGCTGTTCAATACACGATCTCATATATATATATATATGCCCAAACTTTGACACATTTTATCTACAACATATAAAAATCGAAGAAGGACAGTCATAGCATTTTGCCACCATGGTTCCAGTTCAAAACACAAACAAATGTTTTGAACTAATGCAAAATAATGGTACAAAAGTCTTTCGTGAGTCACCAACCCATGAAACCCGTGTGGCAGTATCATCCACTTGGTGTCCTGACAATCACCAATGGGATACCAGTTCCTGATGACTGAGTAACGATTCAGTATTGTTTGCAATACCAGGTTATGAGCGTAGCGCAATGACCCAGGAGGCTCTCACCAATGCGGTACCTGTGAGCTCAAATCCAGCTCATCATGGCTTCCTCTCCTGTCGTACATGAGAAGGTCTGCAAGAAACTGGCGAACGGCCGTGAGTTTCTCCCGGACTCCTTCCTTCCATCGTAACGCTGGCCGCCGTCGGATACGTGAAATATTCTTAAAGGGAAAGACCTCGTAAAAAACTCAGGGTGATTAAAAAAACCTTTAAAAACTGTTTCTGAACACACCTTCACAGACTTTTTAGATTTTTTTCTCCAAAATAAACGTAGTCAAACGTTTTGATTGTATGGTGGGTTTTATAAATCATACTGATGATGTGGTTCATTAGTGACGTCACACCGACTTATCTATGACCTTAAAGCAGAAATTTAATGTCATATTAGCGTTTATATACACAGGTAAACATTACAGGAGTACTCTTCACAAGAACAATATTCAGAACTGAACATAAAGGTGCATAATATGTGGTGTGATGTCACGGATGAACCACATTATCAATATGGTCCATAAAACCCACCATACTATCAACATTTTCGACTTCGTTTAGTTTGGTAAAAAAAATCTAAAAAATTTAGTGAACATATTTTCTGATACAGTTTTAAATAGTCTTTTCACTCATCCTAAGTTCATTTTTACGAGGTCTTTCCCTTTCAGTACTGCGAAAAATATTAATGCAATAAATAGTCAAATAAAACAAAAACAGCAATGGACAACAAAGTTTGCACCAGAATCACTTACGGCAGGAAAGGTTCCTCATTTGGAGACAAATATTGTGCCAGACAGCGAGAATTGCGCACGTATAAAGTCTTAGATGGGTAATTAGGGCGGCAGAAAGGGAGGTAATCTCTAAAGCACCGTGATTTGTCATCCACATCCATTTCCGGCGGCTCGAAATACATCGACGGCTGTGTTTAAGGAAAAATATCCGCACTGTTGACGATGATCTGTTCCACATTTTGTAAGGGCATTTAACCGTTGGACAATGTAAACTGTTCTAGCTTCATCACCTAGGGAGCGATCAATGAAGTAAACATAGCTGATAACGATCCCAAAGAAATGAATAAAAGCAGGCACTCGTTGAGATCCACTGCTTTTTTTTTCATTTGCTAACCTCGATATTCATGTTGACAGGTCGATGGAAATGCTTTCCCCAATAGGCAATTTTTCCACGTCGCCAATTGCACAATATGTCATTAACAGAAAGCATTGAAAGTGTAATAATTTGTCTGATGCGTGATGTTTAATGACCTCGAATATAGAGAAGAAATAGGCCAATGACAATCGAGCCACAGTAAAAGCAAAGACGACATTGCCCTTCATTGGCCCACCTAGAAAATACTGTTGAAAAATTGTTGAAAATTGAAAACATTTATTTCAGCGTTTTAGTTGTTATTCTTGTGCCGGCTGACGATAATTTCATTTCATATTATGGATTACGTACAATCTGTAGGGTAGGCAAGACCAGTGGCCTTGATCCAGGGTGTGACTGTGTAATTCTGGAACCCGCTCACAGAGTGACAAGCGGAACCTCCAACTAATCACAGCGCAAGAGCGTTATATCACATTGTTCATGGCTGCTCTCGACATGGGTGCCTGCTCCCATGTGGGGATGCGCCACGTGTTGTTAGTCTGGAGTCTGGATTTATGGCAGCCTTATTTTATTTTTCTACGTCACTTCAAGCGCGATCATTTACCGCGATGACGTATTTCTTCACAATATATCGTCAAGTCGCAGGAGAGTAAACTCTCACAAGAACATATAGTTCATGCCATACTGTATGGCTTGTCACTATAGACTCTGGCTATATCTCCACGCTCCGGAGGCTAATGAGATGGCAGTATGCTTAAATACCAGAGGTCTGTTGCAATGTCATGTTGGTTAGCTATTTGCACACTGTTGGTGAGTTAGTGGTTATCTGGTACTCAGCTGGTGGTAGATCAGCTGTGCGTGGCTAGCTAGATGCGCGCTGTTGGTCAGTTAGTGGTGAGCTGGTACTATGCTGGTGGAGATTAGGTGTCAGAGGTTATCTAGATGCGCGCTGTTGGTCAGTTAGTGGTGAGCTGGTACTATGCTGGTGGAGATTAGATGTGAGTGGTTATCTAGATGCGCGCTGTTGGTCAGTTAGTGGTGAGCTGGTACTATGCTGGTGGAGATTGGGTGTCAGAGGTTATCTAGATGCGCGCTGTTGGTCAGTTAGTGGTGAGCTGGTACTATGCTGGTGGAGATTAGGTGTGAGTGGTTATCTAGATGCGCGCTGTTGGTCAGTTAGTGGTGAGCTGGTACTATGCTGGTGGAGATTAGATGTGAGTGGTTATCTAGATGCGCGCTGTTGGTCAGTTAGTGGTGAGCTGGTACTATGCTGGTGGAGATTAGGTGTGAGTGGTTATCTAGATGCGCGCTGTTGGTCAGTTAGTGGTGAGCTGGTACTATGCTGGTGGAGATTAGGTGTGAGTGGTTATCTAGATGCGCGCTGTTGGTCAGTTAGTGGTGAGCTGGTACTATGCTGGTGGAGATTAGGTGTGAGTGGTTATCTAGATGCGCGCTGTTGGTCAGTTAGTGGTGAGCTGGTACTATGCTGGTGGAGATTAGGTGTCAGAGGTTATCTAGATGCGCGCTGTTGGTCAGTTAGTGGTGAGCTGGTACTATGCTGGTGGAGATTAGGTGTGAGTGGTTATCTAGATGCGCGCTGTTGGTCAGTTAGTGGTGAGCTGGTACTATGCTGGTGGAGATTAGGTGTGAGTGGTTATCTAGATGTGCGCTGTTTGTCAGTTAGTGGTGAGCTGGTACTATGCTGGTGGAGATTAGGTGTGAGTGGTTATCTAGATGCGCGCTGTTGGTCAGTTAGTGGTGAGCTGGTACTATGCTGGTGGAGATTAGGTGTGAGTGGTTATCTAGATGCGCATCGTTGGTGAGTGTTGTTATATTCAATACCCGGGAACCCGGCCCTGTCTGTTCTCTCCTCAAAAGTGTGAAAGCTCTACTCGACAGAAAGAGGTGTCCATTGATGTTAAGGTAATTCTGAAATCATTTCAGTTCATTATCATTGAATAGTACAGGCTGCAAAGTCGTAAACTGACACAGATGTAACTCACGCTTCCACTAGGTTCCCGAGAACCCCTAGGAGCCACTTTCAAATCAGGTGTCTTCGCTGCTAGGGTGGACTCGGTTGCTCTTCCAAAATTTATGATTCTCTTTATTTCCAAACTATATGGATACATTTCTTCCTGTTCATTGTTATAGCCAAAATAAAGTTAAAACCACAAAAAGACTTAATTTTGGTTTCCATCCTGACGTTCCACGAGTTGATATCCCAACGATGCCGAATACAGCCGACGCGAAGTGAAATGGTAGTCAGTGAAGTTTGGCTTGCTGTCGATGCACCATGTACACTTCTGTTAATTGTGACTAATAATTTGCATAATTTGGTGACAGGAAATTAGAATTAATGTATGAATAAAGGAAACGTGCTGTCACCACAACTCTTGAGGGTGTTCAGGAGAGCACACTGGAAAAGACCTCGATCTAGGCTCATGGATGGAAGAGTACACACCTCTAGTTCTGAAAACTGGACAGACTGAAACAGATCTCAGATTTAGCCAGGTACGAGCTAGTTAATGTATTTATGAACGGATGTATGTATGCTTGGGTTTAACGTAGTACTTAACAATTTTTAGCCATATGACGACGAAGAAGCCTTAGAAGGTCTATATACTGTGTCTTCTTGCGTCAGGGCGAGTTCATAACTCCAACGTGCTGCCACCTCTGGGATATCATGCCGAAGACACCAGACATGGCACCCCACACAGTTACATTATACTAACATCGAGCCTGTTTCCTTGCTCTAACCTCCAAGTACTGGGCGCCAAACGATGCAGCAACAAGTACCATTTTTAAAGTCTTTGACACCACCCTACCCGGGTTTGATCCAGGATCTCTCGACCCTGGTGTCGAGCCAACGAGGCGGTTGAGCTAGTTAATAGTGCGCGCCAGTGGTGAGCTAGCAATGTGCTGGTTGTAAACTAGTAGCGTGCTGGTAGTGACCTGTTTGTGAGCTAGTCGTGAATAATGGTGTGCTTGTGGTGAGATGTGGGTGAGCTGGTGCGCCACTGTGAACTTTTACCCTCAGTTGGTTCGGTAATCTATGCCCATCTCGCTTATTATACTGCTATACATAGTTTTCAACTATGGCTAATAACGTACTTAGTGTTATGTACTTGAAATTATAGTCTGACCAACGCACACCATAACTGATAGGCCAATAAACACAAACGAAAGTGTATTTCTACACAATAACATTACATCGGCAGAGTGGTTCAGTGCACAGTGGCGTAATACCGGATACCACCAGCCGGATCAGCTTTATCACCAGTGGTTATACACGTGATGTCTGCAATCCAATAAAAACCCTCTGTGCATTGAACAGTAAACGTGATATTCGACAAATGAATGACGCCATATTACCATATCTGATAATGTGACATTGGACTGTGAAACAGAGGGAGATAAGCCATGCTTCTTTGGACAAACACACCCCAAGCCGTTAAAGTGTGAATGCACGCTTAATAATGTATTAGACACCATTAACAAAGATGTATATACATGACGGCAAAATATTTATTTTATTTATTTATTTGATTGGTGTTTTACGCGGTACTGAGAAATATTTCACTTATACGACGGCGGCCAGCGTTATGGTGGGATGAAACCGGACAGAACCCGAGGGAAATCCATGACCATCTGCAGGTTGCTGGAGACGCCAGTATAGATCATCTCATTGACTGTTCTGTCGTTACCACAGAACGTTTGTTGTTGAAAGGAGTGTGTATTGTGTTGTACATAAGACCATTTTGTTTCCTCAGTAAGCAAAGTGTCCAAATCACAGATCAGGTCAACAACAAGCAAACCAACGTCCAAAAAATCAAATTACCAAACGCCAGTGTCAGTAAAAAATTAACATCATAATCTCTTAAAATACATATACGTGTGTAATAACCGATGTGTAGAATTCAGTCCTCAGCCCATATTTGTATACACTATATATGGATAAAAAAGCAAGACAGATATTTCTTGTCGGTTTCGATGCCTGAGTTAAAGTATGTCAGTGATATATTTCTTTCTGACATCAGCGAGCAAGCATAACATTTTGTTAAATTCAGCTGATTAGTTTTGTATTAATTTCAATGTGATGTTAATCAAACAGTTGGCTCAGTCATTTAATCTGGAAATGGTAAGAAAACTTCATCCAACATTCTCCTACGTTTGGTTGTAGGATGTTAACCGCAATACCGTAAACGTTTAATGTTGTGCCGCGTAGAACCAATCTGTCAACAAATATTTTCACCATTATTCTGATATTTATGCACCGTGCCCATTTATTTTATAGGGGATGTGCCGCTCTTGGGCGAGATAAAGAGGCACAACAATAGGTGGATTCGTAGGCGTCTCTGTCCTCACTGTTTGCGCGAGCCCTACCTTTACAATAATTAGCCAACGGTGGTAATGAGGCGGTTTACCTAGTGTTCCTTTAAGACCATTTGTCATCCTTTAACATGGCGTGAAATATCTGTACGTTACACGTGGGAAAATTATAGGTAACTTTTTTCATCTCGACTCCAAACCGCAATCATGTCAATGACAAATTCTTCACTAAAACGTTCAACAACTCTCAAATAAATAAAATTAAATAGTTTTTGAGGTTTTGCAAAACGTACTCAAGAAGATTTAATGCAACGGAAAACAGGTAAATTTGTAGAAGGAGTTGGGGGCAGATTCCGGAGAAAACCAGAGTGATTTATCAGGTTGCCAGCAAGCATTCGAACAAATAAGACCCAACACGGCTCGTTACAATTAGCCACGAATAAAGTTGACCTCTTGATTTTAGTGATTGGAAGAAGGACATGGGCACTCCCAGTTTTCATGCTTGCCAGATATACAAACCTGAAATACGTTTCACTTAAAAGCTGAAACGGTCAATGCTTCTTTTGCGGCATTCAACAAGATTTCAACCGCTGGTTTCAGGGAATTTATTTTATCTATTTTACGGTCAGATTTTAAAAGCGCCTGAACTCACCTCGAAACTCCATTATTCTTTTGTATGACGTAGCCGTTATTCCCACCAAAACAAACCCATAGACCTGACGGTATCACGCCCCATGTGATTTGAAACATTAACATATATAAAAAATATAGAGTTGGTACCGGTGTGGAATTAGAAACAACTTGGTTACACAAACACGACGTATGTCTGTACGATTGAAAATTCATATAGTAACTGTAATAGCGAGAAATTGTAACTGTTACCTGGAGCGAGAGGCTCTGCTAAATGAAGCAGGTAAGGCGCTTCATAGCTGCCTTGTCTGTAAAGCCTCTTGTATGGAGGAACTCCTTTGGCAATGCACGGTTTCCTCCCACTATAATGCTGGCCACCGTCGTTTAAGTGAAATATTCTTGAGTTGTTGAGTTAAATGAATAAATCACTTGACAATGTGTCGGTGACAACAGTTAAACACTAAGCAGTCAGTATTGTCACACGGCACTTCCCCAGTGCCGAGCTTGTAAACCATGCAGTTGACGTCCGATCCTCAACTTTGTTCTTTGATTATCCACAGTGACTGCATGGTTCAAACCGGTTGAAGTTACCACATGAGATTATACACACAAAACAATTTGTAACCAGAAAACAACAGTCACATATTTCTTCCGTTAAAAGGTGAATTCCTAATTTGCTGACACGATCAAAGTAATCGATCTGTTCAACCGGCTTAAATCGTTTTTACTCAAGACAACAACATCACGACGGTTGTAGAGACCTGTGAGTCGTTTTTGATTTGCGGTGTCTTTGATGCTGACTCTACAATTGGCTTGATTGCATTCCACTCCCTAAGGATACAAAGACACAGGTGTTGACTCAGCGAAATTACAAGGCGATTAAAGATAAATTATGCCGTGCTTATTCAGCACCCTGGGAGCAACCCTCGGGGAGAGGTCTCAATCAGTTTCGGGTGAGAACAGCAAACACGGATCCCAATGACGTTCATTACCAAAATAAATCACCATTTCACTCAAGATTCTTCGTGAGACAAAAATAATCCATTCGCTGTGGGCAATATATTAAGATATCAGTTGTGAACATTTTGGGACCTTTTAAATGCAGAACCTTGCACTTGCAACCGTACGTGGGAAGGTCCACTAGCGCCCTGTGGATGATCGTGGGATTTCCCCTGGCTGTTTCCGATTTCTCCCTACCATAATGCTGTGCACCGTCATATAAGTGAAATATTCTTGAAACAAGGCGTGAAAAACTAAACGAAATAAACAACGTTAATTGTGTTCCATAGTCAGGAACCTCGCTCTGCCCGGTTTCCTCCCACTATAATGCTGCCCGCCGTCGTATAAGTGAAATATTCTTGAGTACGGCGTAAAACACCAATCAAATAAACAAATAAATAAATCAAGGAACCTTAGACCCAGCAAATCTGCACGATAACGCTGCCCACCATTTATTATCATCAACGCTCAGCTAAGAAAAAGACAGGGACAACATACAGGTTCCCGGTCCTATGTCGGGCTTGACCTCTTGTCACATGCCAGTGATTGTAAAGCAAACACTCCCTCTTCATAGCAATTGCGGCTTGTTTGGGTAACAAAATGCAAGTACAAAGAGAGACATACGTGTCAAGTTTCAGCCTCATTGCCTCCCGCCCAATGCATCATGCAAGACTAATCAACTGAATAAATAATCGCAGCCCGTCTGAAGTGAGTGAGAGCTGCATGTAAATCAATCTCAGTGAAGGAAGAAAGAAATGTGTTTCAGAATAATACATCTCATCATGTCACATCGATATTATATCATAAGTGTTTAAAGTGGACGATATTTCACAAATAAATGAGTACGTTGTACTCCAGCTTATGATGTCAGCATATATGCTCATATCGACATTCCGAGATGCGGCATTTTATAATACTGTCAAGTGGTTAAGGTCCTTCAGTCCCTAGGGTAATGCATAATGACACCAGACACGACACCATACAAATACCCAGTTACAATATATTAACACCAGACATGACACCGCTATCCAGCCACGGTATACTGACACCAGTCACGACATCACAACCCAATGTACGGACATCAGACATGACACCACTACCCAGTCACAGCATACTGATACCAGATATAACAACACTATCCTGTCACAATAATCTAACACCAGACATGGCATCCTATCAAGTTACAATATAAGGACACCTGACATGATACCCCATCCGGCCACACTATTCTGACACCAGACATGACATTTCATACAGTCACAATATTGTGACACCAGACATGATATCCCATCCAGTTATAATATACGGACACCAGACGTAACACTCCACTCGGTCACAATATTCTGACACCAGACATGACATCCCATTCAGTTACAATATACGGACACCTGACATGACACCCCATTGGGTCCAAACATTCTGACACCAGACATGACATACCATCCAGTTACAATATACTGACACCAGACATCACATCCCACCCGGTCACAATGCTCTGACACCAGGCATGCCGTCTCACCCAGTCATAACATACTAACACCAGACATGACACCTTATCCGATGACCGCCTCGGTGGTCCATTGGTTAGAGCGTCCTCCTCGATCCAGATCCAGACTCAAGCCTGGGTCGAGTCATACCAAAGACTTTAAAAATTGTACTTGTCACTGCCTCTATTGGCGCTCAGCATTGAGAGGTTAGAGCAAGGACACAGGACTTGTCGGCCCGGTGTCAGTATAATGTGACTGGGTGGGGTATCATGTCTGGTGTCTTCGGCATGATGTTCCAGTGGCGGCAGCACTTTGGCGTCAAGGACTCGCCCTGCCACAAGAAGACACACTATAAGTACACACGAGGACTCCTCGTCGTCATATAACTGAAACATTGTTAAGTACGACGTTAAACCCCAAGCACTCACTCACTCTTTACCTGATGACAACATGTCGAACGAACCTTGAACATGCCCATCAATAACACAGAATTCCCCACCCCACAAGAAAGACACTGATTATTATTTTGACAGTTATATTGTCCTCGCGACACATTGAAAGAGAACTCGAAATAACGAATTAAATCTGGGGTTTTTTTGTCGTCATCTGTTATGAAGGTATAAAGAAGAGCTACATATGTTCTGAATTTCAGTGGTGCGAATAACCTTTTGGCGATGCATCAATAGAAAATATCTTGTGCCTAAAAGAAGTTGATCTAAGCGGTGTACTCTTTTGGTCTTTTGTGTAACACGCCATAATTTCTATGTGACGGTTGTGTTCGTAATATATTTGATTTGTTTGCTTGCAGACCTTGCCATGACCGGCTGGAGAGGTATTCAGGATCAGCTGGACTTGAATTCTCACCCACAACAAGTTATATTCGTAAATCAAAGGGTTCGTCCACATGAGGAACAACTTGACGGCAAAGAATAATGTATTTTACAGGGCTTGGGACAGACTTGTTCAGTTGTGAAGCGGTCCAAGTGCATGCAGATCGGCAACTTACCGGGCACTCAACCAGAGGAAGCTTTCGCTGAGGGAGTAGTCGCCCTTTTATCGACTTTTATCGAACTGTTTGCAGAGTTCAAACTCACAGTCGTCTTGGCAAAATGACCTTTTAGTGTGATTTTTCTGTGCTTTTAATTCTAAGGAATGAGCAGCTGTGTTAAGATAATCCTGACCCAAAATTAAGTTTTCAGGAACTGCTTGTATGTTTTGCTGTTTATAAGCTGCCACATCTTAACTGTTGTGGGTCAGATTGTGTATCAACAACGTGAAGGGCTCCCGACTAGCCTCAACCCGACTCATACTGATTACGTAACTCTGGCAACTGTGTTGCTCGAATGACAGTTATCCCATTCCGCGCCTTTCTCTAACATAGCATTGATGCTTAAACCTGGCTATTACCAGCAATATCTCGCGACAAACAATCGATGACGTAAATCTCCACCCTGCCTTTAACAAATGGGTTCAAAGCTGTGCGCTCGTTTGTTCTTTACCGGTAGTACGTCACAATCCATTGTAAAAGACTGGTTAATTCCCACAATCTCTTAGTATCCAGTTGTCTTTTTTTAGAAGCATGATTCCAGTTGCCCGACACGCTGGACAGAGTACAGATATGCGACCTGTCACATTGAGCAATGACATGCTTCTCTCTGTTTATGTCTACATTGGAATTATGCGGAGACTACAGCTGTTGATTGAATAACTCATTTTACAAACAGATTTGCATGGCGTTTAGATGTGTTGACAGAGTACAACAGAAATTATATCATGATTGTTTCCCGACGTCTACAGAGGCTCAAACTATCCCGCGCTCGCAGACTTACACTGACCAATATGGTCACAGGTTTCAATACAATTTCTGGCTTTGAGTTTCGAGAAGTTAGAGAAGTTTCGAGTTTAAACTCTTTTATCGATAAAGGTAAGAAAAGCCCTACTGTACCTTGTGACCTGTCAAAAATGTAAGACAATTGTTTCTGATTTCGTTTACTACAACATGGACGTCTAAGAAAATGTTATTTAGACTAGACGCGCGATAGGGAAAATTGAGGAGCTCATTTTTTTTAAATTTAAGAACGTGTTGATTGAAGGAGAGGTCGTTTGTATATCCCGTACACGGCGTGACAGGTGACCGATAAATTGAAATAAGCAAAATTTTTACCTAGTCACATGACACAGTTGGACTCTTTTTACCTTTTGAGTACTCTTTGACAAAAGAGTTCGAACTCGAAACTTCCCTATTGGTTTGCTATGGTTTCACATCAGGGCGTTTGTGAGACACATGATTGACACCTGGCACCCCGGTTTCCACCCAGAAACCTGACCGCCCATCGATTCACAGACGTTCACACAAAACCTGTCATTGAAACTGTCAGAAAGAAAGTATATTTATTTATTTATTTATTTATTTATTTATTTATTTGTGTTCAACACGGTAGTCAAGAATAATTCACTTTTACGATGGCGGCCAGTATTATGGTGAGAGAAAGTCCGGCAGTGCCCGGTTTAAATCCACGGCCATCCGCAGGTTGCTGGCGGACCTGTTCACGTACGGCCGGAGAGTTGGACAGCCTAGACTCACAACGACAGCATTGGTGAGAGGTATCGAGGTAATTACGTTGCACTAACTAGATAACTCCATCGACCACAGGTCTGCCAGCAACCTACAGGTGTCCGTGGGTTTCCACCGGGCTCTGTCCGGTTTCCTCCCACCATAATGCTGGCCGTCGTCGTATAAGTGAAATACTCTTGAGTAGGACTTAAAACGCCTATTAAATCAATACATAAATAAATCCATCGACCATGGTAGCCTCCACTCAAAAAAGCATACAGTTATATATTTCCTTCTTCAAGACTTGAAACATTATAATTTGGTATTTATGATAAGGTTACCACCTTGCGATAAGTAGGTATTTTAAATGGGAGTGTTCAAAACCAGGGGGTTTTTTGGCCTGTCTAGACAGTTCGAAAACCTTTGGAGAATCAGACAGGGTTTTGACAGTTTACAGGGTTCAAACCTTCAAGGAGCACAACTCCTCCGGTCTGTGCTTAATGCGAAGATGGCGTGAGGGTTATCTCCCTTGACAACGGTTGGCGATAAACGAGCTGTTGGTTGATGTATCCTGCGCTTTACACTAGGCCTGCTGCCATCACTAAAACATTGACCTCACGGCGCTATGTCGGTTCGAGCATTTATCACCAGCTATCATTACTACAGTAATGGGTTAAAAGTTTCTGTGGAGTCGGACTGAATCCATGCTGTGAATGGGCCGAACAGAATACATTTGAACAATAACGGAAACCTGCATTCTAGGTTGAGAACTCTGACAGCCTAACAGCAGCAAATCACCCACTTATCGCTCTAGTACGTCAACAAGATGTTGCCATTAGCCGCTGTTATGGTGTCATAAGGCGATGCGATGGTGCCATAAAGCCATAAGGCGATGGAATGAAGTGGCTATGTAGCAATGGAGCGATGTGATGTACCGCTGGACAAAAAGGGCAATGGAATGATGGACCGATTAAGCAATGAAGTGTTTACCTTTCTAGTTGGCCTACAAATTGTGTGAAGCTCCATAAACATAAATAGCTAAAACCATATTCCTTCGTTTATTTTTTTAATCTGAGTGCGGAAGTCTGGGTATAAGGGTAATGGTACTTCCGTCTTCTCCTCGTTACAGTGGAAAACCGTTTTTTATTTTTTATTTTTTTTTTCATTTTTATTTCTTTTAGAAATCACGTAAAACAACGCAGGGTGTCGTCTAACCTTAAACCTGAGTTAGATTACAACTTGCACACAGCTGTACCCACACAGTCATTAATATTTTAATTCAAGGAAACAAGCTTTCTTGCAACCATCGCTTATCCGCTCATTCGCCTCATCCATTCGTCGCATGGCTCAATTATCCCATGTCGTCGCTCCATACAGCGTCACTCCAGCGTGATTGCTGGTGACTGGACCAAAAGGAGATGTACTTTCTCGGTTAGAGTTTGGTGGTGGTGGTGGTTGGAGGAAAGAGGGGATGGGGGGGGGGCATTTATAAACCTTCATATGTCTAATTAAATATTGTAATATTTTTGGTTTTTGATTCGAAAGCCACCAAAATCCAGAATTATAAGACACAAACCAACCCTGCGATTCCATCATTACATCTTTTCATTATTTTATATTCTTTACAAAGTAAAATACATTACTATTTACTAACCATGGACATAGAGTCTCTAGTGGCGTTCACCTTTGTGTTAGTGTGAGAAGAAAAGACTTAAAAACTAAAACAAATGGGCCTGGGACGGAATCCGACCGGTCATATACCCGACTCTATGGGCAAAAAACATCAAATTTGCTGTTTTGTTGCCAACAAGGGAGAGCAATGGACATAACACAACCTCTAAAGATAAAGATCGTAAAGAACATCAACTGTCTGGCACAATAAAGTTGTAAGCCTGCAGAGGATCTAGCTAAACTATCTTTGCTGCACGTAACCCTCATTTTATGTTTCCTGTTTAAACCACTTCCGGCGAACTTCACTTTCTTTCACCTTCTTTATGTTTCTTGTGACCTTCGAGAAAACACATACTGACGCACACTGACTTTTCTTGGAACTGCCTTTAATGTAGTGAGAAGAATTTTATTTGAAGAAGAAACAAATCGAAATTCACTGGAGGTCGCCGTGACCCCTAGTGTGTAGAAGAAGGTGCAGATGACGCAAACATAATTGGATTTAAATGCAATTGTGTCGTTGTAGATGCAGCTTAGGATTTGTTGCAACCACAATACGATCGTAATCGGCCCGTGATTTTAGAGGCCGAGGGCTCGAATCCACTTCTCGCTAGATTGTATGCGACTTTAAGTCAGGTACCTGGGAAAGGCAGTGAATTAGTCCTGCAATTTAATTACAGGAAAAGAACAACATGGAATGAGGCCATCTTCGTCATCTACAGTAACTACTTTTTACTGAGAAAGATAAGGAAATGCTGTAAATGCAGTCCAGAATATTTTTTTTTTCTTTTTCTCCCAAGTCTTGTATTTATTATTAAACCTCAAACTTCGAATATTTAAATGCACTAAATTGTTATAATGAAAGTTTTTAAAAACAAGTGAGGGTATTTTTATTTGTAGCTTTCAACGGCGTGTTTAATGACATTCAATGAATGAGAACGTTAATGGTTGTCTTATTGATAGTTTAACGTCATATTCAAGAATTTTTCGCTTATATAAGAAAAGGAAGTCGGATTGCCCGGGGTAAATCAGTGATCTTTGGCGGGTTGCTGACAAGGTTTCTCATTTTTGACGTACAAACTTGCACTTAAAGAAGGGTGGAAGACAACTCGCTGTTCAGACCTTCAAATTTTCTGTGTCAGATGGAGACTAAACTCGCGACAAGGGCTACTGACATTGTCCTTACCTTTAAGCAATGCCCCGTTAGATCGACTACTCTTCTTTACCGATTCAACTCTGGTTCATAATTCTCGCAGCTGTTTTTTTGTTTTATTTCAAATTAACTTTTTTGCCGTTTTCATGGCAACGTTTCCAGAGCAGTCCAGCTTTTGATCATCATTAAAAGGAAAAGGTTGATTTAGGACATTTTTGCTTTAATATGATTGAAAAGCTGTGTTAACTGAAACATTTTGTAATGCTTGTTCACTTGCGAAAGAAATCCTGTCTATAAACACATTATGGAACTGAACTAAAAAATACCACGAGCTTGCAAATGAAATGACGTAAATCTTCTATTCACAGTTTTCTAGCTACAAGTGCTATTGAAATCATGATGGCACATTAAAACGTTTTTAGTGTTCACATCAGTTTTTGTGCGGCATTTCAGTGCGGAATTTCAGTAGTGACATTTTAATGTTATTGGAAATTTTTTTTTAATTGTTCCATTCTTTTTTGTCCAGGGGTTGAAGTAACAAAGATCGATCGCTTCAAATATAGTTGTGCATGTCCAAAAAGGATTAATCTATTCCGAGATGCCGGTCTATTTTGTCCACAGCATACAGATTCGGTCTCTCTGTCTCTGGTCGTTTTTAAAAAGAAACTTGGGGCTAGAAGAGACACTGTAATCTGAGTTTGGAAGATATCCGGGGTAAATAATGAATATCAAATGCTTCTAAAGCTAACTGCAATCGATGGTGTTGCTGTTCTTCAATACATTTGTGGCTACTTTTGTTAACTTCCGGTCCCAGAGCACGGTATCACGAGGCTTGTGCTCCACTGGTGACCACCTTCCATTATCGTGGATTTGCCAGCGATGTCAGAGGAATTATAAAATACCCTGTCCACAAAATATATCAAAGCTATGTTCGGGCAACTTTGTGACCCAAATTTAAAGCATTATCTTAAACATATTGCTTTCACATTACTATCGGTAGGCTCCTGATTCCGCCCCTCACCTAGACACAATTAACACAATCAAGGGTAAATTTGAAAGAAAAAACAATCTTGGACACACCTTTAAAAAATGCAGTCCGTGGTGTTAGGTTCGTGTTACGACCATGATGACGTCATGACTACTGATACTCGATTGTTACCATGGTAATAAAGTCCAAGTCACACTACCAGCGACTTTTCAAACAGGTTTCATCTAACTTTTCGATGAAAAGACTTAAGCAATGTGGAAAATTTTATAGCAAGCGATTATCACGTTGTTCTATAAAAATTCCGAAATCCAACAAATAAATATAGGCATTGGAATTCTACGAGAACTAAATATGTACAAGTAAAATACAGATAATACCTTCGGAGGACTTATTCACCCATATGCCCATTCTGGTTGACGACTGGTATACGAATGTCGGTTTCAAATGATCTGACGATGTACTCACATGCCGAGCAGTACTGGCTGAGGCACACTCACTAGTGGTATCAAACAGTACAACCAAGAGATCTATGGTTATCGGGTTGCAGAACATTAAGTTTTAAATCATTTTAGTTTGTTCTAACCTGCGTAAATCTGGTTTCCGTGGACAAACAACACGTAAACGGGTACTTTATAACAAACACAGTTTACAGTATGGCAATACGTATCTAATAAGACTATTTCGGCGCACGAGATGCTTAACTTAGTCGGGTTTATCGTCATTTCCCGCTTCTGGCTCCGTCCTCACGTGACCCGGCGATTGACTGGAAACGTCACCAGCTTTCAGAATATGCAAAGATGTGATCGCTTCACGTGAGACGATATTGATTACTGCTCGAAATTTCGAGTATAAACATGGTGGAATGGCGTTTCGTCAAAACACCACCGATTTACTCTTTCTGTAGATAGGAACATACAACTGAAGGTACATGCAGTTATTTGCAGACGTGATTTATCTCTTCATCGATGCATAAATCTACCAGGTCAGGGTTTTATTTTAGACTTAATGACTTCAGTTCGGGGTTGAACTGAGAGCTCATCTGGGATCATATCCAATGTGAGTGCAGCTGACCTGCTCGGTACGGTAGTACATTGTTAAATCTCGTGGCAGCGTCATTCAGGGAGCTACCTGTTGGAAAGCCAGTTATCGGTGTGATTATGAACTTGTGTTTTTTTATTTTCGCCACGCGGCTAACGAGTATTATCCCAATCAATCAGATTTCCGTCGAAATGATTAATAAAACTGGCCGTCATGATATAAGTGAAAAATTGTTGAATTTGACGTTTGAAATCAGTCAAATAAATGAACATAAAAATAAATTGCATTTGCTCACAAAACGCGACCGGTATGCTGGGTATTTTTATCAGACGGCCAAGATGGCTTATGACAACCGTTAGTGGCTCGTTGCTGAATATATTTGAGTGTCAAGATGAATCGCTAAGTACCGCAGCTGTACCTCTTTACGGACAACACGATATTTCAGTTACCTCCCGTTATTACCCACAACGCGTGTACAACCATACCTAGACGTCTTAAAATACGGAGCCAGTATTACTTCTCAGGGATATTCTTTTGACTCCTTTGTGCTCACTGTCTGATGATCTCAGAAATAGATTAAAAATTAAAACAGCGATATCTGAATATGAAAGCACCAATATACAGAATCAAACTTGCGTACCGACGATAGTGTCAGTTGGCGCATGGTCACCCGTCACAGGTGAAGGACGGCTTCAATTTAGGGTTTTATTCTAAATGTTGAAGTAAATACATAAACAATAACAAATTACACGCCCCTAGCGCCATGTCTTACACAGAATTAGGTAAAAAGAAGGATGATGAGTGTTTCCACTAATTGCAGTGTATTAGACCTCGCTGGTCTAGAATTACTCAAAGTACGCTGAAGCCATCGCAATTAATAAACAATTACATACAAATAAAGCTAAGGGACCAGCCCTGGGGGGTTTTTCAGAATTCAGTTTGATGAATGAATACAATTCATCCGGTTTCACACCGAAAACACGTTGACTGTAGCTTGTTTTCAAAGGATGGACAGTGGCCAGGCGATCACTTGTACACATAACCTGCGGATTCCTCGAGAGCTGTGACAGGTTTAACGACTATACATCACCACCCGATGAAGATTTTAGGGGAGTATAAGCTGTTATATTTAAGGCTTTACATGAATAGCAAATTCAAAAGAGGTATGATCTAGAAATTGTTATATACCAAAAAACCGAAGTAAAGCACATCTATGTGGATGCCCGGATTCAGATCTGTCCATTTCAGTAAATAAATGAATGACGGATTGTTATTGTTAATGAGACAGTTCCGCGCCAGCGTCTGTAGAACCTGTCCTCAATCACAAAACAACTTTACCCATCACCCTTCCTGCTTATTGTCGCCGCGTATTGTATCCTCAGGTTTTCTCATCACAAAACAAACAGTTCGACCCAAACCTTTGCGCCAGCTCGTTCTTTTCTATTTTCTAATCTGGTTGGCGAAATGTTAGGCGGAGAAGATATTTTTGACATCATTATTATTACTCAGCAAATCCCTGCGAGGCGGCGCACTTTCAGCGTCCTCTGATGAGCTTGTTACACTCGCCAGAGGAGCGCGTGACGATTTCAAAGAAGAAGACGATCGTCGGCACAGACTTGGCGGGAATCCACCTGAACTCCATTTACCAGCGACAGCCGGGAACAAAAGAAATTGCAGGGGATTTCCCTTGCACTTCTGCGTTTAAACACGCTTGACTGGCATCCAATCGTCGTTTGGGCTTGTCGTTTTCCCAAACAAATGTAACGCGAGGGACTCTCTAAAAAAAAGAAACACGGCAAAACAAATGGCTCTCGATTTTTTTTACCTTCTCTGGATCCAGTGAGGAATCAATCACGCAACGTGTTAAGATATTTGGACAAGTTTAGGCTCATACACAAATGCTTGCCATTAAACATACACGCCTTCTCAGCATGCGAGTCGTATACCAGTCTTTTTAGATCGAAGATGCCGATTTATAGTACGCAGTTTGGATGAGCACCATAGCAACAGTGGAAGAAGCTCACACCAGTATGATTCCCAGGGCGATACAATGCGTTTAATCAACACCAGAAGTATCTAACACCAGAGGAGGTAGACCAGGTGTATGAGTTCACTCGTTTACGTCCGCGATCCTTTGCAACGGCTTTGGAGTATACATTTCATACACAGATGTGTAAAATGTATATTATTATATTATGTTTATAACAGCTGTAAAGTATTATAATCACCATGCTGATTTCCATCGCGAATATCTGCTATATTCCGGCCATCGTTTGTTGTTGAGTTGTTTTGTTTTTTTATTTTTTCTTCTTGTTGTTGTTTTTCAATATCACCACTCCCTCATCAACACTACCTGTATCTGTAGGCCGGGAAACACACCTTGGAGATTAAAGACAGACTCGGCAGAATTTGGTTGAAAAAAATTGCAGTGACGTTAAAGGCAATATACTACAGGTCACTGGCCCAGAATTACTCAAAATGCCGTGTTCCTACTACATTTAATACATGTACGTAAAAATGAAAATGTATTCGTTATCTGTCAGCAGATGTATACTCTAAATTTACCTTTTTCATGAAAAATACTGTATTTATTTATTTATGTTTTGCTTAACTTCGGGTTAAAGAAATTTTCACTTGCATGACAACGGCCAGAGGCAGATGATGAAACCGGAGAGAAAAGACTCAGCAGTTTTCTTTCATATGCAAAGTTGTGTGACACAGTGGCTGTTGGTTTTAAATTGTTGGGTGTTAGTTCATTGAATTACAACTCAGAAGGCATGGCGTCTGCGAGAAGTTTGTGACAACCAGGACATGGTCGTCAGAACAATAAGGATTGAGTATGTCTCAAAGACAAAATATCTATATACGTCGGATGAAGGAAGTAGCATAATGTCGCCAGAAGTTAGTTATTTGGTTGATGCTTAACGCCATGATCAAGACGCTTTCACTTGGGAACAGATATAGCTCTGAAATACAAACAGAAACCCCGAGGTAAACTACCGACCTATGGTAAGTAAGTTACTGATATGTTTTCTACATGTGACGTGCAGATTTGTTCGTAGACAAGAGCGATGATATACGAATGTTAGACTGCATAAACGGCCACACGAACATCGCCAATCGCTCATTGTTTCCAATAATATCCATTACGTGACTGAAACGCTCACACCCTTAACCACACGGCCACGGCCCTCTGCTCGTGCTGGAAGTCAACTTGGGGATTATTTTCACCGTGAATATGAGGTTATTTTTCAAATCTACTCCTAAGATCCACCGATACATAAGGAGATCTCCAGGGAATTTTCTTAGGAATTAATTCTGTTCTCATTAAAAAGTTGTAACACTGCTAATATAATGGGAGGCTCTGGTGAGCTACACAAAAGGGTCCAAATCGCAGAGAAACACATCGTTTTCTGTTATAACGCTAAAATGATTGTGTGCTACGTAAGTGTTTTCTGGACACACATGCACCCAGAAGTGTGGCGTAATCCAAGAAACAACAAAGGAGCACACGCTTTTGTACACTTTTGTATAAAGGGGGGAAGCAGTTTTACCAGTTTCCCATTGTACATGTGATGTCGATAATCAGGGGGCTAAGAGGGGAATTTTAATCATTGTGATGTCTTCATAGGAGATACCGCACACAGTGTATGAGCAGATGAAGTACGAGTCTGTTTGCTTAGAGGACACGTGCACCAACTTCAAAGTAGTGCAAGAAAAAATAAAAACATGTTGGATATGATTCAGTGCCTCCAACCCATTTTGACGACCCTGTATGCACGCGTCTCACCTTCATCAGGCGTCTGCCGTTGTAATTACGGAAAGCTCAGTAAATTAGTGATGCTTTTTTGCACTTAAACACACCCAGCAAAAAGCCATCAACGGTAGTCGTAAATCGTCGGGGCTGTCAGGCGACTAGCTTTAGCCTCTCTCTGGGCCTATTATGTTCTATCAGGTATGAAGTAACCACTATCATCCACCTCTCTCCGCTAATACTATGTATTTATTTATTTCATTTTAATGCTTGTTGTGCAACCAACCACGCAAGCAGTCTTATGGTTGGAGGAAACTTTAGCGCTCAGAGTAAACCAATGCATGTCCTTAATCTGGAAAGTTACTGACGAACATTTCCACTTGTGACTTATAGACATGCACACCGTATTAGTGGAAAATTATTTATTTTATTTATTTATTTGCTTGATGTTTCACACTGTACTGAAGAATATTTCAATGATGCGACGACGGTCAGCATTATGGTGGCAGGAAACCAGGCAACGCCCAGGGGAAAACCCACGACCATCCGCAGGTTGCTGGCAGACCTTCCCACGTGCGGCCTATTAGTGGAAGAGAAGTGAATTTCAAAGAACGTAACATCGCACAAAAAAGGATCAATCAGTACCATTAGCCCCCTTTGGTCACCATCGCCCCTGCAACAAGGTCAGCAGACTCTACAAATTCCGCATCCAGTTGTGTCAGGATCGATCCAAGTGCTGCATTGCCTTGTTCATGGTTGGGTTGGAGTATCTTACCACTGATACATGTCTCGCTTGCACGTAGGCATTACTGTCATCAGACTTATTGTTATTGTCAATATATTTAGTTCTCTTAGAATTCCGATATTAGCAATTTGGGAAACAGCACACTGACGTGTATCATTAGACAGCTTTCTGTTTAATTATGAGGGGAAGCACTTTAAGCTTGCCTTTGGGGCCTGTCAAGGCTGAGATGATTAACCAGAAATTTCTGCCTTTATTACTCTTTCCGCCTTCAGGAATTTTTATCAAAGGATTTGCTTCTAAGAACATCTGTTAGAAGTCGACACAAGACCAGATGACGTCAACATGTTCGGTCAAGCCTTCTCGAGGTTAGACAACATCTGTGGGATCTCATGAGATTTAGGATCTTTGCCATCTTTTGAGCGAGTATCGTTTTGATATGGCTGGACAGGGAGACCCCTGTCCAGGGCTAATCACAGACCTGAATCGACGATATTTCTCTTAAATGTCTTCTGAAAGCCATTGGTTTTCTGCGACAGAGAGATGTTGAACCAGGCTTATGACGTCAGGTCTTATATTATGAGATGCCCCTCTAGGCGAAATTCGACAAACGCCTCTAAGTGAAAATGCGATTGAGCAGGAGATGAATAGTATTATGATGCAAATTATAACAATCGGTAAATACTTGGCGAAGCTTTTACAACTGAATGATTTCTTTCATGATCGATCGCTTGAAAAGTGAGAAGTCTAATTCCATGTCTGAGTGTATACCATCCGTAGCGTAGAAATAGAACCAGAGGTGACAGCGCCCTTTCATCTGGGCACTGAAATGACGACGTGAAAATTGTCGAACTTGATTATAACACCCACTATTTGGTCGTCGGCAATGTGCTGTCTCTTACATCCCTAGGTCACCTAACAATAGAGCCTTGGGTTTGATTCCCACACTTCCTCTGTTGTTTTCGTGAAACTAAGAGGCAAATCCACAAGGATGGACGATGGCCACAAGAAAAGCCCAAGCTGGCGATACCTCGGCTTGAAACCAAAGGCCATGCACAGTGGATATCTTGGGGAACAACGACATTACCGAATGTAATTCGCTTCATTTGCACTTGATATTCAATATGTACTCCGGGCATTGCCATGTAATTGTAGTAAATCGTCTAAAATCAGGTTACAGTCTCTCTTCTAGCTCCAAGTTTCAGCTTAATAACGGCTAGAGAGATTTAGGGACCCTGTCTCATCTCAGAGGTGAATAATCTTTTTTTGCACACGCGCAATTTTATCCCAATCAATCGATCTTTGTTAGTGCAACACATGGATAAAAAGGATGGCATAATTTCTGTAAAACCAAATGTTGCCTCTGGAATTTCGCACAAAAAACAGATGTGACACTAACAAAGTTTTAATGTGCCTTCATGATTTCAATTATCACATTGCTAGAAAGCCGTGAAAATAAGATGGACGTGATTTAATTAGTAAGCTTGTGGTACTTTTTGGCTTCAGTTCTGTAAAGTATTCAATTCACCATGGATTGAAAATACTGTTTTAACTAACACGGTCATTCAATTATATTAAAGCAAACACGCCCTTAATCCACTTTTCCTGTTAAACGGTGATCAAAAGCTGGACTACTCAGAAAACATTTCTGTGGAGAGTAAAATATAATTTAAAATAAACTGTAACCACTTTGGAGAACAATGAGCGTACACAATGTTTGAGTGGGGCTTTTTTGACAGATAGGTTTCTCTTGCGTTCGCAGAAGACCGCTTGTCTTTCAGCAATACGATTTGCAAATCACACCTGGAAAAGTTCGATACTAACGTCACTGCTTTTCCGTGGGCATTCCTGGGCGCCTTCAGATAAGTGGATAATGTGCATTGAGTTTGTTAACCAATCAGTCAGATTTTCCATGAAACAGACGCTGTCTGCCTTCATATATATACATACAATCGACAACTATACATAAACTCAAAATACATTCTCGTATTTTGTTAATCTTGAATAGAATTGAATGCATTTCAGTGTTTTACACCTTGGAGTTTGACTTCATCAACGACCAAAATTATGAATTTGGTTATAAAGACAACCACAGAATTCAAATTTTTCTTGAATAGGACTAAATGCATTCTAATATTTCGCCTTTACGAGTACGGCTTTGTTGTAACTCCGTCTTTAATACATTGCATTTTATCATTGTTGTGCTTACGAAGTCAGCATGTGACCTAGATCTTGAGGTGTGTATACGTCATAGCCTGCTTTGAGTTCAAGTGGTCTTTCCCGAAGCCTTTATATTTATTTGTACGTCGCCTTTTCTGGAAAGATATGCTCTTGTTGTCAAAATGTTTACAATTATAGAGTCCAGATAATACGATACACTAGAGTGTAAAAGAGCGGCGAGCTTACAGCAGTCGCAGCCTTGAGTTATTGACCCATTGTGGAGAAAACTTATTGGGATGCCTAGAGTCGATTTGAACTCCATCTTTACAGTAGGTAACACACTTTTGAACGAGCGTTTCGTCGCCTGCTATTTTGTGGAAGACTACCTTAATGAGCTTGCATTGCTCATTGTCTTTTTGAGCTGTGATGTATTTTTATTTTCATTTCCACTGGAAGTGACAGTGCCATGGAGGTCTCTTTGTATCAAGCCATGGGACTGGTATTTAAAGCGCCATTTTACCAGTTCCCCATGGAAACATATGATTACACCGAGTGGCTCGATTTATTTATTTTTTTATTTGATTGGTGTTTTAGGCCGTACTCAAAGATAACCATTTATTTATTTATTTATTTATTTATTTGATGAGAGTCCGGGATAAACTCGCGATCATCCGCAGGTTGCCAGCGGACCTTCCAACGTGCACGGCTGGAGAGGAAGCCAGCATGACCTGGACTTGAACTCACTGCCACCACGTTGGTGAGAGGCACCTGGGTCAATACGCCACGCTGGACGACAAACCATCGTCGAAGCGACCGATTGTCACTTGAAGGCCAGTGACATCTTTCATTTCAGGACATACGAGGAACAGTGGATTTGTCTGTTTCTTTGGAATGAAAATTGTCTTTGAGACTCGTGGTGTTTTAACCGGATATGTGGTTTGCAGTAATCTGCGTAAGGAACTATTATTTATTTTCATTTATGTTTGTATATTATTCAGTTATATGTGTATTGAATGTATCTTAGTGTCTTCATGTTTCTTTGTTTGATTATGACTTAAGTAGACCGTACCGTTCTCTGCGAGATGAGCAATCCATTTCTTTACTGTTTGCCATCTCAGATTGGTGACATCCTAACATCTTTGTGAGCACATATTATTATAAGTGTGATCATTTAACCCACCTTAGGATTCAAATATTTAAACGCTTTTATTTTATTTAATGTACACAATTCTGCACTTCACATATTGTTTTCTTTTCCCGTAAATTAATGTTTAGCTCAGGTATCATGGGTTTATAAGATCACGTATGTATCAGTGCGCTGTGCCCGGCAAGTTTGTTTCCACATTTGATGAACAAAGTGTGTAAAATCCTGAAGTTTCAATAAACATTCATTCTCTTTACAGGAACTGAGATGACCCAGATATAAGAAAGACTTGGAAGATTTTCTGGTAGCCACACACTGCTCTAAAATACATGACTGCATCAATCTAGCTAAGTCTCACATGAATTAAGGAAAAACAGTCCTGTTCGTTTAAGATAATCTTAGCGACCACACAGAAATGTATCAATTTGAAAAAATATGAACAGCTGAATCCTAGAAAGGAAATTGGCTTGTACAACACATGTGGGCTGGCGTCTTATGATTTGGTCCCCATATCTGACTTTTTGTTCATTTTGATTTTACTGTTGTTTAGAGCCATACTTCGAGATTATTCTTTTTGCGATGAGTGGGAAGAGATCGTGGTGCCCGACATAAATCACCACCCTTCCCAAGGGACCTGGCTAACCTCATGGCTTACAGCCACATCCTACCTAGCCAGATCTAGAATCGATCCCGCGACCTCACCCAACACGGGCGCGTAATAATCGTGTGGCGGTTGTATGTTCCGAAGCCTAGCTGCATGTGTAACGCAGTTCAAATATTCATTTTTCGTCACGTGCACCTAGAAATCATGGCGACCGTCAATGAAATTCGATAACTTTCCTGTTCCAAAAGACTATTTCCAAGAAATCATCAGTGGTACCGCGATCAGCCAGTACGCATTAAGATGTGTTTTTACTGTAGGTAGCAGCAAACCTGAGACATGCTGGAGGAAAGAAAAAGTGGTTCATTTCAAGTGGTTTAAACAGAAAACATAAATTGAAATTACTTGCTGGAAAGTCGGTTAAGTTGGATTCTCTGGAGGACTGCCTTGTCTTGTTAACTTTACTGTGCAAGAGAGTCGATGTTCTTTACTTCCCGTTCCAAAGAATGTGTTATGTCCATTGCTGTCCCTCTGTGGTAATAAAGACCAAAGCTGATAACTTTGGCGCAAAACGTTACGTATATCACCAGTTGGCTTACGTCATCGGCCCATTTTTTTTTTGCCCCAAATAACTTATTTTTATCATAACATACCGTGCAGGTAAATGTTATTGGAAACTTTAAAGGCCGGTGCGTCTTTTTATTGGCTTGCTATATTGGTAAATATAACATGGAAGAATATTTCATTATACATACATAGGCTTGTGCTGGAGACACGATGGATGAAAATGATGAATGGACGATTGAGCATTTAAGACTGAAAAGGGTTAAATCTGTATTCCAACCAATTTTTCACTTTTTATTTGATCCAGAAGGTGAGCATGTAGGCCCCCTACAGACCTAAAACACCATTTAAACACACATATGCTTTAGTGTTGAACTTTGATGATCGTTCCGAAATCTGAACAGAAACAGCCTAAGGATTTGAGTAATGGCATCATTTATTTATTAATCTATTCATTTATTTATTATTTATTTATTTGTTTGCTTATTTATTTATTTGCTTTATCACGCGTACAACCTGAGAGGAAGCCTACATGCCCCGGATTTGAACTCACATCGACAGCGTTGGTGACAGGCTGTAATGTCATTGCGCCTCGCAATTCCGGACAGCAATATAAAGGGTAGGCTACACTTCTCCCTCTCTTATGTAAGTTAATTATTCATTACCTCTTTCCTATTTCCTAATTTCATTCTCCCAAAGTCAACCGGCTTGAAAAATCATTCTACGTCAACTCCCCTGATTTGTTCTATGATTTATATTCAAATTGTACAGATCTTAACGGTTCAAATGACTCCGAAACGTTTGGCAACAGAAAAACCGTTAACTTAAAACGTTAAAAGCATCAGTGTGGGATTTTATCTCACTTTGCCGGTATGAAACCCTCTTATATATTAATTCTTTATTTTTCCTCTTATCACATCAATGACTAAACAGCTCATAAGGGGTCATAAACCCAAAATAATTTCGTGTTCGGAAAATGAGAACTAATTTACCGTTTAAAGCTCAGTAATGGCGGTTATTCTTTTTCTTCCACCATGCAATCAGGTCACCTCCACCCGCAATTTGTCCCCGTACTTCCCACACACCTGTTAAAGACCAATGCTTAGAGTCCTTTTCCGGGAAAAAATAATAAACGTCGCATATCGCAAGTTTGTGGCACCATATCTTAGACGTAAATATAGTAATCTTGTTAATCTAACACATAAATCATGTTGGGCCTTGTTGATTAAAGGGAAGAAAAGTTTATATTTCGATATTTTGTCCGCCTGGTTTAAACAAAAAAAAATCGCATTGTAACAATAAGCCATGACGAGAATATACCAGTCGCTCACGCTGGCAATTGCTTCGGTGATCAAACTGGGGTGAGCCTCTTTCCCTGTTGTTATGGTACTGTTCCAAACTGTGTACTATAAAACGGTATCTTTGATCTGGGAAGGATTTATATCAAATTTAAACCTCGTGGTGAGATAGCATGTCGGCCTGTGTTTACTGGCAAGTATTTGTGTATGAGCCCATATTCGTCCATTATCCTCATGCATCACAAGCTCTTTAGAGAAAAACAAACTCGCAGTCTTTTGTTTCCTTAGAAAGTCGCTCGTGTTACTTTTGTTTGGGAAAGCGACCAACCCAAACGACGATTGGATGCCGGCCAAGCGTGGATAAAAGCAGAAGAGCAAGGGAAATCCCCCGCAGTTTGTTTTGTAACGGCTGTCGCTGGTAAACGAAGACCAGGTGGATTCCCGCCAAGTCTATGCCGACGATCGTCTGCTTCTTTGAAATCGTCACGCGCTCCTCTGGCGAGTGTAACAAGCTCATCAGAGGGCGCTGAAAGCTGCACCGCCTCGCAGGGATTTGCTGAGTAATAATAATGATGTCAAAAATATCTTCTCCGCCTAACATTTCGCTAACCAGATTATAACGTAGAATAGATCAAGCCGGCGAAAAGGTTTTGGGTCGAACCGTTTGTTTTGTGATGAGAAAACCTGAGGATGCAATAATACGCGGCGACAATAAACAGGAAGGGTGATGGGTAAAGTTGTTTTGTGATTGATGAGGACAGGTGATATGGCGCCTTGCCATATATCTGTTGTTGATTAGCCGTAACAATCGCTAATTGATTAATTTAAGGAAATAGCAAAGTGTCAGTAGGGGCGCATACATAAAAAAGAGAAAGAGATGCACAAATGAATGTATGTATGCATGTGGATAACGTTATCTCGGTAAATTGCTGTATCAATACTGAATTCATAGAACATACACTGCGCTTTCTGTTCAAACTACATGACTAGTAGGTGTGTTTCAACCAAACATGGGTGTTTAGAGAACAGTTACTCTCTTCCAATAAGAAAATAGCATAAAATCAAGGATAATTTTTTTATAATTCCTCTTTTATTCATATCGTTCAAACTTATTTGTTCCTTTTAAATGTAGCCAAGGCCTTGCTATCAGAATTTGTCTGATCATAACGCTTGCGGTGCAGAAAAATACCAGCACAATTAACCAATCATGAGATGACCCTTTTTTACTGTTTCGATGGCAACTAAATGTTACTATACCTGGAACCCAGTCGATTTATCTGGGGAAAACGTTTAGCGTCATATGATGATTTTTGGATATGTTGCAGTGGACAATGTTAGCTTCCTGACAGCATTTTGGTCATGGAATAGTATAGGGAGTACAAGATTTGAGGGTTGTGTCTGGAGGAATTACTGCGTAAATAAGTAGTAAGACGGCTTTTCAGCGCTCCGTAGCGTGCAGGCGAGTGGTAAGGTCACCGTAACCCTTTCGTAAATCACCCCGCAATCATTTGTTGCCACCACTTGACGATGATGATTAGAGTAACAGTCTCGAGGAAACTCGCTAATTATGATCTTCTGTGTCAGCGCCCCTTGGCAGGGAACTGTCAGGCGCGAAGGCGGCGTTTATTTATTGCTGTCAGACACCAATGCAAAGTGTCGACGAAATACAAATGAAGACGACTATAGAAAGCAAACCAAGGCTATTCTGTTACAGTAAGTTACCGTCGACTTGAGTGCTGGCATCATGGGATGGCGGTTGAGAAGTGGTGTGGAGGGGCGGGGCAAAGATTGGTGGGAATAAGCTGTGGTTGAGAGTGGAAGGGGGAACGGAATGGTAGGGGTGGGCCGTGGTTGAGAAGAGGGTGTGGTGCGGAAGAGTCCTTAAATTCGGTAGAATACAGATAATCTCTACATAATACCGCTGGAATGACATTATTATAAGCCTTTACTATTCGCTCTTTGTGACCGATATCATATTCTGCAAGGATTTTTCATCTCACACCATGGAACTAGCGTACGAAGAAATCAATATCACTTGAATGCAAGACCGATGAAGTGGGCATTTAACTCTGCCTTTCCATTTACTTTGTGCTTTTCCGGAACAAAATATTTAACGATTGATTTCTCTGACTGATGAAAAGAGTCAGCTGACGACAGATAAGTCAATGTGATTTTACGAAACCTCCTAGTGACTAGTGGCTGATGAGAGGAAACATCGGTAAATGTTTAACGAATTTAGATTTGGACATAAGCATGATCATTCCTTATAGTATGATGGACAAAGAAGTACTGACAATCTTTGGAGAAGTTTACCACACAATGTCGTACAATTTGATTCCCACACAAAGTCATACAATCGTTCTATCAGACAATGTCATCAGTCTGTTTTCCACTCAATGTCATATAATATGTTTCCCCCACTCAATGTCATGCAATCATTTGCTCGCACAATGTCAAGCAATCCGTTTCCCATACACTGTCAAACAGTCTGTTAACATGACGTACACCCTGTTGGTTGCGGAACCCAGGGTATCTATTTTCCTGACAGCGTGTGACAATCAGTTTTCACCCCAGTTTGAGATGTGCTGTTTTCGACACATTTCGCTGCTTATTTCCCAGGTTATTTATTTCCCAGACAACTTGAGAGAATTTGCCTCCCAGACAATGTGAGACATCCTGCCTCCCAGGCAATGTGAGACAATCTGCTTCCCAAACAATGTGAGACAATCTGCTTCAAAGACAATGTGAGACAATCTGCTTCAAAGACAATGTGAGACAATCTGCTTCCCAGACAATGTGAGACAGTTAATTTCTCAAAAAATGGGAGACATTCTGCCTCCTAAACATTTCATGTATGTATGCTTTGGGTTTAACGTGGTACCCAACAATTCTGAAGTCATATAACGACGAGCAGTCCTCAGAATGTATATATACTTGTGTCTTTTTGTGGCAGGGCGAGTCCATGCCGCCAAAGTACTGCCCCCACTGAAGTATCATGCCGAAGACACCAGGCATGACACCCAACCCAATCACATTTCCGACCGGTCCTATGTCCTTGCTCTAACGTCTCAGCGCCAGACAAGGCACCTACCTATACCATTAGAGGCGGACGCTCTAACCACCAGGTGACCAAGGCGGTTTTCCTAAACAATATGAGAGAATCTTTTTCTGAGGCAACGAGAAAATTCGTTGCCTAGAGAATAAGAGACAGTGATTCTCCCAAACAATTTTGGATAATCGGTCTCCGCTATAATCTCTTTCAAGTCATAATTGTGATGAACGTTTTACTTTAAATTCTACTTAAGCCATGTTGCTTGGGGACGTGTGAGTTGTCACTTCTTAAGCATTACATGAATTCCTAGAATAAAACCTTAACTGAGACAGGCTTAAAACCACATTCAAATATGTAAATAAATAACTGAGGTAAACTGACAAGAGGTCAGATTTCACCGACAATGTGTTACCATTTCCGAGCTATCACACTGCTCTCGTTTGACTCTCTATGTCGTTTTGTTTACGCACACTTTATGTTTTAGTACATGTAAACTTTACCAAATGTCGTCGTCGTATCGTGTTTTAAATAACCCAAACTTGACAGAAGCCATTTTGGGTTTGGCGAGCTTGTGTTGTGTTAGGTAACAAATTTACTAATTGCTTTTTACACTCATGTCTCTGTTTACCAAATGCTGTTTACACTCAATGCTCTATTTTCTAATTGCTGTGCACGTTTTTACTCTGTGGTCCAGCACTTTTCCTGGAAGAGTTACGTCCCTTCCTTGAAATTCGTTCCCGTTCCCGGAACAAACGAATAGCTCAATTCGTTGAAATCTACAGCAGCTGTAATTAAACCTACAATAGCATAGTATACGAGACCATCGCGCGTCATGTTATCAGATATTCGGTTATGTTCGGATGAAATTTCCTCCATATTTTATCGATCTTTTTTGTCTGCAGATAACTCTATGTCTCTGGATAACATTATCCACTCACTACAAATAGATTTATGGACTATTTATAGAGCGAGGAATTCGCCGACGTTCACTACTGATATGTTACTGTTGGTATCCACTGTCAAATTAGATTTATCACCGAGGCGACTGTCTCTAAAATGCTATAATTGAGCGTTTCTTCAGGTTTGGATAGCCAGATTTTGAAAATTTTGCGGCGACGTAAAAGTGACATGGAAAGAATTGAAACTGAAGGCAAAACAAACACAGATCTCGGGCTCTGTCTGATTCCCTTCCATCATTATGCTGACCGCCGTCCTATAATTGAAATATTATGAGGCACTGCATCGTGTCCATAAATTAGCCTATGCATTGCAATGCCTCCATGCTGACAAATATTTAACCTGTCTGTCACGTATAGTGCACTATAATACACGTTGTAAAATAATTAATGGGAGCCCCCGTGAATGAAGTGGTTAGCGAGGCGAAGCCTCTCACCAGTGCGGTCACTGTACGTCCAAGTCCAGCTCTGGCTCTCTTCCTGTGCGGTCGAACGCGGGAAGGTCTGCTCGGAATCTATGAATGGTCGCCGGTTTTTCGCGGGCTCTGTCCGGTGTTCTCTAACCATAATGCTGGCCGCCGTTGAATGTGTGAAATATGTTTGAGTACGGCGTAAAACACCAATCAAATAAAAATAAAGAAATAAATCACGGTATTCTGTGTTTGTAGGTTAATTAGCAGAGTTCTGGATAATAAAGCAGAGAATGGGAGGGGGGGTGCATCCATCATCCATCTCCGTGCATTCATAATACCTCAAGAGTAATGCGCTGAAGCGTGAGAAGTCAAACTGTGTGAGTTCATGGCTTAGAATGAATGATTATGGCTTAACGCCACGTCGGCAATATCTGATGGGTTATCTAATGTATTTATGTAATGTATGTTGTAAACAAATGTAAATTTCTGTCACGCCCTGCCTGTTCATAAATCAGTCAGTACAATGTATAATGCGTGTTGTGATCAAATTAGCGTCTTTCACGTTAAGCGCGTTATGCTCAAATTAGCCTATACGTTGTATTTCGTGTTGTAAACAAACTAGCATTTGTCACGTGGTTGTGCCTGTTGTTCATACAATACAACCTGCTTAATGTCTATCCATCATGAATGTTCATAAATTATCTTGTATCATATTATTTATTTATTTATTTTGATTGGTGTTTTACGCCGTATTCCAGAATATTTCATTTTCACGACGGCGGTCAGCTTTGTGGTGAGAAAAAACCGGGCAGAACCTGGGGGAAACCCACGACCATCCGCAGGTTGCTGGCAGATGTACCATATAATGTCATTTATTCATAAATAAACTTTTCTATGTGGTGTATGTTGTCCATAGTTTAGCTTGTTCCAGACGTTTATAAATTAGCATATGTCAAAGGATATGGCTGGGGGTATACCTCAGTGTCTGTATATTCCTTGTTGTTGGGAAACGCTTGCGCACAGCCACGATTGTTTGTGTCACCTACCTTTGCCACGCCTTCCACCAGCATGTGTCTATGCTCGTGACTTGCCTACTTTTGCCACGCCTTCCACTAGCAAGTGTCTGTGCTCATGACTTGTTTTCTCCTGTGTTAGCCCTGCCAAAAGTTATTCATTTCAGCTCGCTGAGCGTCTTACGTTTCCAGGTGCGTTTATCCAACAGAGCTCCAGTTGTTTCTACACTAGGATAGCGATTATTATGTCTAACTTTGCATGAGCCATATTACGCCTGTTACTTGCAGCACTGTCCGTGCCTTATTGCACCTGTTGTTTCTCTTTTAGCCCATACGTTGTAGTGTGAAATTATTTACAACTTCACCCGATCCTTTACTTTACACCTTATCATATGGTGCCTTCTAAGATTGCGTGTACTTCATTGCGCATTTCATTTCTGCGGTAACTCACACTGTATAGCACACGCACGTTCTTTCTAACTTTACATGCTCATACCTTGTAGTGAATGTTATTTCTAACATTGCCTGTGTCATATTGTACGGGATGTTAAGGCATTGGCTCATACCATGAAGTGTCTGTTATTTTTAACTGTTTATGTGTCATATTGCACAAGATGTTTCTATATTAGCTCATGCCTTGTAGTGCCTATTTTTTCTAAGTTTGCACGTGATGTTTTTGTATTAACTTCTACCTTGTTGTGCCTGTTATTTCTAAATTTGTCTGTGTTATACTGCACAAAATGTTCCTATATCAGCTCTTACCTTGTAGTGCCTAGTATTTCTTTGTCTGTGTCATATTGCACGTGTTTCTCCAATGGCTCATACCATGTAGTACCTGCTATGTTTTTTTTTCACAAAACGGTTGTCAAGATCACAGATAAAAAGAGCAGTACAGAGTCAGCTGAAATCTTCGATATTGTTGTGGGATATAAAGCGGCGCGCGAAACTCCGGAGGTGAGCTGGATGCACTCTTGCGCATAAAATTTCATGTTGACCGATTTAATTAACCTATGTATTGGCAGATTTAAGACAGTTATGACTGATTTACACACTGTGATTAATGTGTGTGTGCGGGGGTCGACTGGGGCGTCAAATTACCGAAGCCGTAACCTTGGTGATGACTATATACTGATATATGTTATAGAATTTTATATATACTACTATTTATATGAAATATTCTAGTTCGGAAAATATGTGAATATATTAATGTGAAGTAATAAAGTATACAGTTAGGCTGGTTCACTCCGTATAACATAGTCGTCAAAACACTCCAATATGAAGAAGCTGGAATTAATGACGTGCATGAATATGGTTTAGGCCGAAGTCTATATATGCATTCAAATTTGTCGCTCACTTTTCACACATTTCCCTCATTATATTAGCACTACCCTAACTTGATCGTTCCTTCACCGGGTGTGTCAGTGTTGTTTATAAATTGTGTACGTAATCAGGTATTGAACAACGATGGGATCATTTATGGAATGCCACATTCAACTATCTGTTGAAAGGACCCAAATGTATCAGCCATGATTTTTATGTCCATTTGAACGAATCTTCTTACAAACATTCATCATTTGTCCACATTACTGGGAGGCTTCTGGGTTATTTTGCTGCGCAAGCACGCTAACCGACTGAGCTACGGAGCTCCCACCCCACCCCTTATCATTTGCATAAGAATAATTCTTAGAGGCGATTTGCATACTATTTCCTACTGGTTGCGGACTTGGTGCCAGCCTATTTAACCAGTTATATTAGCTTCTTTAATGGTGTAATGAAACCAGATATACGACATAAGTTTTTCCACAGTATGCCCGGTTTCCTCCGACTACACACTAAAATGACCAACACCCAATGCGTTTAATGGGCTATTAAACTTCAAACAAGCGTGTTTAATAAATATACACATATATTTATGTAAATAATTAAATATTATATTTACTCCATAAGCAGTATAAGGCTTAATGTGCACACACACTCTAAATAAACCATGCTGTAAAAAAAAAAAAAACAATAAAATTAAGACACCGTTCAATTATGTCAGTATGCATCACACATCTCTACTGACGCATATACAAGAATTGTATTTCTGAAGATTTACTCCCAACTTTAAATTCATTACTCACAAACAAAAGTATTTATTTTAATTTTATTTGTATTCTTGATGAGAACAATTTTCAATTGTCTCTTTGTACAAACAAAAACAATAACGAGATCCAAACTTTATATAGTTAATGCAGCCAATATAAACGCCATCACCTGCCCAAAAGAATAATTAACATACGGTCTAGGCCTTCCGTTAACCGATTAGTTCAACACGGTTATCAACTTTCTCTTCATTTAATTTGTTTTTCTTTAATTTTCAATTATAAATGAGAACAACGTGTCTCTTGTTTTCCCTCTGTACAAAAATAAAAGCATAGTGTCTTGATCATAACAAGCAGAAGTAACTATTCTGTTATCAGTTAAACGCTATCGTCTAAAATCCATACATACAAATGCTATACCATTAACTCGAGAGTTCAGCACAGCTGTCAACTTGTAATTTTCAGTTTTCTTTTAATATTTTTTTTTCTTTTCTTTTCCTTTTTTCTTGTATTTAATATTGATGAGAACAATTTGTAGGTTGTTGTTTTTTCTCACACCTCTTCTCCGCCGACCGCCTGAAATTAACCCGATTAGCTGGCTTTGGTTATACCGGCAGCCACGGCCACGTCTCGCCGTTGACGGGGGCCGGCGTAATGGTCGTCCTGCGTGCGGGGTTCCAGCTCCGCTAATGGCAGGTTGTAACGGCAGCCAAGCTCAGCGCCCTAAACGCAGGCTGAATATTTAACACGACACACTCCCCATCTCATTTTTCCACCTTCGTCATTGGCCGCGGCTTTCTCTCCCCGTTTTCCCGTTCAATACAGGCCGATCTGTTCCTGACGATGCTATATCTTGTATATAGGCCGGCCCTGTCGTGCGCAGTGCCGATCGAAACAAGGCGATCGGTGCGCAGCCCGTTGTAGACAGCCACTTATCTTAGCCATGCATCGTAGTACGTCAGTTACAAATTCCCCGTTGTTCCGGCGACACGGCTTCTGTGTGAGAGTGTGTGGGATCTCTTGAAAATGGTCGAGGCGTAAATGCTGTCTTCTTATATATCAAACCGACAGAAGGCGACCATCGGGATTTTTCTCTATTTATCTCCATCGAATTTCGGATTTCGGATTTCATCGGCTGTAGATACTGGACCCCGAAAGAATCGTGAAACATTTATTGCGGTGGATGGACAATTAGTGGAGACGTGCTCGCCACCGGAGCATATGTCGTGTCTATTGGCCGTCCGTCCATCCTTTTTATCCGGCCACTGTCATCGTCCTTTGTCTCCGGCTGTCGCGATACGCTTTGTCCTAAGCGTCACGGGCCCTTGGAACGTTCCAGGCAGCCGCGACTTCCCAGCGACCATCGGCTTCAAGACTCCTCCGTCTGTCGACTGGAAATCGGGCCGAGCAGGAGGAGGTCTAGCACGTTTAAGGATGCTCCTCGCCACGACCTATATATGACGGCACGGTTCAACGACGGCCCAAAGCAACAACGACGACAGCTGTTACCGGGAGAGAGGCCTCTGGGCCGGGAACGCGCAAGCGTGTGGGTCGCGTGCCGTGAAGGGGGCTGAAGCCTTTAACGTTGTTACTGTTCTATCTCCCTTATCAGGGTGCTGGTCGAGAGCTGTGGATGGCTCGGTGCGACAGCCCTAAATCAGCCTGTACTTTTTACTACTGTAGATAATTGTGGATACACCCCAGAGCGCCTCGTTAGCAGAGATATATACATTAATTAGGCTTGTCCTGGAGGACGGGAAAAGCCCCACGGTGGGACCTCCCCTGGAGGTTAAAACACAGAACGGCCCCTCCCCCCAACTTCCTCCTTTCCCCTTACCGGCCAGTAACTCGACTGGACTAATGATCTAAGCCACCCGACACTTTACAAACCTGCGGTCGTCCTGGTAATCGAAACACCTATTGAAAGCATTCGGCATCCACCTATTGTCTGCTATCCGAGGCAATCGCCTGCTAATTGTGTTCATAGCAGTGGCCGGCCGCCTTTCGCCGGGTTGAATACGGTCGACCGACACCAGGCCTAGTCATCAAGGCTGTACAGGTCGGTGTAGCGCTTTCTCTCCATACCAGATCCTGCGATCATAACAGGCAAGTGCTGCTGTTGTAAACAGGACTGGTCAGTGGGCTGGAGATCTGATGTAGTCGGACCTAACAGTACTTTTTGTGATCGCGTGGCTGCAGTTGCACGTGCATCGTCAGAAAGGCCTTCACAATATTGTACCAATACAAAGATTCACACCTCTATGATTTACACAGTTACAGAACTTGCACCAGCAGGACTTACACCTACAAGGTTGCACCTACAGGATTTACACCTACCAGATTGGACTACATTACACCTGTAGGAAACACACGCGTGATTCACCTTGACCAAGGGTCGTCACTGGATTATGTGACACGTATATAACGGATGTGGAATGAATGCAGTGGATATTGCATGGTAATTTGCATGACCCCGTCAGAAAGTTCAGTCATTTTGGAATATTTTGATTTATTAAAGCTGTTTAGGAAAAGGTCACCGTTGAAAACCTAAACAACGCAGTTGGTTCAGCTTGGCCTGGATATAGGTTTAATAAAGGAACTGGTGCAGTAGTTGGCTCTATGGAGTGATCCTTAAAACAGGCGGTGACAAGGAAAGGTGTACGACTGTTACGATCGAATGTCGCATCGCGCTGACTTCGGACGGTGCAGGATAACACGTGTGTCTTAGAAAAGTGTATTAATGGTTCGCAGGATTATTCCGGGTGGACCGATTGATGTACGATGTGCACACACGGTCAGTGGTTGGATTTAGTGTACACCATCTCCTTAGAGTTTTACGCCCGCAGTGTGCTGTAGGATAATTGTTCGCACACGGTCAGTTACACGATCGTGTGTAAAAGACCAACACTACGGTCGTTAGTAAGGTTGTGTATACACTTTTCAACATCAGCACAATGTGTACCCTGTCAACAGCAGGATTGTGTGTACAGTTTCGACGTTAGATCCGTGTGCACTCTGTCTTCAGTAGGATTGCGTGTACTCTGTCAGCATTAGAGTCCTGTACAGTGTTGACGTTAGATCTGTTTGTCCTCTGTCTGCAGTAGGATTGTGTGTACTCTGTCAGCATTAGAGTCGTGTATAGTGTTGAGGTTAGATCTGTGTGTACAGGGCCAGTGGCAGGATTACATGTCAGCAGCAGGATTGTGGGTATACTGTTGAACGTACATCATAAACGTAACGAAGGATAACCAAAGACTCGAGTCGGTTTGAAACCAAATATAACACGGCGACGGAGTAAAGGTATAGAAGGAAATTATCCAAAACTTCAGAAAGGGATTCTGAGTGGAGATTTGTTGGCGCAAGTGGTGTAAAGTGGATTTGGAAGTGTTACATTTCACAGATAACTGTTTCACGTCTGATGAAGATATCAGTGGCGGCTGTTGCAAGCCGACTTTGCCTGCAACGTGGAAACGTGTTGTACCCAGCAGATGGTCAGATTTAACGCTCGCCATGTGTACTAGCAGGGAATAGGCTGTTCGATATCTGCCTCCATCGGGTGTGTACGGGAGCATTGACCGCTATCTGCCTATCGCTAGTGCCAGGGTGCTGCAGCGCCCGAGCTTGTAACAGTCGCTGAGGTTTGGCACAAACTGCCCTCTAGGTGTAAGGTTCGTATTTATATTGCATCTGCTATGAAGCTGATCGAGCACAATATATGCACATTAAACCTGCCATTTCGAATATTGTACACGAGAAACTGAAAGATGGACACAGACCTATGTATATGGAAAGTGTCCATTAATATGCTTTAATTCTTCACCTGCTCACTCGTTCTTCTCATAAGCACGAAATCAGTGCATTCGACTCTGTGTGTGTAATATATATTTATATACATGGATATATTTAAACAAGCTGGTTTCTACCTTTAACAGGTGCTTGCGACCGAGAAGCCGGCAGACCAAACCGATGCGACTGTAGCTTCTCAGCCTATATACATACAACCGTGGTCGCTGTCCAAACAATAAACTCAACAACAACAGCAGATGGTACTCTTGTTTTCTTACCTATTCGAGATAAATTGCAAGCTGCGCCAGATGTGGAACGTGTTCACATCAAAATTTAAAATGGTGGATTGTAGGAAAAGCTGTATGGAAAACACCGTTATAGCTTCAGGCTCGAGGGCTTGTTAGAGAACAGTCGTACACATTAGTTTTCACTTCTGCCGACAGCGTGAGTGTGTGTGTGTGTATAAATATATGTATACATGCATATACATGCGGGAAGTTGTATTGGACGCTTCACAAGGTGGGTAAAAAAGATAGTGTGTGTGTGTGTGTGTGTGGAAATCCACGGAACTACGAATGTCGCTGTCCACCGTACTATGAATGCATGTTAGATGCAAATGACGAAACGTTTTGCCCTTTTATAGGTGTAGTTGCGTCGCCTTTTATTTCCTCTGGATTTACGAAACAACGCCTGGGAATATCTGAAAGGGTGACGAGGGATCGAGTTGAGAGCTATGAGGACCCCGTCCCTATATTGGTTTGTTAGATTGAGATGAAGAAACAGAACGTTAGGACTCTGTCTCTGATCGTATGCACATTTACTTACCTACTTGTCGGTGCGGCTGTCTTCGACGCACTGGAGTCGGAATTCGAACTGGAACAAAAACAACGGCTTCTAAAGGAGGAGGAAACCATTGTTAGTAGATATAACATATCGGATGAGGACTTTGAAATTCTCCGGAGGAACGTGATCAAAGCTATGCCGTACAAAGCGGGCACACAGTGGAAATTTTCCGGGGCGTTTTACTTCGCCACCACAGTGATTACGACGATCGGTAAGTAGTCTGTGATTTTAGCTTAAATAATTAGACATAATGATTTGTTATCAGTTCCCAATTATTATTATTGCTATTATTAGTAGTAGTAGTAGTATAGCTCTCTGCAAGAAGAACCTGCTTCACTTTTAGCAACTATGCAACGACGTGCTATATTTATTTATTTGTTTGTTTGTTTACTTATTTATTTATTTACTTATATGATTAATGTTTTATGCCATACTCAAGAATATTTCACTTATACGACGGCGGCCAGCATTGTGGAGTCCGACGGAAAACCACGGCCATCCGCAGGTTATGATGTGCTATATAACATCACATAGAACCAATATTACCATATTTATGTTTAGATGCATTGCTCTGAGATGATGATGGCGTATAATGTGTCGACAGCTGTGGTATAAATGTCTCATATCTTCAAGAATACTGTTTCTTTATGTTTACATACAAATAATGTGTAACGTGCCCACAAAATGATGTTAACGTCATTGTTTCAGGACCAGTATTGCACCAAACAAAAGCTGCATTATATGTCGACAGATACATGATGCCAACGTTATGTAATGTGTCAACAAAAGCAGTATGAGTATCTGATAATTCCAGGACCGGTATATTGTTTCACGTTTAGGTATACAGTGTGTGAGACGCTGTATGATAATGCTGACGAAATATATAAATGTGTCATATATATACTCGGACATTATACAATTTGGACTTCGAACACTACAAAATATCCCGCGCCCCTATTCCCATGCAGAAAGTCCTTTGGCCAGCATTGCGTGTCCTATAGATATATTGCATGTCCTATGGACAATATTGCGTGTCCTGTAGACAATATTGCCTGCCTTTAGACAGAAAAATCTCATCACGTCGGACATATACACCTCAAATGGTCTACAGCACAAATGCAGAAGAACGCACTTTTGACAAAACTTATTATGAAATCGTGATTTTTTCACTATATGCTATTTTGCACCCAGGCTGTTATACAATAACCTAATCTTCTATATGTATTAAACAATATATCATGCGTCAGTGGTAAGGAAACACCACTCCACATACGAACAGTTACACGCCGATACACAGTTTGCATTGTAGCATTCGACATGTGTGCGGACTGCCAACAGACAGCTTACCATCTCCGCTTGTGTATATAAATGTGTATACCTGTCTGCGTATCACCTGAACTCTCTAGTATGCGTCCAGATATCCTCACCTTGATTGCCGTAAGCCGCTGTGTATGTATATCGATCTAGCATATATACCGTCATTTGTGATGCCCTATTCACACTTCGTATTTATGCCTTTTCACATATACAATGGCCCACCTCGTGTGTAATGTATATCCAACTGTGGCGCAGTGAAGTATAAGGCATCACGTGCGTGTGAAATCGTTCATGAACTGTTCGTCTTGTCAAATTGTATGTAGGACAATTAGTTTACGCGCTATTGGGAATAACGGTGTGCTTGGAAGATGTATCGTAACTTGACAACAGATAATTAGTTACCAAATTTAGCATAGGTTCGAATGCTTCTCAGAAAAGCGTATCCAGAGTCAGCGAGACACATGCATGCATGTCTACCCGAAAACGTAGCCCTGGAACCCCGGTTGCACGACGACGCCCTGGTTCCACAATGTCATTTTCCTATCTACGAGTTGCATTCTCCACAAGGCGGGTGTTTTCGTATGGAAATTCCTCTTCCGCGTCATCGGCCAGGTGCACATTGTCAACCTGGTTCCCGATACTGACAAACTCAAACGGAAAATATTGTGAATGCCCTCAAGTGGCGGTACTCATAGCAGCTTACTGAATGTCCACAAAATCCAAATATCTTAGGAAGAATTGATGTTATGCCATCGCAGACAGTATCGTGTCACAGCAAGCGGCCAACTGAGGTACTTTTACTTCAGCTTTCAGCTGACAAATTGTTGTGTTTGAAGTATTTCGCTTGAGTTATCTACTGAAATCTAACTGACCGGTCCCAGAGCCGTGAAGACGGTGCCAACCTATCATGTCTTCACGATGATAAGGTGTACGGCTGTCCGCTAAGGTTGAAGAATCCAGGCATTGCTTGTACGGAAAAATTACACAGTGGCTATGTAAGAAATATATCCCATTATAGTCGAAAACTACATGGATACACTTGTATTTATCAAGGTTAACTCTGTTTGAGGTGGGGGGGGGGATATGCGTTACCGGTTCATCCAGTTCTTATGTAATGAGCGGTTTCTCTCAACGCCAAGCCTGGGCAAATGAAGTTGCCATCTTCACTATGTTGTTATTTCGCATCAATTCCTTATTGCGTTTAGTGCACTTTTTATTGCGACGCTAATGTAATACCAAAGAAAACCCCAGTACAGTGAGACGTCAACACGTCAGAAACTCCTGTATAATAGTATCCTTCCTGCCTAGTCAGTAATGCAGGACCCAAGCTGTGTCGTGTGTTTTGGAATCCTGCCCTTACCGTCCCGCTTGGTGGTCAGACCTCACAACGGTGACGTGTTATTCGTTACTCATGCATTGCACGAGAACAGCGGTCAGCTCACTTTGGACCCTAACCGCCATTGCGAAGGTTAAGGTGCCTCATTCCCTTTAATTTGGCTTGGGACGCTCGCCAAACACATGGCTATAAATCTTTAAATGAGTGTAAATATACATGCCTCCATGATACCACCATGATAATAGCAATGGATAATATCATGATGCCACCCTGGTAATATGAATAGATAATATCATGATACCACCATTGTTGTAATATTATATTGTTATAATGTTTCTAATAGCTATAAATAAGTATTTATATAGCCTACTCACCACTATGTCACTAAACATTTCTTGATGTATCGGATTGTTCTAGCACTTATACACTGCTAACCTTAAAAAAAGAAAACAAGCACGTGTCATTTTTCATTTTTGTCAATTATTCACGTACGCCTAACGGACAGTGTCGAACCGTTAACAGGACAGGTATAATTAATACTTGAGTTAATGATATCCACACATTTTCACTCAAGATTGTGTGAAAATCCGTAAAATTCTTGGTCAGTAAAATAAAACAGGTGCAAGGAATAATATACTTTACACGGAATTATAAAGTACATGCCGATGTCTGAGAGCGAGGGTGACAGACTAGAAATACACCTGGTCAGATTTTGTTGTCGAAAAACGATCAACAGTGTCTCTTGTGGACCACAACAGCTTATCAAAGCGCAACTGAGATATATATTTGATTATTGAGGCCATACATACTGAAATAATATACGATTTGGATACTGATTTTAATCCCTAAAACATTGTGTCTTTTCGTCATCAATGAAAACCGTTGACTGTTTCTCTTTGCATGAATCCGTCCAATTTTTTTTATTTTATTTTTTCTACTTGCTTAGCTCTTTGGTCGTTTGTGTCATTGGTCGATTTGGAAACTGACCTTGCGATTATTGTCCCGGAACGTCCATTTTGGATGACGACAGTTACATGAATGTCGGTTTCGACGCCTTGGTTTAATGGTAGATTTGTGTAAGTGTGTGTGCGTTTGATGGATGGTTTGTATTGAGAGGAGGTCGGTCGGTGGATGTATCGATTGTTTAGTAAAAATATGTCCCCAAACCGATTAAAAATCCGCCCAGTTTACACGCATATACTGTGTTGTATTTCAAAACACTCCATCGATTTTATGTTGTGTATATGTACACAGGCCTGTAAAGCATGCCAGTGTGTTTCGACTTACTCGGGCAGGATGCACTAGAAAATATAGAAGCATAAGTGATATGTAAGTGTATGTGAGCATAAGAATCATATACACTTACATGTAAACTATACGCTGTATCTACTTCACTGGAGAACAATGTATCCAATTTAGATAATTGGCGGAAGACCAACTTTCGAGTGTGTTGTTTTAGGCTAGGTAAGTAAGTAAACAAATGTGGAAACCAAGGGTGTTGTTTGTGGAAATGAATTCCGAGAAAAGCTTTAATTGTGTGCTCGAACAAAAAGCTCCCCAAGTTGATGGTACTTGCTTTGAAGTTTGTTATCACAGTTGTTCTACTCTGTTGAAGTTCAAATTGTTTCTGCATTACCTGACAGGCGAGATACGTGTTAACGATGTGTGGCATTTTGTGTATGAATCTGAAAGACTACTGCACAGAGAATGAAACCAGGACTGCTACGATGGATCGTCGCACGTAACTGTTGAAATCCGGGCTTTTGTCAATTTATCTCAGTGGGTGTTTTATTATAATTGTTCACGCAAAGGTATAAATAATAGCAATCCCCCCAACCCGCACCATGACTTAATAAGAATTGCTATATATTATACGTATGTTATACGCCAGTGGTCCAGGCGTCGTACTGTAATCATATCTGTGCATTCTTTAATCACATAACGGCATGTTTTGTAGCTATGCATATGTGACAACTGTTCTATCCAGGCAGTCAGATCTCGACTTGAGACTGCTTACTCTGACAATATATATAGAGCCTGTGAGAAACTTTTTGTACACGAATCTGTAATACAAGCCTTTCTGTGTATTCTAAAATAACAACGTGCTCGATACATTTCGTAACGGTATATTTACGTGGCGCAATTGTGATGAGATAATAAACATGTCAACCTTGTGAAATAATTTGTGTGTGAATCCGTAACACACGGAGTATTGACAATGACACGTCTTTTATTCTGTAAGTAGAGCGTCGTATTCATGGGTTGTAACGATACATATGCATTACAATATATAAATTCTGCGTAGTATACACAGATGCAGGCCTGTGATGTACACTTGCATAAATAATCCATTATATGTAGTTGAACGACACTCCCATTTTCTCGTGCGTATAATCTTTCTTCCACTTGCTCATCTATCTAGCCCACACCTGTGTTTAATATAGCCTTTATCATGCAGCACATGGGATGTCACAATATATGTCGGTTATCACATAAATGTACGAGTCTGTTGACGTTGCGTAATGCGTTTTTAGCTCACGCATGCGTGCATACGTCATCCTATTTACCCTTTTTTGGGGGGGGGCTGTTCCGTAGCACAATACATGCACGCAACCACATGTTTTATTTATTTATTTATTCATTTGTTTATTTATTTATTTATTTCTTTATTAATAAATATGTTTTACGCGGTACTCAAGAATATTTCACTTATACAATTAGCATTATGATGGGAAGAAATCGGGCACAGTCCAAGGCAGCGAGCATTACGCATCGTTTGAGGAAACCGGGAAGAACCCGTGGGAAACCCTCGACAATCCACAGGTTGCTGGCGGACCTTTCCACGTACGGCTCGAGATGAAGCCAGCATGAGCTGGACTTGACCTCACCGCGACCGCATTGGTGAGAGGCTCTTGGGTCATTGTTTCTTCGCTAGCACGCAAATCCCCTCGGCCACGAGGGCCCCGCCACATGTAATAACTCCTCGGTGATGTAACATTGAAGACATAATTTGTGCGATACTTTTAGTGTATGTCTGCCTATAGACGTGTTCTATTTCTACCACAAGCCGACGCACCACTATTCGGGACGATGTGTACATAAGCGTTTCATATATATATATATATGGACGAGGATAATAAGCCGTGAAGCCGGGAAACGCGAAACTGTTTTACTGGTTTAGTTAGTCGTGGTAGCTGACGAAAAAAAAATCGAGACAATCTGTTATAGCACTCTTCACTGTACGTTCATCCGAGTTTTATGCTTTTGTATATCCGGTAATCGTCGAAGGAATTACATATAAAGATTTAGGATTGCAACTCAAGAAGTGTGATATCTGTAATTGAAGTCCATGATGTGTTTGGCTGTCTGGAATAATCTGTTCATCATGCATGGCATGCATTGCAATATCTAATTTAATCCGAACCGTTGAAACTGAAGATACGTCATATGCAGCTGCACTTTTTATATCTCCTGTTCCATAACAAATGTATGCGTATCTATGCGCATGTGGTAAGGTTATCTAGTTTGCGAAATTCATGCAAGACGAAATCGGGCTTAATAAAATAAGCAAAAACTAACTCCGAAGAAATTCATTTTGACGTTCTCAGTATTTAAAGTCGAAATACTTTGCTTAGTCTTTATGCTAAGCTGTTCAGTGGATCAACTAGAAATCAGGCTTTTAAACCTGGATTTGCATGTCGTGAAACAGGCATGTTGCGGTCATCTTGGAAACAAATGCACGTTAAGAAATCTGATGTATATATCATCACCTCCGCCCAGTTTCCTCCCACCGTAATGCTGGCCGCCGTCGTATAAGTGAAATATTCTTGAGTATGGCGTAAAACACCAATCAAATAAATAAATAAACAAATATATATATATATCATTACATGAAGTGTTACGATTTGCATGTTTGTTTTATTGATCGAATAACTGACCAGGGTTACAGGGCACATTTCGTGACCATGCACAATTCCTCTGCTACAGAATGTCGGCGGTTTCGTGTGTTACATGCCACACTACATATCTACACGAGACTCTACCCCCACCCCACCCCCATCGCCCCTCGCCCTTAACCGATCCCCAGACGGCCATAAATCATCCGGGGATCGATTCGTCGATGGTTTACCCAGCTGCAGGGAACTGGCTGATTGATAGCCCAGTGAAGCCTGTCTGTTCAGTCGATAAGAAGACATCCCGTATCGATTAACGTGCTGCCATTAGCGCTCTGTATATAACGTACCGCACATACGACACATCCACACAGCTTCGATTCTTAAACAATCCGAAAACAATTCGAATTTCCTGACCATCAAAGTAACTCTCTTTTCGTCAGTCAAAATATGAGGACATTATATTTCTTTTCTTTTTTCTTGCCGCGGCTATGTTGCACATACAGCAGTTTTCCAGGCCACAACAGAGAGATATATTATGTCGTGTATAAGTGCAACATAACGTGATGTCTGCATGGCTTTATAATCTTTACATAGTCGGTTGTGTTAACAGAAATTCGAACTGTTGTTCTTAAATAGCTCAATAAATTAACCATCAGCTGTTTTTCGCCTCAATCGTCGAGTAATATTCTTAAAGGTTGGTTATCCACTGAGTGTTTTGCTTCGGCACGGTCCCACCGGAATGAAAAATCGCATTGAGTTGGTGACAAAGTTTCTAGTGTTTACCTCTCCACGCTGAAAGGCGTGTTCAGTCGGCTTCAGTCCGGTCTAGTCGTGAGTGATCTGACCGTGCTAGATATTTTGTAAATAAAAAGGTCAGGCCCAGTCGGGTGTTATGACGTTCTTTCCACTAGTGTATCCACCCCTACGACAATCGTCGGTGTACATTATAAATGAGGACATACATTGCGTGGCAATCTTTTCTTTTGTCAATTTTTACTTCCATAAGTCCTTAGAATTATGCCGTAAATTGTCTGAGCTGTATTTCTATGTATCAATATATTCACCTTTCATCAACCATTCCACGGACATATGTCGTGCGAACCGTGTATTGCGCAGGATCTTGTGAACGCCCAATAAATATAACTTCCTGCAGACGCAGTCAGTGATCTTGTGGTTTAGCCGCTTTCACAATGCCATCTTAAGCGGAAAGCCGGCGGGGTTGTGTATACGATATACAGAAGTTGCATGGAATACTTGTCATTTACGGGTAAATTATTAACTGATTTAGCGCTTGATTACTATTGGCACAAAGACACAGTTCTGTTTACCATCATTCCGTTGGTAAGGGGGGGGAGAAAAAATGGCTCCGTCATATTTTGCATCCCGCTGTCCCGCTACTGCGTTTTATTAGAGATATGTAGAAGCATGCATAAATTTGCGTTGCCATGACAACTTGTTATAGATTGTACACTCCGCATATTTTAAGCAATGAGCAAGCGTTTGTCTGGGTCATAAATAGTGCATTGGGTTCATTCCCCCACCACTCTTCTTCATCTCGACCCCACATCGCACCCCACCCCATCATCTCCACTGTGTGAGCCCCAGGGTTATATGCCTCTGACATACTGCCACTATGGAGATAGCACGCCTTTCTGTGTAGCCCGCTATAATTTCTCCTTTGTGATATATATTTACACGCCAACATACTCCGCTTTTTAATGTTTGAACGCTGTAGCTGGGGCGAGTGCAGGTTTTGTATACCCGATCCAGCTCTTGAATTTATCCACAGCGCCGGCTGTGGACTGGAGATGATTTACATTTAACAAGTCTAAGGCTTCGGCTCTCGCGCGAGAGCAAAGACGTCGACCACGTGTCAGACGTCTAAAAATAGCCTCGACAGCATCTTGCTGACAAGCCGTTAACCCCATGTATCGTAAATGGCTGGCACTATTTTTACATCGCCGACTATTTTTAGTTTTTATAATACGAGAACTTACTCACTGGCTGCAGTTAGGTCAGCGGGCCACCACTGTGTCTGTTTGATCGGCGCGCGTGCGTACACACATCTGCCAGGGTCGTATGTATACCAACGGATGATTTGGCGGACATTTTGAGCCATCTGTGCAGGTACACCAGCATTTGTCCATAGTGGACACCCGCGGTGCATGATGGTGGGAAGAAGTATTAGCACACCCTCTGCCCCCCCCCCCCTTCAACTCCTCCGGCTCTTGTCCAGTCCACACACGCACACGCACACACACTCAATCTCCCAGTCTTGTCCACTTCCTCTGTCTTACTTCTCATACTCATTTTCATATCTAGTGTATACGTGACTTTCTTTACGATTGTAATTGTGTATGTCTTTTTTTTGTTTTGTTTTTAATGTTGTATTGGATTTTAACACAGTACTTAATTTTTATCACATTTGTATTTACTTTAAATCCTGATAATAACCTTTGCCAACCATTTTAAAGAAACAGGGCAAGTAGTTTTATTTTCACCCCTCCTCGAAATATTCAGAAACTGGCTTGTAACGATTTTCATTTAATTTCACATCACATATAACCTAGACGACTGTTGCCAGGGCGCATGGCCGAAATTTCTTCGTTACGGGGCAATCAAATCCGCGTGGCTAGTACCATAGATTTAGTCAAATATGCAAGCCGAAAACTCTTTTGAAATCACGTTTCCTTCTTTCTGGTATAGGTGAGATGAAACTAATAGTGTCTATCGCATGCTCCTGGCTCAGACCTAGCCATGTGTTATCTCTCTCTTGTATATGGCAGAGCTTGTTCGTGTCAATTTAGGCATGACTTAGTACTTGGAGCATTGACAAGTGATTGTCAAATTTATCATTCATATCCCGAAATCCGTAGTTTGATTGATTTCGCTGTTGTGATTATCGATCATTGGCTGAAATCAATGGGGCCGTCAGCCTAACGACACTGGCGAACGTGTCGTATTTGACAGCTGATGTGAAGTGGAACATGTTCATCAGCCGACGGTTTTGGAAAGTGCAAAAAAAAAACTTTGAATAACGAAGGCCCTTATGCTGTAGATTGTTTTAATTATTCACCATACCTACACCAATCATGTAAATACGAAGAGATGCTTTGGCGATTACCATCTGTTTTCTTATACGTGTTCGTTAAGAATGCATGGGCCTCTCGTGAACTCACGTATAGGTAACACGTTGGTTTCGCCCGCGGCTGATCAGCATTTGACCGGTGAGTTGCTAGGCTCGAATCCGGCTCCCTCTGGTCACTTCACCCTCAGCTTCAACCAAAGACCTTCGTCACTCATGTATGGCGAACGATGATGGTTTTATTCCAGGAACTTTTCCATTGACAAACCTGACCGCCGTCGTGTATACGGACGTTTCTTGATTGCATAATTCATTTGGGAGCTAACAGACAGTCTGAATAATTTTTCATTGGTAATTCAGATTTATGGCTGGTATAAGCCTGATTTAGTAATAATAAATCAGTACCAATAATAAAAGTAAAAAAGAGGAAACTGAATTCGAATACGCGATCGCATTGGTCAATTAAATTGGCCTTGAGCCATGGCTTGAACAATCCGATACATTGATCCCTCAAGAATTTTCTTGAGTGCTGCGTCAAGCAGAAATTAAAGGAATAATTACATATCAATAAGTAAACGAACAAAAAAGCATGCAGTTTATCTTCTGACATATTTCAAGGCGATGCATCTCCTTACTTAAGTCAGCTCACCTAAAACATAAATCCGGAATTTTTTTATTTATTTTTTTTTTGTTGGGAGAGAGGATTGACGAATTTACATTTTTATTTAAATCAAAATAAGATCAGTACAAGTTATTGATCAAAAAGTAAAAGTTATCGTCTTATTTCGCTGGAATTACAAGCAATGTCAGCATTTCAGTCACATATTGTTTCATTGTAATTAATTACGCCGGAGATTATTCCACTTTCCCTTCAGTAAAACCAAAAACGTCAGCTGTGGCGACCGCCTAATAGGTATAACAGTGCACTGACTGTCGGGTATATCGCCTTAACGAAAGCTTTACGTGACAAGGGGACTTGTCATCTACGCAATATCCCAGGGGCCTGTTTTAATGCATAAATTCTGGTACGGTTGTCCTCGTTAAGCCTCGGTCCGACAATTTGTGCGATCGTAACAAATAATGAAAGCAAGTCTCGTGTGACCACGTGGCAGAAAGCGAGGCGTCTGCAGATCAACTCGAAACATGGCACGTTGATCTTGCTGGGGAGAGCGGGACAGAGAGAGAGAGAGAGAGAAAACATTGATTGGTGTAATTTGGTGACATATTTCCCCTTGATTTCACCCAGAGGTCCAAATCTCCAGGTCCTGGAACATCGACGAGACAGAGCTAGAGCTGACATGGTAACGAGACGAAATCACATGCTTGAACTGATGTATATGGCGCTCAAAAAGGTCCCTAGCGACTGCTAACAAGGTAAATTCACAGTGTCACGAAAGTCTCTAGAAATCAAATCCATATACTCCCTCGAAGAAGAAGAAGAGGAGGACAAAAAGTACGACTATATTGGCCGTGAACTTTCTGCAAACCGTTTGTTGTTTTTGCTCTTTTGTCCACAAGGGCCTTCGCGCTGGATCGTGTGTCTAAAGAGGTGTCCACTTGGTCGGCGATTGGCACTCTAGCATGTGAGGAGTCTGCCAATCCAACGACAGACACCATCACTGGCTGAAGGACAATCTCACCAGCGATCTTGCCACTGTCTTGTTTTATATGAAAATTAAATGTTGGCTAACACGATTTTTTTATTATTTGACTCATTTAACGCCATACACAAAATTTTTTTAATTATACAATGGTGGTCAGTTTTATCTTTGGAGAAAATCGGAATGTCCATGTTAAACAACTGACCTTTGGCAACTTATTGCCAAACTTTCGCACGTGTAACGTACAGATAAATTCAGTCCATGTAAGCGGAATAAATAAGCATACATGTAGCATATGTTGCGGCTCAGGGCCTCAAATCTATCATATTCCTTAGTTGTTGAAATCTTACAAACACGCAAGATAAAACCTGGGGCTTTCTCCCAGTTTACTTTATGCTTTTTTACCGGGTATGATTTTGCACTGGGAAACATATCTTAAATATTTATTTATGAAATTTTCATCTAAAGTATTACTGCAAAAAATATGCTAATGTAAAATTGTTTTATGAAAGGAACATCTGTGTCGTTCCACCTTGATGTTTAATCATGTACCATCTGGCAAGAAAGTTTTTCATAACTTTGCCCTAAATATTGATGTTCTCATCGATTTGTACGTTTATTTTATCCCAAAATAGCTCAGAAAATGTCATAATGTGCATTCTCAGATAAATTGTCTTTGGAGCCAATACAAGGGTGGTATTTTCGGTGGGGGACAAGCATCATTTTTTGGTCCATTGAAAACAGTTCCAAGGAATTAACAAGAAAATAATCAAACATTATAGAGGATTGGTGAAGGGAGGTAATATTGCATTGTGGTAAACAGTTAACATGATTGTCAGTTTCTCCGTCTTTCAGTCTTTGATTCGATCGGTCAGCCAACCAATTAGTCAAACATCCAACCATTCAGTTATTGATTCATTAAGTCATTTTGGCCCACAGCGAATTAGAGATGCCTCTTATGAGTCAGTGAGTCGGTCTGCTAACGGGCCGATGAAAAGTCAGCCAGCCAGTCAGCCCAGCAATAAGTCACTCAAGTCATTCAATCAGTGGGTCAGTCATTCAATCAGTCGGTCAGTCATTCAATAAGTCAGTCAGTCAGAAGGCCGACCAGCGAGCCAGTCAGTCAGCAATGCAGCCAGCCAGCCAGTCAGTCATTCAGAGATGGATGAGTCATTGTGTCAGTAAGTCTGTCAAACGACAGCTACTTAGTAATTCAGCCTGCCGTGATCACTCCACTTAATTACTACAGTCATTTAATCAGTAAGCCAGTCACCTTTTAAGTGACTTAGTCATTTACTCGGTTACTTGGTCTGTCTGTTACTTAATCGGTTAATGGAGAGCATTCTTCGGTTGACATGACGCGTTAATGCACGTAATACTGTACATAATAGTCCTAATTGTCTCAAATCGAATTATACACGGGATTACCGAATAAACAAAATCTGCTTTATACCGGCTGAAAACTGCGCCTCCTAGATATAATGTGCAAATGGTTATAAGAAGTGAATGTCCACCAAAATAAAGTTTTCAGTCATACTTTCTCAGGCTGTCAGGGAAGTGCAGCCGGCACCAACGTCTGAAACAAAGCAAGCGGATTAAACTCACCGGCACTCCTCCATATCGTACAGGGGGATACAAGTGCATGTGTACCAGAAAAGCAACAAAAGGCGTACCTGGGGGAAAAAAGAAAACCAGTGGCGGAAGTCAGCTTTAATTTTTTGGGCCTCCCCTCTTAAGTACACAAGTACAAGATATATGCCTTAATTATCTGTCTAATGGAAAATACTAACTCTTGTGCGTGGTGACGTCTGGACAAGCAGTTTATATGGCTACTTGATATGAACACATGGACCTGTTGAAGTTAGAGCTGCAAAACATCACAATGTGGCCTATTTTTACCCGCGGACGGTTGTTAAACTACCTAGTAAGCCTGATCACGATACCGGAATAACTCAATCTCCCAAACGCCCTATATACAGGCGATATTATCCGCTGTTTTGATTAATGATATCTATAAATAACAGGACTAAACTTTCCAGGCTCGAAGCTGTCCGGCAGTACATCATGTCGCCAGCTAAACCTCTTTTGGAACCTTTTATTTCACAAATAATGCATGATGGTGTGGACAGTGTTTCATTTTACTCATTATTCACCCACCTTCAAAAAGTTTCTGTGCGTTTCATTTCCCTTTTTATAGTGACTATCGAGTCCATAGAATGAACTATGCGGTGTAGCGCCATATACTATTTGTTATGTCATCCCGAATTCCTTTCAAAATGAAAGAAGCGACAAATTCGACAGGAAGGTTATTTTTTTTCATTTTGACTTTCAGATTGCCTTTGAATCTGAATACTATGCTTGCATTCGTATAATTCTTTAAAATCATATCAAAACTGGCAGCCAATCACCTAGTTTTCTATCCCGTATGGTGTCCTCCAAACTACAGGCGTATGGCAGCTGTGGGAAGAGCTGCTTATGGACAGCCGCCAAGGGGCGGGGCTAACGCTGTCCAAGCTGTAGGCGTTTTCGCGTGCATTCAAGGATAACTGTGGGCGAATAAAATAACGGAACTGTTGAGTTCGGAAATTAAGCCTATGCTTAGACATCAAAGTAGCGTTCAGTGTGTCATTGAATGCAGATATAGAGATTGTGTATGAATTGAGACATTACGGTCATCCTCCAATTCGGAAATTAAGTTTACCTTTGAATTTAGGCATCAAAGCATCGTTGAATTTAGATGTTGGGTTTGTCGTTAAAAGCAGATATTGAGGTTGTCCGTGAATTTGGACATTAAGGCCACTTACGAGTTTTTAGACATCAAAGCTTCTATTTCATTATGGACATGGGACTTCCACATTGGAGTTTCTTACCTTCAAATCTGACATCCGTGACCCTTGATTTTGAACTTTGGTTTGGATGTAGACATTAAGTTTGGTTACCTTTCAGTGTGAACATTGAAGTTATGCTTGTCATTTATAACGGGGAACCTTTCCCGCTGAAAATAACTCAGGCCCAAGCCGTGTAGTCTGTTGTTCGCTCCTGCTTAGTGGTGAAGATTTGCGAACAAGTACTCGCGCATTCCTGTATTACGAGGGATCAGTCCGGTTTGGAACCGAGATGTCACAGGACTGGTGCTGGTAATCTGTTACGAGAAAACAATGGTCAATTCGTCTTGGACTCGCGTTTCCATTGCTGACGAAAGGCACCCGATTTATAGTTTAAACATCTGAACTATCCGTAAGCATATATGCGATGATCATCTACCACAACCCAAGGATTAGCTTAAAACTTGACGTCATTATTGGAAAAACTCTGTTGAAAAGATTGGTCTTCCAACAACTGGCACGTACATGAATACAATCTGAGCCCGACACATTGTGCCTGAATGACCAGCTTGATCTCTGGACAAAGGGAAAATGTGTTCCCTGATGTTTGGGCTGAGGCCCTGCTATTTGAGATCAGTCCGATCTTCAGACTTGTCAGAGCACACTGAAGGGATGTGGTACTTTGGTGATGGAAGTAAATCTCTTGGATTGATCTCGGTTCTTCTCCTCCTCCCTCCCCCCCACGTCCCCCCTCCCTACTATTGCCTCCTCTATTCAGTGCGTCTGAACCCCCTCACGGGACACCCAGGCAGTGCTTTATCTTGTCCATCTAGGGCAACTCCCCCAGGTAGGTATCAATATTGATTCGCGATCTTCAAACCTGCTGCGTATTTCCAAGGTTCCCGGTGTATGGAGCCTCCATTATATATAAGTAGATGTTCATATCAGTTCTAACACGTGATATTCAGCGTAATGGCGATAGCCACTGTGCGATTTGTGAAGTGCCCAAAGTCAAAACAAAAATGATTACGCCATATCCAGCAGCAGGATTGGCTGAAAACAAGAATATATATGAAGTACGTAATCGTCTTTAAACCACTTATAAGCAAAACCTAAACAGTGTAGAAAAATATTTTTTGCAGAAGGAATGTCTGGTCACTAAACTCGATTAGTCACATGTTTGTCGTTGCTGTTGATTTCTTTCTGCCATATTACTTTTTTAAGCTGCAGAGCCTTTGAGTACGCCGAAAAACACCTTGCTAATAACGTGGACGACATCCTTCGACACACAAATTTTACCCTTTAGTGGGTCACATGTATACACCAGTTTGAAAGTTCCTCGGGGAAATCTTCACACAGTATATATATATGTATATTAAAATTCGTTTCACGTTGGACAGTTATCGTCGTCAACAATGAAACAAATAAATATCTACATGTAATTTACCTTGATGTTGGATTTAACCACCGAATGGCAAGACATGGCGTGCGTATGCAAGGTTAATGATGGATAACGCAGCCAAAACTTTTTTCGCCCTGGTTGCTTTGAATGACAAGCCTAATGACTTCCTTAGGCTTCTGTCGCCATTTCTTATACATGACGAAGATAAGTTTTCAATGCTCATTAAGCAAAGAAGTGGGGTTTAATGTGATCAGCTCAGTGACCTGCAATTAAGTTTAAATAGCATGACGTCAACGTCATCTTATTCAAGCTCCTGAAGAGCAGAGTAATTAGTTTGGAAGTGTTTAACGTTTGACATTTAAAGGATGATGTCGGAAAATGTCACTGGCCATACTAAGGGAAAGGTTTCATGAAAAAGCATGAATGCCTTTAGTGCGCGTTTATGCTGTAACTTGAAGAGCTCTTGCTGAACAACGCGCCCGTTGAGATAGTCTTCCACTTCGTTACGACAAATACGATGAGTTAGAGTGATTTTATAGTCACATTTGCTTTATTATCCAGTAATGAAATTGATAATTTTATTTTGCTGACATGCCACCGAACTCATTCTAGGCCCAGCTGCAGCTGCAAAAATGTGTTACATAGAAAACAGGCGAATGACTTCAAGCTCTAACAGGAAGCCGTTCAGCTTGACCCTTCTGTTGGGAAGGACCTTTTAAATATTTCGAGACTACGCTGTGCAGTCAATAATTGTTGATTGAAGCATTTTTGATGACGTTTTGCGAACAAACTGATAACGTATTACCCATGCATGGCCAGTGAACGGTGGTCAGTATTGCTCGGACAACAGCCAGCTACCTGAGGATCGACGTGTTTTTCTCAGTATCCTCTCACCATGATGTTGGCTACCGTAGTATGCATGAAATATTCTTGAGTACGTTGTAAAGCGTCAGTGAGATAAATAAATAAACTATGATTCTACCAGTTCATGCTCACTAGTTGCGCGCTACTGGGTTGCCCGTAGACCATTTGCAGTCTGGACCATCGATATGCTGTGTATGAAGTAGGCCGGAGGGGACATTTATCGCTCCAATGTCGTCTGTGTTATCTAGCTCGTCTTATCCCTTTTGGTCGATTCGTCTTGATCCGTGACCTCTCCTGTGGGACTAGGTAAAAATGGACGAGCAGAAAAACGAACTTAGTGGCTGTTTTATGGAGACGTTGCCAACCTAAGACCATCCGCTGATAGTCAAAACGGCTCGCTGAGAGCTTCTGTCAATTGCTGTGGACTCGTGTGCTCGACTGCTGTTGGACTTAGGTGGAACACGGATCTAGTTAACGATTTTGCCCGAAGATCTCGACCTTTCTGTCTAATAGCTCGGTGACATCGCGCATTCGGGAAACACGAAGATCTATAGCCGAGATCAGTGAATCGAACAGTTAAATTTAGAACTGCCTGTCGCGGAACCGTTGCATAAATTAATGGTCGAAGCTGAGTTGTCGCCGGTAGTTAATAGCTGACCCTTCCGAGAACTAAGTCTTATTGCGTACGATCAGGCGATCGCCGTGTTGCCTGTCCCTCGTGGGCATGTCGCTTATCCCTTGAGGGCCCCCATCATAATCCACAGGATGGTGTTCAACATCTTGCCAAGGTATTTGTCTCATTTGGCAAAGAGATATCAAGGCTTTCCAAATGATTGAATATTTGTGAATTGCTACCATATGCTAACACGTTTTTCGTTTGCTGTTAGTGATGGAAAACGATTGTTTAAAATAGTAAGCAAATATTGCACACAATTATGTTATGAATGTAGTATGTGACAAATAGTTCCTAATGCAATGCAACGGAGCCTTAGTCAAACGTCCTGAAAGTGTCAGTGTAGGGATACCGTTAACGACTGCTGCCTGTCTCTTTCCTCCCCTGTTTTTACCACTTATGTATAGTTGTATGTATGTATAGTTGCCGTTAGCTGGGTGTTTAATCATTGGTTATGTCTGGATCGGATGTTTAAGTGGTTTCGAGATGAAGACGATTTGTTTTAAGTGCTCTTCGTCTGTCTGGGGTGGAACCAATGGAAACACGTAAACTGTTCACTGTGATACACTAGACATCTCCTCCCCCCCCCCCGGAAGTTCCGCTTAGATTCCATTGATCTTGAAACCACCGTCTTAACCGTAACAGTTTAAGGACGGTGACGGAGACCGTATATTTTCCTAAAAAAACTGAACAGAATTATTTGCGCTCTGAAAACATAGGAGATTGTCCATTGCCAAAAAGATATTTTTGAAAACGAAGTATACAGCATATATTTATTTAATTAGTTTCTATTAACCAATTTTACTACAGCCATAGTGCTAGGGGGTGTGTAAGTTGCTAAGTTTTGAACATCAACGTGAAGGGTCAGAATAAAACCCTACAAGAGGTAATTCCCGTGGGATTTCACTTTCTCTGCTGCTCTGGTTTTACTCCTCATGCTGTGCTCTATTGTGCTGCATACCTGTGGGAAATGCCAAATCAGCGTTTTACTTAAGAGTTCACGGAGTTTCTCCCCTCCGTACGTTAAAGAGCTTCAGGGGTCCACTTTTTAGTACTTCTGAGACTCAAATACCAGAAAGAAAGAAAATACATCCAACAACTATTTTCGACTTGTTCAAGAGTTTCTCACCGGGGATAATCATTTCTGCAGTAGAAGTCCACTGAGATTTTTTTCCGAGCACAAGTAAAAAGTACTGCGCATATATCATTTGGGATTTTTGTAGGTGAATCTTCTCGAAAGCTGTAATAGATATTCGGTCTTTCCTCTTTGATGTGCCATGTAATGACGTCACAGTGAAGTAGATAGGGATGGGAGCTAGGAGTGGGCAAGTAAAGTGACACGAGCGGTTATAGTAGTGTTGAACTCCCCAGACTCGATGGGGGGTAGATTAGGTAAAATGCTTGAAAACGCCTGGGTTCAAATTCACTGCTATGGATAAGCTTACAATAGGCGCCTCCAAATGGTTCACTGGAAACGACTTCAAAGCCAGCAAATATAAAGAAACACAGCCAGTAATTCTTACGTTTCCAGTGTTATTTATTACGTTTACGTTCATACGTGATGTAAACATTTTGGGGAGCTTACCTATTCAGATCATGCTGTTCTGGCTTACGAACGTGATCATGTCTTAAACGAACGAGTTGGTGGTATATGACAAGAAAATCAACAGATTGTCTAGTTCATTTGTACAAATCGATGAACCAGTCAATTAATGGCTAACTTTTGAAGTCGCCGTTAAGAAGTAATGGCGTAGATTTGGGAAGAAATGTTGTTATGAGGACAGTGTGGTGTCATGATGCCAGTGTATGTGTCATGATCGCCACGTTGGATGTTCGAACAGTTGCAATCAAAGTGCAACCGACATACATATTTGATTGTCCACACCATCTATACAAAAATGGTACACGATCGGGAAACTAATTTCATTTTGTCATCCGCTTAGGACATTCAGTGCAGCTTTTCGTCAATACTGAAAACTGTTGAATGCTTCTCTTTGCAGGAATCCGTCCTAATTTTTATATTTTATATATTTTCTTACTTCTTCTGTGATTTGTGTTATTTGTAGTTTTTGGAAACTGATCTTGCGATTGTTGACCCGGGACGCCCATTTCAGTTGACGGCTGGTAAACGAATGTCAGTTTCACCGCGTAGGTTCAGTTTTGGTGTCGGTGTTAGAGTCTGGGTTTTGTTTAGTTCAGATATGACATTTTGATGTGGTCAGGTAACGCACTGACGCCAAGATCAACGTTTAACGGTTAGGGTTATTCCTCATACACTATAGTGACCGTAATCGTTACCGTTCGAACAACCCTTGTGATATGTTGCAATGGGAAACTCGTAAAATCCCTTCCTTTAAAAAATGGATCCCAAGCCTTGTGCTCCTTTGTTTTTTTTTTCTTGGATTACCTTGCATTTCTAGGTGCATGTGTGCTCAGAAAACACTTGGGTACCACACAAGCACTGCAGCATCACGACAGAAAAGCATGTTTTGACCCTTCTCTGTAACCCGTCCGAGTCTGCCATTGCACTGTTTCGTTGAACGACGAACTGTTAATCGCACCACGAATCCATTTACCGCAAGTTTGTGAGGTTCATTCTCTACCGTCTGTCGTATTGTGCGTAGCGGCTTGTGGACGAAAAATAGCCGAGAGCATTCGGTGCGACGATGATGCTGGCTGGCGTTTGTTGAATGCCACTGATCTCCAACCAGTGTATGGAGCACAAATATGTAGGTCACACTTGCATGAGAAGGTCATCGGTAACTTGTCAAATGTCGATGGTTTGTATTGCCCCACCGCATGCCTCCATCACTAAAACTAACCGCCATCCTATCACTGCAAAGTTTACAAAACGGCGTATAATAACTACCAAATTGACCCAGGAGCCTCTCACCAATGCGATCGTTGTGAGTTCAAATCCAGCTCATGCTGGCTTCCTCTCCGGTCTTGCCCGGTTTCCTCCCACCATAATGCTGGCCCCTGTCGTATATGTGAGATATTCTTGAGTACCGCGTAAAACACCAATGAAATAAATAAATAAATGTTAACACTACCCACATGGTCAATATTTACCTTACAATTTGCTTTTTGTGACGTGAAGACATACCTGACGTGACGTTGTATCACATGAATAAGACTCTCCTCGACTCATAACACGGGCAGCCGCCGTATATTTATTTATTTTTATTTGATAGATGTTTTACGCCGTACTCAAGAATATTTCACTTATGCGACGGTGGGCATCATTAAGGTGGGAAAAAACCTGGCAGACCCCGAGGGAAACGCACGACCAGGTTGCTGGCAGACAGCCATTGTGTATAATAAGTTAAACATTAATGAGTATGTATTTAAACGGCAAACACTCAATTAATCATAGCTATCACTTTGTAATTAGTATTGCCTACGGTGCACTACATATATTTACTCTGAATGATTTAACATGGTGTATGAATGGCCGCATTAATACAGCGTGTTAACGTGGTTACCTCCCCGGATTTGACAAATGGGATTTGATGACGTTAATGGCGATTCCCCTGACCTTCTAAATCGATGCAATGGCTCTCTCCCTCATTACAGAGCTGACCCACAGAGGAACACGCTGTCTGATGGGTTTATTGTTTTAATTAGACCACTTCCAAATCTCACGGGGTTTTTATAGTTGAGTGAAATCTATACTGTAGATACAGCCAACGGCAAAACACGCGCTATGATCAGGATTCTCGAGATTTTCTAAAAAAGAGCTGCCTAGACTTGTAACGTGAATATATAGTGCAGTACACACCACAGAAAAGAAATGGGGATGTAGGTATCACATCGGAATATAGAATACGTGAGTGGAGCAGAGACGTGGTATGTTCATCTGACATAATTTTTTAAAGATTACGGTATATTCTGGTAGACTCTTCACGTGGCACAGATTGTCGACACCAGAGTATAGCACACGTATGTAGATGGAATTGAAGTGCCTTGCCTGAGTATATGTGGTATTGACCTTGCAGAATGTATGTAGAATTGTCCTGGCAGACTATATGGGAAATTGACTTAACAGGGTATATGTGGAACTGACCTGGCTGAGTATATGTGGAATTGATGTTCTAGAGTAAATGTGGAAAGGCTGAGTACATCTGGAGTTGATGGGCTAGAGTATATGTGGAATTGACGTAGCACAATATATGTAGAACTCACCTGGCTGAGTAAATGTGGAATTAACTTGTTTGAGTATACGTGGAATTAAACTGGTAGAGTAAATGTGGAATTGACATGGCAGGCTATATCTGGAACTGACCTGGGTGGGTATTTGTGGAATTGACCTGGCAGAGTATATGTGGAAGTAACCTGGCTTAGTACATGTGCAGCTGACTTCGCTGAGTATATGAGGAACCGTATATGAAATTGGTCTGCCAGAGTACATGTGGAAATGAGCTGGCAGAGTACATGTGCAAATGACCTGCCAGAGTACATGTGGAAATGATCTGGCAGTGTACATGTGGAATAGACATGGCAGAGTGTATGTCGAGTCGACCCAGAGTACATGTGGAATTCACTTTGCAGAGTGCATGTGGAAATGAGCTGGCAGAGTGCATGTGAAATTGACCTGTCGGAATCCATGTGGAATTGACCTGGTATTGGAGAGTATATGTGTAACTGAGGTGCCAGAGTACATGTGGAACTGACCGGGCAGAGTACATATGGAACTGACGGGGCAGAGTACATGTGGAAATGACCTCACAGAGTACATGTGAAAATGACCTGGTATTGTAGAGTATATGTGTAATTGACCTGCCAGAGTACATTTCGAAATGACCTGACAGAGTACATGTGGAATTGACCTGGCAGAGTACATGTGGAAATGACCTGCCAGAATACATGTGGAATTGACCTGGTATTGGAGAGTACATGTGGAATTGACCTGCCAGAGTATATATGGAAATGACCCGCTAGAGTACACGTGGAATTGACATGGCGGAGTACATGTGGAACTAACATGGCGGAGTACATGTGGAGTGGATCCGGCAGAGTACATGTGGGGATGGCCTACCAGAGTACATGAAGAATTGACTTGGCTTACTTCATCTAGAATTTGGCTGGCTTATTACATGTGGAATTGACCTGACGTAGTATATGTTAAGGTATAAAAACACTAATTCGATTTTGTATCCAAGATTCAGGCACACAGAAAACGGTGGGGAAATGTAGGCATTAACTGTATCTCTGATGTATGCTGAAGTACTGCCAGGTATTTTTGCAGGTATAATCTCTGAGAAATAATGGTTTAAAAAAAACCCCAATTACTTGTGGCTACAATTAAACAGAGAAATATATTATCCAATGAGCAAGTGCCCCCTACACCCTGTTTCTATAGCGATAGGATGCTAGTACCTGCATTCCAGCTGATTTATTTTGAGAAAATATTGGTCAACCCTGATGATATTTGGATATGTTGTAGGTCAGGTATCTAGTTATTTGGCAGTATGTGCCATTTGGGCCAACAAAAACTACGTTTAGAATACAGTTTTAGCCGGGTGTTCTTTGTGAAATTACTACATAAATAACGAGGCGATTTTTAGTGATTTTATATCGATAGGAAATCTGCCTGAACATGACAGTTTAGATCTTCTTCAATGAAGGTTAAATAAATCACTCAATTATGGAGGATTATGGAGAGAAAGCTAAAGGGAGAATTTTGTGACATTTTTACCCATCTGTAGGCAAATATGAATGCATCAAATGACAGGGTGCCAAAACACCCAGGAGTGGCAATGGACGGCTGGTACCAGCGCAGCCTGGGCCAGAGAGAAGAGAATTCAGGGCACACAGGCTGTGTGAAATGGCGTTTTCCCTGTTCCAGACTGTATGTATGGTGTTGTTGTATCTACAGTTTGCAGGTCTGTTGTTTGCTTTGTTCTTATATACTAAATTTTTAGATGCAGTGACCATTGTGTCATTTTAGCAGGCAAGTAGTGCGACCAGTTCTGACTTTATCAAGTGTTAGCCAAATGATATTTCAGCATGTCAATGCATGCTGTAATTGCTTGTGACCTAGGTAAGAAAGCACTTCCCCAATAAAGTTACCACGGCAATCTTATGTAGAGGGGTGGGGTGTAGGGTGAAAATTCAAAACTCCGCATACCTGTCACCTATTAGATAACACACAGACATGCTAATGCCCTTTAAGACCAGACTGGACCAGTCATCCAGAAACACCAGAACTTTTTTCGGTGACATGAATTTTTTAGGAGAGGCAGGGAAAAACACTAGAACAGCCTTGGACTAAATCAGCGATTTTTAGATGGCAACTGCCTGGTTGGCCAGATCAAGGTTTTCATGCACTGTTCCCTTACTATGCCCTGCTGAATTTTTACATCAGTGTTTGGTACTTAAACTATGACAAATAAAGGTTGAAAAAAGGCCATTACTTGTGGCTACAATTAAACAGGGGAAAATACTACCCAGTGAGCAAGTGCCCCCTACATCTTGTTTCTATGGCGATAGGACGCTAGCACCTGCATTCCAACTGATTTATTTTGAGAAAATGTTGGTCAACCCCTGATGATATTTGGATGTGTTGTAGGTCAGATATCTAGTTATCTGACAGTATGTGTCGGGCCAACAAAATCTAGGGAATACAGTTTTATGTTGGTGTTCTTTGTGAAATTACTACATAAATGGTGAGGCTATATTTTAGTGGTTTTATACCTGAATATAACCTAGACTGATATCTCAAATATATGTGGAATTGACCTGAACAGACGGTCTGTGGCCTAGACTCCAAAAACATAACTTGAACCAGGACCGAAGACATACTCAAGACGTGCCAGAAACGGCATTTTAAACCGAATCATTACTCTGCAGTCAGACAACCTACTGCAGAATCGAGTAGGGGTCAGATTTAGAGAGCTTCAATTAGTGCGATAGTTACCAGACATCGAGCTAAGAGGCTTGTTTCTTTTGAGATACCGGCGCGGCGAGATGAGAAGTGTCACGTGAGCCGATTCAAAATCCGTGCTGCCTGGTAATCCCGGCTCAGAAAATTCTTCAGGCAGTTCGTATATTCTGATCATTCGTCTTTGTGTGGATTAGCACGAAGCTTTCCATACCGAAACACAAAGCAGCACAAAATTTAAAAAAATATGTCGTTATAGCGTCTTTTTGTGTCGATGCCTCGTGTATTGCATCGCATTATATTACTTTGGATCCGATTAAGTGGCGCAATTATTACGCCACTTCTTAAAGAAGCTTTTACCTTCAGCATTAATTTTTGCCCTGGCTGTTGAAGGGTCGTACAAAAAGAATTGTCTCCATGCTTAGATTTGTTTTCTTATGAAGCATACTGGACTGTTACTTATTACTACAATGTCAGTCTTTAAACCATCATATATCCAAGGTTTTGAACTCTATACTGAACAAAATTGGAAGATAATTTATTGCTGTACATGAAATGCAACAGGCTGATTTACCTGTAAGGTGAAGCTAATGGTCTTCAGCATCATGTTACTGTGTTGTTGTTCCCTTTGATAGAATGCCGTATTATGTACTTGACGAGACCAGTGCATAAAAGCTTCAGGCATGTGAAATTCTGAGAAAGATACTAAACAGTTGATGAAGAGAATGTCCCGTAGACATTGTCCTAACTAACCTCTATACAGGTACATCAATAGCCTAATGGATTTTAATTTATTTTATGGCTTTTTTAATATTTTGGAAGAAAGATTCTCACTCAGTTTGTAAATCTGTAAAAAGTTCGAAAAAGGCTTTACAGAAAATGGTCATCTGGCAACCGAATGCTCCTTTTCATCTACCGTAGTTCACGCAAACATTCGTGAATTTAATCGGATGTGCAGTTGTAGGACTTCGCTTTACTTCCTGGGGAGTGTATTGATGATAGCCTTTATATCCTGGCGAAAATGAAGACGAATACTTGTGCCCTCCGTTCACCCGGATCTTCCTCAGCTTTCCATTATCAAATTAGTCGAGTATCAGTAACAGATTCTCTAAGGCTGTGTAGAAGTTGTCCAGACCGACTGTCAAGAGGAATTGTGAAGTTGAGGAAATATTTAAGTGCAGAGGAACATGTTGACCTTGTATTATCGGTTCATTCCTTCGATTATCCACACCTCATTGGATCGGCTGAAGAGCTGTACTCCAGCTACTAAGTCTTTAGATGTTTAAATAGAATGGTGAATTGACCTAGATCAGAGAAACCTTGGCTGCTTCCCATGCTGAGAACCAATTACAAGGTATAAATAAGGCACATAAGGCACAGGCATATATTCACGTCACATACGGCACAGGTATATATTCACGTCACATAAGGCAGAGGCATATATTCACGTCACTCAAGGCACACATGACTACCATCTACGGCAACCGGCACTGCTGTGGCGTATTCCACAGCAAGAGATACAATCTTCGTAACATAAGAATTTGCATGTATGCAAGATGGTAACATCTGTGGTAAAGAAAGAGTTCAAATGGCATTTCAAAGTTTGACTTTGTGGAATGGACTACAGGCATTTTGTCGCCATGGCTGTCACGTGCTGTCGTAATGTCTAGGGGGTCGGGGTGAGAGTAGGGAGGGGTGGAGATGGTCGTGCAAGTAGAACCTGGTTTATCAGATAGACGGTGTAATACAGCGATCTTGGTTTTGAATCATGCATGGTGTCAGTTCTGTATTATGCACGGGGTTCTTCATTTAATTATGATTATTCAATGTAGTTTTTCCCGAAAGTGGAGTAGCTTTCAAAATGTCTCGTGAAGTTTGACCGGTTTACTGTAATACCACCGAATACCGTCCGACTGGAAGTCTGTGAAATACGGTTGTATATACAAACCCCGCTTTTGCTTTGCTGTAGCAATGGCCACATGCACGACGTGTTAAATTATACCGTGAATGTGTGGCGCGTGATGCCCCATGTATTTGGTTTGCTTTTCTTTGAACAAACACTGTTAATTTGTCGGCATTAAATTCAGCCTGTCAGTTGATGACCACTTTGAGATATTGCCGAAATATATTAAAATATGTATGTTTAACCCACTAATAAACAAATAAGCTAACACTGTATGATTCCTGTAGCGTCTTGTTATGTTACATTGTCTTGTTTGTGAAGATAGTTCCTTTACAAGATACGACGGGGTATAATGGTTCCGTGGTGCTTATTACATTGTCTGTATTAGTCCATACAGATTTCCAATACAAATTACCCCCATGTATCATTCCGTGGCGTCTTCTGACAACTGAAGAAACATCGCCAGCTCTTGTCAACATATTCTCTATATATAGGACACACCCTGCACGATTCAGCCTGTCCCTTTTAGGGTACATTGTCTGTACTATTCCCCATATATTCCAGTTCATCAGATGGCGTATGGTTCTTTGAAATCGTCCACTAATTCGCAATACACGATGCGCTGGGGTGCATTTCCATGATGCCTTGGTGAGATATATTGTCCGTATCCGTCCACATAGACACACCAGTTGCTAACTCCCCCTGTAATTGCCCTGTCGACACATATTGTAGAAATGCGACGCCATGGGAGTTACGTTGGAGGAAACGTTCCACCTCTTTGGAAAACGGGTCCCAAAGGCGTACGATTCCGCGGTGTCCGCGAATCCATAGACTGTTTTTGTGCGTGCGATTTTTGTCCGTGCGTATCTACATAAATCCACGAGCAGTTAGGTTTTAACACAATCCTTTGCATTGCACATGTATACTAATGCGCTCCTTTCCATGAATGATTCCTCCAATCGCGAAGCTCAATTGATATGCTCGAGACAAAACGCCATCATCGATTCCTCGACTTATCTGCCATAGTAATGGTGCAAAAAGATCAGAAAGTCATTTTTGTTTCCTCCCTTCAACTCAGCTGTCCTGTTTTTTAATGCGTCATGCGCAAAAGCAGGAAGTGAGGCGAAATGTTACAAGAGGGAAAACACTGATGACTCTGTTACGCGATCTGGAAAACCCTGGAGTGCTCTGAAAAGGGTTTTTGTATTTTCAACCTTTCCGTATTACAGAAGAGAAACGAAACAAAACGGCAAAGGGAAAAAAACGAGAGAAGGTTACCAAATGAGGAGAGTTCGGGGAATACACGTGTTCGTCTTATTTTATGTTACTTGTTAAACGTTTACATGAATAGTTAGAGTAAAATCTCCGAGGTAAACTCACAGGAAAACAGGATTTGACCGGTTACATGCCAACTATCACACTGTCGTCAGTGTTCTGGTTTCACTCTCTGTATATGCCGTAGTCTTTTAAATATTCCACCGTCAGAAGGCTATTTCTATCTGCTGAGGAGAGGCATGCTCTGGACGATTGGTTACAAATGAAATTGGACTCGCCTAACAGAAGATATCAATAATTTACCAGCGAACTGTCACTTTAGCCAACTTGCCAACGGCTGATTAATACCTCGGATACCGGGAAACCTTCCCCGATACACGATGTCGTGGTTTTATGCTCACCTTTATGCAGATTAAGCATGTTGTTTCATTCTGCGGTGGGCTCCAGAACGCCTCGGTGCGATTTTTCAACCCATTACCGATACATTCGACAAACTACGACTTGTACCCACTGCGAAGGCTGCTCCCATTATCATATGAAGGGTTTCGTCAACGACTTGGCTAATACGTGCTGAATAAAAATGCAACGAGTAAAACAGCTACTGTTTGTTTTTTTACTACTCGAAAGGATGAAGCCGTTAGATTGTATGCTTTCTTAAGGTGAATTCATTTCTTACCGATGAAGTGATTCTAGCCACCTTAAGTATGTTAAAGTCTTTTGAAGGTACAATTTTGAGAACGCGTGACTGATATGTAAGCCTTATGAACGTTAATTATTTTAAGGGTTGTGAAGGTAAAACTTTGTGGCTCAGAACACGTTTATTATTTTAAGGCTTATGAAGGTAAAACTTTGTGGCTCAGAACACATTTATTATTCTAAGGCCTATGAAGGTAAAACTCTGTGGCTCAGAAAACGTTAAATATTTTGTGGCTTTTAAAGCAAAAATTTTACAGCTCAGAGGACATTAAATCTTTGAAGGCTTATGGGGGTAAAACTGTGTGGCTGAGAAAGCGTACATCATGTTAAACCGTCATAAAGGTACAGCCATGAGAGTACGTTAATTATCCCACTGTCGTATGACCTTAGATGCAAGAAAGACAAGTATTGCAATTAATGGCAGTGAGAAGAAACTAGTCCGAAGCATGTTGCTAACCTTAAATGCCAAGCGGCGAGGCAGAAAGCGTGGTAATACCCATACACAGAAACATGATGTTGATGGCCATTAGCGTCACCTTACAGGTAAATCAGTCTGTTGCAATTTATGTACAGGAACAAATTATCTTCCAGTTTTGTTCAGTGTAGAGTTCAAAAACTTGGATATATGATGGTTTAAAGACTGACATTTTAGCAATAAGTAACAGTCCAGTAATGCTGTGGAGTCTGCGTGGCATGTGGATGGAGGATCGCATGCAGCTGTGATGGCATACTGTGCACGACACAATGAATGTCAGGCAGACTTCAAAGAGCCGTCTTTCCGTCCCACAACAGGCCACAATGAACTGACGTACTTGCACTCTGGTAACAGCAGCTGTCGAAATATGCAGGGCAAGGTGACTGTAGAATACATGGAACGCCAATTGCACACGGTAACCCTAGGCACATACATATTCCTACCCTGTGGTATTTCCATGTGCAAAATTGCCATAGTTTTTTTTTTATTTAGGTATTGTCCTCAAGGGCTTTCGCTAGGTAGTATTCTTGTGTTCTAATTAAACATAGCTATAGCTGTACCTAGTGCCTGTATGCCTGGGCGTCGAAAATTTCATCAGCGAAAGCTAAGCAGCCATTTGACGTCAGGCAAACAGGACAAGGAATGAGTCAGGCTACATTAACAAGCTGATGCAGCCTGATAACGTGCCCAGAATTTATACCAGCCATATATTCAGACTCAATTAAACAGCTTGCATAACCTAGGCTGTCTGAGCATCCCCTGTTTATCGCGGTGATCGGCATACCGGTAGCTAAAACCACTTGTTGCATCATGTACCTGGAACACCTTTGGGAAGGAGTTCTACTTTTTATTCAATTTGAAAAGGCAACGCCTGATATGGATTGTCACGTTTCCCGTAGGCTTATTGTCTCATTTACTACAAGTTCCCATAAGCTAAAGAGGTTGGCATCTAGTGGTTAAATGAAGTTTCATCCATAACGCTTTGGGGTCCCAGGCTGGTTCAAGCCTAAGAGGGATTGTTTGACTCGAACTTGTCCCTAGTACGAGAACAGCTGTTGCTTTAAGTGAGGAGATTTGTCATGTACCTAAAGAGGAGTGGTGGTTTCCGGACACTCTGGATTCCTTAACCCATAAACCTTACCATTGTCATATGAGTATCGATTCGATTTCCCGAGTACGGCGTTAAACACCAGTCATACAAATAATATATACTAAATTTCAAATTCCCTGGGGGCCTCCGTGGCTCAGTCGGTTAGCGCGCTATCGCAGCACAATGACCTGAAGCCTCCCACCAACGCGGTCGCTGTGAGTTCAAGACCAGCTCATGCTGGCTTCCTCTCCGGCCGTACGTGGGCAGGCCTGCCAGCAATCTGCGGATGGTCGTGAGTTTCCTTCGGGCTCTGCCCGGTTTCCTCCCACCATAATGCTGGCCACCGTCGTATAAGTGAAATATTCTTGAGTACGGCGTAAAACACCAATCAAATAAATAAATCAAATAAATTCCCTGTGAACTGCAGGATGAAATTGGTATACGTTTAATTGAAAAGCCAACACCTTACAGTTGATAGATCGTAATACATGTCCAGGGTTGGACTGGTTTCCAAAGCACAACTGAGATGCATAGCTGATTATCGACACCACATACTAAAATGGTGCACGATTAGGATAGTGATTTTGTTCATTCGCCTAGAACATTCATAAAATGTTTTCGTCACCATTGAAAGCTGTTCTCTGCTTCTCTTTGCATGAATCCGTCCTAATGTTATTTATATATTTTCTTAGTTCTTTGGGGGTCCTGTTATTTTGGACACTGGTCTTGGTATTATTGACCCTGAACGCCCATTTTGGTTGACAGCTGGTATACGAATGTCGGTTTCGACGCCTAGATCCAGCAGTCCAGACACTCGGAGTTTCAAATGATGTATCTCTTGTTAACATTATGCTTGTGTACATGGTGACTTCACCCTCACCTTTAATACCCGTCAGATAGGATGGTTCACATGTCCGAATTTCAGCACTTGTAATAATATTTCCGGAGGAGGAAGAAGATTTAAATGTGTAGGGGTCTGGGTCTAAGCTGTAGTAGCCAGGCATCGTTTGACAAGCGTTGTACAGAGGAGACTTAGTCTGCGCTTTACACTACGCCTATCTTGACGTGGAAAGGAAGTTGTGGGTGGTTGTCAGTCTCGTATCTTTGTTCATCTGAAAGACGCTTTATTTCAACAACCAGCCTTCTGTTGATGTTCTCTGAACTTATGGCCCATCCAAGTCTCTCGAATGAAGCTGCTTCCCGTCGCTCGTCTTGCCAGGTTAAGATTTTAATGCCATCCTGTTATCACGTTTTTTGCACGCGAGCTAAGCGATTCACCCGGCGCCTGTTCACTCTAAATTTCGCCCAAACATCCATTGGAATATGTTGGAATGCTTCTCTGAGGTCCCACTAAGGCCAATATCGACTAAGAAAGTTGCATAATATTGTCCAAATGAGATCTGACGTGTACATGGTTATCGAATAAAACGTTTACTTTTAATCTCTAAAAATATAGTCTCAGCCCAACATCTAGAAAAGAAATGCTAAATCGAGCCACTATTGAATCGACATTTCCATCGCAACTTCTTACAGTTACATTTAAATCTCATCTTACTTCGGACTCAAGCGGATGGGCAAAGGCCGCAATCTCTTTTTCTTAAAGTACGTTTCATTGATTTTGCATGTTTCCGCGCAATAAGAAATGTCTAACTCATCAGTCTTGCCATAGATTCAGTCAGACTTTGAAATTGGAGTCCCTGATTTGCACTTTATCTCCTATTTTTCTTATTTCCGCCATGTTAATTTCATCGCATTAGGTTGTCTTTAAGACACCGAGAACACCTTTTTCCCGCCTCCCCAACCCTACTTCTTGGCTAAACAGTAATGTCCGGCGGAGTGTGGGTTGATTTCCGGCCTAAAAAACTGGGCCCAGTTGATACATGTGGTGATTTTTTGACTTGAGTTAGAATTTCAAGCTTAGTGAAAGAGTTTGGAGTTGATTACCATCAGAAAGTTGGAATATGTTTGTCTTCAAGTAATTCTTTTCAGGATTCATAAGCTTAAACTCTGATGATCGAACAGTGGGTATTATAAATCAAAAATAAAAACAGTATCTAACTGCTATGCATCTATATATGTATATATATATATATATATATGGATATGCAAATGATGCCTTTGTCGTACTGTTGTAGAAGCACATGTAGCCCATACATGGTTCAATAGTTGGGGCCAGCATACATGACGCAGGAACAGAGTTCTTGGAATGAATCTGGTGTAGCCACAGGTAGCTGTCAAACTCTGAGCCGCTCTCTTTGCAGTGCTTGGAACTTCATGAGTTCGAAGTGCCATACTTAATTTTAACTTCATAGGTTCAAAGGGGATGCGTACTGCCTGACTATATATAATGGCGTCCCTAGGTATATGGATTTTTTTTCTTCGGCCTTGATGCAGAACTTCTTTTTCTTTGTTGTGTGGTTTTATCTTTAAGCTATTATGGTTTTTTTTTCTTCTTTCCCTAATGTACTTCTCAGTCTTTCATCTGATTATCTCAGTGAAGCCCGACCAGTCTGGTGCTGAACCCCCCAACGGGGAGCCGGGCTGAGTGCTGCTAATGCTGATGAAACTGAATTATTCTCTTCAGCGGTTGCGCAAGGGGTGGCGAGATTTAGTCTGGGCCAGCCAAGCGGCAAATCCGTGGTCTATCCCTATAGAGTTATATCTAAGAATGCAAGTATCTATAGAGACAATCGTTTACCGTATACCAGAACGGGCGTCAGTGGTCAATAATCACCACACCAATTTCCACAGCAATATTCGCCATAAACTACCAAGAAACTAAGAAAGCATAGAAAGTGCTAAAGTAATACGAATTCTGTCAAGAGAGCGAAATTGTATGTAACAGGAGAGACGCGATATCTGGCAAGGAGTCGTGTATAACTTTGTTGTTACAAGAAGTTGCACTCTACCCCCAAAATTGGAAGGTTGGCAGACATAAGTGCAATGTTGTACTTGATAGTGTTATCACAAAACGAGATTAGAAGGCATGGGCAGGTTGTATGGGAAAATAGCCCAATTTTTTGCTTTTTTGTTTTTTCACTTTTTTTCGCGCTGAATCAGCCTGTTCTACGTCAGTCTGTGAGTTTAAGGAAATACGTGCTCTAAGCACGGGTTCAACGAGTCTATGTCCCCACGCGTACTCCTTAAACAAAAGCAAAAACATAGTGTACTGCGAAGAGATTAATTGAATAGCCAGAGGGACGTTGAGAAGATTTTAAAAGGCAGAGACTAATTTTGCTCATGTAGTCAACATCAAATAAGACAATAAAGGGCCCTTTTTGTCCACATTTCGTCCGAAACCCCACCTGCATGGAACAACGAATCAGAATTACCATGTATATTTTGATCCTGTTAGTGAAAAGAAAGAGGAAAAAAAACGCAAATGGAAAACGTTTTGGACAAGTTGGAATTATTTTCTGCAGAAAAGAACTCTTTGTAATCCAGTCAAATCGGCTATGGACATTGTTAAAGCCCGCTGTTCTAGAACTGCAGTCGCTGGTAATAACGACCAGTGTACCAGTGGACGTGATATGGCCGTCCCGAGGACAAGACAAAAGCCTCTCAGGACTGTTTTCGAGGATGGACTTTCATTACCTGTTATGAGACATTAAGCTTGTGTTGAACACAAATACAACCACGAGTTTGTACCATCCTTCTGTTGATTTGTAAAGTCAATAGATGATGATGCTGGATGATGTCTAGTCTTTAGGGAACTGTGGGTGGAAGCGATAAGAGTCGACCGTCAAATGGTCTTTGGGAACTGAGAGGCAGGCCTGTCGTAAATATACTACTGGAATATGCTGTAGTATTTTTTATATCACAGCATTAGGGAATAACTCAACAGATAGGACTTGGATGACTTCTCTTTTTATCTTGAGAATTGGTAAACTAGTCCTCGAAGCAGACATTCGCATGCAAGTCGTTATCCTTAATGGGCATTTCAGGTCAATAGCCGCTAGATCAATTTACAAATAACTTTCAATGAATGAGATATTAATTAAAGAGAAACAGTCAGTAGTTTTTTTGATTGATGGCCGATAGATGTGAGGAATGAGTTTAAACAGTATCGGGGCCTCCGTGGCTGAGGGGGTTAGCGCACAGGCGCTAACCCCGCTCCTCTCAACAATGTTGGCTTCCTCTCTGGCCATACATGGGAAGGTCCGCCAGTTTCCGTAAAACACCAATCAAATAAGTAAATAAAAAAGTAAACAGCATGCAAATTATATCCAGTTGCATTTATTGCTAGTTCCATTGCTTTAGTGCATTTTAGTCCACTTCAGCTTTGACGTCAATAAGCTTGTGTCCGACACTTTTTGCACGACGTCTGCATTGTTTTCTTTTCCAAGACATAGACTTGATCTAACTTGTAACCATGGGAGTTCTAATCCAGTCTGTTTTATTCGGAACAAACGTTAAATTTCCATTGGCCGTTTTCCTGGTCGCCCTTTCATTCATTTTACCATGGTATGGATAGTGAAACAACATTTTGTTATAAAAATTAAGCGAAGGTCCTTTAATGGGCAAATAGTGGAATTGAATTTCTTTATTGCTAGCATTTTGAGAAAAAAAGAAGCATTTTTATTTTCTCAAGAAAAGTATCGTCTCGTTATAATCGTGAGATAAAATATCATTTCTTTATTATTTTTGAAAAAAAAAATACCAACAGAGTTTTCTTGAAATAGATCATCTATTATCTTATAATGAAATATCATTATTCCATTGTGTTGAGAAAAAATATCCCTGTATTATCTTAAGATAAAATATCAACTCTCAGTTGTTGTGTTTTAATACCTGCGCTTATGAAGTATCCAGAAGGTTGTTCTAACCTCTAGAAATATTTTGTTTTAAAAGGTTACTTTCATTTAACTCAGGGTTAAGGACGAACATGAGGTATTAGTTTTATACCCGAGCTCTGACATCAAATGGTCTTTAGATAGGAGACCTGTGTAGTCCAATAGACACGCGTAAAGGCGTAGTAATGGTGGCAACCTGACACCTGGAGCTGTCTGGATTCAGTTAGTAAGAAATCTTTGAGAATGTCAGTGAGGAGCAAAAAAAGTAGTCCATAAAAAAATAGCCCAAGTAAGCGCTCCATTTGCTGCAAGACAAATGAGATCTGCCTTGTGTTTTGGCATCACTAGAAGGAAGTAATGACTTCAACGCAGGAGGTTACTCGCCGTGGGGGTAGCGCTGGGGAAAAGGTCGTGGGGTGCAGTTTTACCGAGTTCTGACAAAAAAAGGCCGGTTCCCGGGTCAGGAAAATGTAGTCCACAACCAGCCAGGCTATGTTATGCAATAGAGTTCACTTGGTTTCTCGCTTAGTCGGCTTTTGGGGCATTTTCTCATGGGAAGTCATGTGACGTTAATATGATTGAGAAGTAATCAGAAACGGCATCTGTGTCCCGGAAGTGGCATTCTGTGAACGTGTTGATGCGAGTAAACTGGCTGTGAGGCAGATAGGGGAATGTTTGTTCAGGGCTAGCTAACGCATAGAGACACCTGTTATGACCTTCCTAAAACACCAGCCTTTTCATCACTTTCTATCTCTGCTTTATTCAATCAAGAGGTGTATTGTCACAAAAAATCGCCATTTTTTTCGCTCGTATTTTTTAACTGGCAAGGGAAAAAAGATGTTAAAGTGCATGTCCTACATGGACCTTGTTTATCCAACCCAAAGTGTTAAAGTGTGACATCTGTCTTTGCTGTTGCGATGAACCAGAGTTATACGTGTTAGGCTACTTATGCCTCACCCTAAGGAAAGAGGAACTCCTAAAACGTTCTTCCCGCCTATGAACCTTTTGTTCCTTCCCGAAGCACGCCACACTCCCCGGAGCATATGTCCTTATACATTTGAAACACTTTTGTAGCATAAAAGCCCAACAGCGTCACAGCAAGAAAAGCTGTGTGTTTCACTTTGGCTTGGACTGACAGAGTCTCAAATTCAACTCTCACCTTGAGGGACAAGGATGACGTTTGAAATTTGCCAGTCTCTAAGTGGATTCCCATACTTGAATGTTAATTTGTCGATGTTCAAGTCATTGTATTTACGAGAAACTCAAGAATTGTCTGTCCTTGTCAGTTTTTCCTGATGTTATCTCACTCTAGAACGCGTTAAATCAGCCATGGCTGATGTATGGTTCACCGAACGCTTTTGGTGTTATTCTCGCGAAAGTGCAGTATTTTACCTCAAATTAGGAACAGACTCACATCACCCAAAGCAAATTCCACGGAATATACCGAAGACAAGGTTTTGGTGGACACTTCAGTTGTATTCAATAATTGTGCGATGTTTCAGTGTGATTATTTTCGAATTCATGTTTCAGTTTTGTTCTGTAAGCCATATACACCATATATTTGTTGTGTTTTTTTAATCTGTTTAGCTTCTCTGGTAAATGGAGTTGCTTTTTTAAGGCTGTTGATATTTTGACACGCTTTATACAAGTTAAACTAAAGTCACCTGACAGGCATTGCACATCGTTGGTTTTGTAAGCATTTTACCAGAAGAAATACGTTTTTACATACGTTTCGTGTCATTTCAAGCAGCAAACATTTACGATTTACATGGATTTATTAACATGGCTGACTTCCAAAAAAAAAATAGACGACGACACCAGAATCTCATAAAATTCCCATAGGTTATGTATATATCCACTTGTTTTTTCCATATGTTATATATATAACCGGGTGCTCGTTCCGTATTACGAAACTTCGGCTCTAATCTTAAAGGATATTGAGAAAATCCTCTGCAGAAATGAAGTTGCCATGGACGTCCTTTTTAGATGAGATGAGAGGGGGTATACCTTCGGAAAATGAAATCATGTGCAGGGATGCAAAGAACGCGACTTCGCCCCTGGCTCAATGATGTGCTTATTGCATGATTGAAAATAACGTGATCCGTCAACCAGACGGACGATTGGAAATATTTCCATCCGGTAAAAAAACATCTGAGATGTCAGAGCCTCGGGCATAAGAGTCCCGTTAAAATAAGTTCAGGGGTTTTTTTTGCCTTGACACAGGCAATATAATTTTCTCTCAGTCATATGTTTGTTAAAGGTTGAATACGTATTTTTTGTGCGCGTGTGTCATGTTGAAGGCAGAGTTCTATGAGATATTAAAATCTTACCACACATAGCAATTTTGAAGATTGCGAGCAGTGCATATTGTATATGATCAACCAATTTTATGGTGCGCTGTATTTGAATAATGGAAAATCTCACGGCTTTGCTATTTATCACACGATTTTGAGTTCTTCTGCCTTACGCAGATTACATCGATCTTGTATAGGCGTACCAAATGAAACAGCATTTTTTTTTAAATATACAAAGGCACCACTTTCTATCGACGACATAAACAGTTCCGGTCAAATTGTTTGAACCTGTCTTGCCTGTGTTCATTTTTAGGTTGAATTCCCTATAGTTATATGAATGTACATACTTCGCACATCAGTACGAACTCGCCACGATATGGCTGAAATACTGCCGATGTGGCGTTAAGCCATAATCACTCATTCATTGGTTCCTCGGTATGAACACCAATACAATGGTGCTCGCGTGAAAAGGTTTTCATTGACTGATGTTCCTCGCCCGAATCACTCTTTTTACTGCTCTATAAATTATATGTATAAGCGATGTTCAGTGCCGTACAATATATATATATATACATACATACACTAAGAAAGAACATGACTCTTTTTATGGTAGCTAACTAGTTTCACCACACCTTGACTAGTTTCACCACACCTTGACGATTTTTCAAAGCATTTTAATCAATATATATATAAGCATACATGGACGCTTCCGCTCTGTTAGGGGGCCTACGTGGCTCACTCGGTTAGCGCACTAGCGCAGGGCAATGACCCAGAAGCCTCCCACCAATGTGAGTTCGCTGTAAGTTCAAATCCAGCTCATGCTGGCTTCCTCTCCAGCCGTATAGGCCGAAGGCCTGCCAGCAACCTGCGGATGGTCGTATTTTTCCCCGAGCTCTGGCCGGTTTCCTCCCATCATAATGCTGGGCGCCGTCGTATAAGTGAAATATTCTTGAGCCCGGCGTAAAACACCAATCAAATGAATAAATAAATAAATTCTGCTCCGTTAGGGTTTTTGTTAACATTTTCCTTATGTACCTTGTGCTTTGCTTCTCTTTTTTTTTTTGAACAAGCTGCAGTTAGCCATATCAGTGTGTTCAGCGAGTCGATTAAGTAAGCCACTGTGCAGCCCCAGTAAATCTTTAGTCCAGTGACGTGAACTTCCGCTCTTGCCCAGACACTACTTCCTGCTACTGCCTCCCGGAAATTAATGGTGTCAGGCCCGTGTGCGTCATACGATGCTCGGTTGCATTTAACTCCATTCCCTTCTGTAGATTTCTTTCCAAGGCTTAAGCGAAGCGCAGTCTGATGGAAATGTCCTTATAACTATGCCTTCCAGGATTTACTTTTTGCAGACACTCGCAAAAATGGAAGCAGTCATGGGTGGGTTAAGCCATTTACCTGAGAAGGAGGTATTGGCTTTATGTCTGCCCATAACAAATAGTACCTTTCTACGCTAATCACAAAACAATGAATAAAAGTAAATACGTAAATAAATGAAATAAAATTAGCGGAAACACTCGAGGTGTGGCGTTGATTCCGGTGCGGGCATTTTAGCCAGCAGAGAAAATGAACTTAAGTTGTTCTGCAATGCTGGCGTATGTGATGTACGCCTGCTTGCAGCAGAAATTCCAGACGGGCCTTTGCTGGTGGACTGAGCTTCTCCAAGGCCTGGTCCAGGGATCATGAAGCGATCTTAGATTTAAGTCAAAACTTCAGTGATTAAACTTGGTATGTCCCTTTCTCTTATTGTGTGTTTATGTCCGAGGCCCTCTGAATTTTTGTGAAGATTCCCGAAAGTCTCTCAATTGTTGCATCGTCACCACTGTAAGGAGATCATGGTTTCGAACATGTTGCTTATGGACACTCTCCGTGCGTCTACCCTGACTCCGTGGAGGTAAACCTTCAGCCGTTACAGTATATAGCAGTTTTCAGCTCTTACAATATTCTGTGTCTATTCTACTTTACAAGCACTTCGGGGATTTTTTTTTTAATAAATATTGTTTTAATAACGCGTAATATGATCAGCAATAAAAAACAAAACAAAGAACCTTAAAGTTAGGTTAACAAAACGGCGTCGTTTAACATTTTAACGTTTTGGTGGTGGGTTTTTCGGTTTTTGATGGCTGTCACTATTTGTCCTTGGTTAGAAGTGAGCAATGCATTGATGATGACGAGCGCCAATAATTGATTTATACAAACCATCCCCGGCAACTGAACGGCTCTTCGTAAATGAATTATTCATTAGTTCGGTAAGCTGGCATCTAAACATCGAGTCGACAAGCTAAACATGAGCAGCTGCGAAATACTGGCCAACACGTATGACTTATTGATGAATGATCATCGGCAAATCAGTGGCATGCACTCTTTACGGGCTAACCCCGAGGGCAGAGGCTTGTATGAAAGATGTCACAAATAGCTGATGAAGACACTATACGATGCCCAGTGCCCACACGACTTCCTTGAAGCGCCCTCTACATGAAGCCTCACACGTCAAGAATGTTTCTAAGAAATGCTCACCGTTGTACAGTGTAGATGTTTTGCCAAATACGAGTAGATTATTCGGCGTTCATATAGAACTGAACCGTTTCTCGCATGATCTTCACACTTCGTAGACTTGGAGAATTGTAACTGGAGGCCATTTAGCACCGAGCAATAAGTAGGTCCGTAATGAATTATGGATAAACCAATTTCCTTGTGCATTATTCCGTCCGGGTGCTGGAGAATGCCTGAAGATACAAGCTGACCAGAAAGTGGAGACTCTTTGGTGCAGGGCTGCGTCACCTCATGCACGCAAGCGCTGCCCATTTTTCCGTGTGTCGATTTGGCCGTCCAACTCTTTATCCATCTATTCGTATATAAATAATGTAAAGCATAGAGAGCAAAACCAGAACAGCGGCGACAGTGTGATTGTTGGCAAATGGTCACAATTTCCAGTGAAATCTGGCCTCTTGTCAAATTACCTCGGTTAGGGTATTATTGGAACTGTTCTTCTAAGTGTTTAAAAAGTAATAACTAAAAGCCCCCCCCCCCAGCACCTTGGCTTAAGCAGAATTAGGTAAATAAAATTACAGTGATGATAAATGCAATTTATTACACATCACTGGTTTAGACTTACTGAAAGTGCCATGCATGATGTCATCCCATTTAACAGGTACCCTCGTCACCCAACACAGCCAAATTTTTATGTGCGATTTTATGTTTTCTTATAAACGTCATCAAGTCTTAAGAAGTACTTATGGCCTATTTCAGCTGTTGAGGCATTATGCAAATTTATTACCGTTTGTCTGATATATATAAACAGGAGGTGGAGGAGACCGACTAGTGGCCATTGGCTGCTGGGAGTCCTCCCGAAAAAAGAGTAAAATTAATGGAACTATCTACAGCTGGGCTTGAGCACATGGCGACTGGACTGGTGAGAGGCTCATCAGTACTGCAATGTCATTGTACTGTTTTACCGTGCTAACTACTCCCCCACGGACATGCGTGTACTTACTGTTAAAAATTATATATATTTTGCAGTATGTGAACATAGAGGTTCACCTGCGTATATTGTGCGCAAATACATATCAAGGGCTATTTTGATTGTTAATGCATAATTTAGAAGAAAAAGGAAAAAGTTCCGCGACCATCGAATTCCCAAGCTATCAATAAAGTCCATAAAGCCTGTCTTTTGTAAATTGTTCGATATATGAAGTCTGTTCCGCATAGTAAGTGAAGTAAAGGTTGGAAGTATTTTAGACACGTTTTCTCATAATTTTAGGAGAGGATATAAACGATCATGGACATTCCAGATCCATGAAGACAGAATATGATTAAAGAGAATGAAAGATCATGCCTTATGACCATTTTGGCTGTCTTGTATCGTGGTGTATGTATCGTGGCGAGCCATGTAGAAAAAGAAACTATTAAGTATTTTCACCCTTCGATACAGCGACAACATATTAGCTGAAATTAAAACTTCTTTTTCGTCCTAGTGATAATTTGTAAGGTACTTAAAACCTGTTTACAGTGTACAGAAACAAACTGATTCTTTGCATGACTATACACAGGATAGATATAAGGCAAGGCCCAGCAAGCCAGCTATCCGCTCGCACACCGGAAGTAGTGTGGCGACCATTACCGAGTTAGCCGGCTATGCCGCGAGATAATGCTGTGGGACTTGTCTCAGGTCAACCCGACCTGATCTTGGCCTAGACCATTCCTGGAAGATGCCAGAGTTCAGGGAGAGGATTCCGTGCGGACACACTCCGTGCTCACCTATTAATGGTTCAGAATACCAGGCCACAAAGGAAGGAGTGAAATACTACCAGACTCAAAACGATTTATGCAATGTCCATGCATGAATAATTATTTTTCGGTTTGGTTATTTAACTCGGCTATAAATTACCAAATGGCCATATTCCTGATCGTATTCGGATTTGAGAGGCCTGACAGACAATGCCAAATCCCTGTGGCGTGTAAACATATCGACATACAAGAACCCGTGGGCATTTTCGTTGAAAGTACGTTCCAAGCGTCTACAAATACGCAATGTCTGTCTCTTACGCCTATCAGCTTTAGATAGCGTCATGTACAGAATGAATGAACAGTTAGGGTTGAACATGTACGCCTAAGCAAGGGATCGCATTTGAATGGCATTTGATCGGTCAGATTTACGAGCAAAATTTTTTTTTAAATGAAATGGGTTATGAAAACATAACATGAGACGATGTCATATAGTATCGGTGCACCTTGATTTATGTAACTACACAACTGGCTGTAAGAGAGCTGTTCGTCTACAGAAAAGAAGTACTATATCCAAAATCCGTCAGCAAAGTTAACGGTGAAAATACATGGTTTGTTGTTAGAGTGTATCTGTCCGTCAGTACATTATAACTATCACTGTACAGTTAACCTTTCGACCCATAGCTACATACATGTAGTCCTCTAGGCAGTGAGCCCCGTCATTATAGGCATCTACATGTCCTCCGAGACGTAGGCACGATCAACATCCCTCATTAGCAAAAAACCAGCGCTTAACCGCTCTGTTACAGACTTACTGTGCATAATTAGGGTAAACGTTTGAAACAGCGTTTTTGCTGCTCCTGCCTTGGGTAATCTTGACAATATGCGGTGGATGCAGGGGAAGATAGGCAGGGGACTACGCATGCGCAGTCGTAGCAATTACGAAATTAACGTAAGCCATTTGTGACTTTCTTATGATAGTCTTCATTCGTTCCCCCAGTGATAGTGATACCCGTCTTCTACTTACTTGTCCGGTAATAATGATAATGATTCTTGTGTACAGGGCTTTCCAGATTCTGTTTAAGCCTTAAAAGAGCCAATTTCGCCAAGTATCTTACTTCAAACAAACACTGGGAACCATCCCCATGTCAACTTTTAACCAAGCATTCGGTCCTGGAAAAAAACAGAACCTCTCCCACAAAACGCCATGAATTGTGAACTGACTCGCCTGGTAAAGGTCAGCGTCGTTCCTTGAGGCCTGTAGTCCTCTCTGACACTATCCCTGGATCGGTAGCCTTTCTTTGAGTCATGTATATTGCACGACGTTGTCACCTTAGAATGAGACCATTACCAGGGCTTCGCTTGTCTCCCGGCACACCTTTATGATTACGCACTATGTTTTCATGGGTTATGTTGTTTGTAAGGCTAATGAGTTGATATTTTTATCGCTCTCAGTATGAAAGACTAGTTTTATTTATTTGGTTGGTGTTTTACGCCTTACTCAAGAATATTTCATTTATATGACCTCGGCCAGCATAATGGTGGAAGGAAACCGGACAGAGCCCGGGGAAAACACACGGCCATCCGCAGATTGCTGGCAGACCTTCCCACGTACGGCCGGAGAGGAAGCCAAAACCCACATCGGTGGGAGGCTTCGAGTCATTGCGCCGCGTTAGCGCGCTAACCGACTCGGCCACGGAGGCCCCTTGTAAGGGCTATGACACAGAGTAAAACCAGAACAGCGATGACAGTGTTTTAGTTAGCAAATGGTCTCACTTAAGTGGTAAAATCTGCCCACCTGTCAGTTTTTACCACATTTAAAGGGTTTTATTCTAACCGTTCAAGTACATGCTTAAACACCATCGTCATTGTCTTACCGCGGTGACTGTTGTCTGAAGTGGGTTGCCAGAATCGTCGCCTGAATTGCTTTACGTGTTAGATAGTCGAGTCCAGGCAATGTGTAGCCTGAGTGGAATTTTACGCACAGCACAGTTTTTCAACGAGAACAAGGCTTCCTACCTGCAGTGTCAGGCAATCAGAGCTGATTTTGTATCAATAGTCACTCCCTTAGCTACAAAAGCTGCATTGCTTTTAAACTATATTTAACCGGCACCGACCTCTTCACGTCCTCATCCATAATGACAGCATTAAGAAGCCCGTTGTTATTGTAATAGTGACACCATGTTAACAGAGATTGCACGGTGAACACGGCTGGAGAAGCAAATACTTTACACAAAATGAATAAGTAGTGACCCATGCTCCATGCTATGTTTAAACTCGTAGCCTGGAATATTCATAGCTGTCAATCCATGCTTCCTGTATATCTGCTTCTGCCAGATTCGTCATAGAATAAGCGGTCATCGCAGCTTGAGAAGAAAATGCTTGATACAAAATGAATACATAAATGGTAAATCACCTTTCATGTTACGTGCATTTAAGCTCGCATTGAGGCCTTTGTGGCCGAAGTTTTTTTCAACAATAATGCTCACCGCCGTCGTATAAGTGTAATATTTTTGAATACGGTGTAAAGCACTAATGAACCAAATAAATAAATAAATAAATAAATAAATTTAAGCTCATATTCGTTGCAGTAGCGAGAGCTGTTGTCGCTGTGAACGGCTCCTATGCCTGCTCTGATTCTTTATGTCCTGAAAGGAATAAACAGTACTCGCCGTATGTTGGAAAAAGAGCTTCGTACTAAATGAATAAACGATGAATCGGCTGGGTAATTGCTAGTTATGTGTAACCATGCTTTTAATTGCTACATCTCTGTAAAATTTATTGTTTTCATCGGGCGTTGACTTTCTTTGTCCCGATCGATTCCCACACCTCCTGTGGGGATACGAGGAAACTGGAGTTATTTACAACGGGGAGAGTGTCACCAATAAATTAGGTCTTCCTCCAGACTTTTTCCCCTTCTTTAATTTGAATGGAATTCCCTGAATCGGGTTAGATATGAAGGTCGCTCCGCGCGAAACCAATTTAGCTTCAAGGGAGGTAATTTAAGACGTGCTTCAGTGCAATTTCTTTTCAGGTATTCTGAAGGGAAACCCATGCATCTGCGGACGGTCGGGATAAGCATGGGGGGGGGGGGGTTGCTGGATATATAGGAGGGGTTAAGTGATACACGAGTGTGATCAGGAGCCACAATTAGGACAGATAAATACATTTGTTGCCACTCGAACCATGTTCCTGAACGTAACGTAATGCCGGGTTTGCATGTCTCCTGTGTTTTTGGTGAACTATCCTATTATTACGAGATTAAGTAATACTCACCGGGTTTGCATGCCTCCTCTGTTTTTGGTGAGCTATCCTATTATTACGAGATTAAGTAATACTTCACTCACTGGGCATATTCATAGGGCCGACTCATTGGAACGCCATTCCAAGCTCTCATGTCTTGAACGAATGACCTCACCCAGGATTGAACACCGATCTCGCCATTTCGAGGCGTACGTTCTAACCACCCGGCCATCACATTGCGGCACGAAGCACATCACCATTAATTCCGAATACCGACACCGAGATGATCCTTTTGAGTTGTAAGTGCTAATCTGTTTTCTTTTTTTGTTTTTTTTTTCGGTTCTTTTTTTTTGGCTAAATGTTGAAATCGGTTGTTAACGTATGATTGTTGTGACCTTTTTCGTTACCGTTTTAAATAGAAACCTGCACCTTCAATCTTCATTTCCATGTCATTGAGGAATTTTCGGGGAATGACTTTGGAGAGTCTGAATTCTTAGGAACCTTTGTTCCTGAGCAGATATCATGGTGATCAATACAAGACATAATTTATTTATGTGTCGGATGCGAAAAATAATAGCAAACAGTAGAGTTCAGTTTGTGAATTATGAACATTAAGCTATTCTATCGAGGAGCTTTCTGTAATATTTTAGATATTTCTCAACATTTAAATTATGTATTATGCCTGTTAATCATTCTTAAGCAGTAGAAATACCGATAAATTGCTAACCTCGTGTCTGGCATTTTGGATTTAAGCAAATTAGGCACTGTTCCACGAAATAAAATTTGACCGATTTTAGTATGAGTGTTTAGAAACATTTCAAAGACAGATAAGAAACCAAAATAATTTTTTTACAATCTGTAGTGGGTAATTTTCATATTTCCACTAGAAATTTGTGCATGGCAAAGATGGGTCTGGCGCGATAATCTATCGTGCTTCTATAGACATATTTAGAGATGTCCGGCAAATAGCATTCCGCCTTTGCCATTCCACACTGGAAGGAAATGTTATTTGCAGATATGCCCGAACAGTTATATTTATATACCTGTAGGAGTTAGTCAAAGACAGACTTATGAGTATTCCGTAAGCTAGTTCTTCGCGGAATTAAATTTATATTCCATTGTTTACATATAGCTCCTACAGGTAGATTTAAAGGGAAAGACCTTATAAAAATGAACCTATGTTGAATGAAAAGACCATTAAAAAATGAACCTATGTTGAATGAAAAGACCATTAAAAAGTAATAAAAAATTTCACCTCATAAAAATGAACCTATGTTGAATGAAAAGACCATTAAAAAGTGTTTTTGAAAATACCTTGACTGATTTTTTTAGATTTTTTTTTCACCAAAATAAACCTCCACAAATGTTTTTATTCTGTCGTGGGTCTTGTGGACCATATTGATAATGTGGTTCATCAATGACGTCACACAATATTGTGTACATCTTTATATTCAGCTCTGAATAAAGGTCTTGTGAAGAGTACTCGTATAATGTTTGTTTGCGTATGAAAACGCTAATATGACATTAAATTTCAGCTTTAGGGCCATAGAAAAGTCGGCATGACCTCACTGGTGAACCACATCATCTGTATGGTCCATAAAACCCACAATGTAATCAAAACCTTTGACCGCGTTTGTTTTTGTGAAAAAAATCTTTAAAAATCAGTGAAGGTATTTTCAGATACAGTTTTTCACTCTCCTTAATATCATTTTTACCAGGTCTTCCACTTTAAAGACATGTTGGGTTTAGCGATTGACTGATGTAGACTTATCCTTTACGGTGGTTCCTGATAGGAAATTGTGACTCCCTGTTAGCAGACACCTGATACACTCCAATTTATGAGTAGTCCTTGTATAGTACTCCTTCGTTTACCTGTACATATTTATTCTTTACAGTGGCACTTTCCGAAGGAAGAATTGGTTGCCTGTTGGCGGATACCTGTCTCCGTTAGACTTAATTAAAACCAAAAGTCAATGGTTAACGGGTACAAACTAACCCCACTTCTTCCTGCGCTCACTTACTTTCTTTTAATCACCACCGGTAGAATAAATGAAGTACATCAGCACGCAAGAAATCGCGTGTTCTATTAATGACTAAAAGCTTCTTCCTGTGGAATACTTGAGGTCGGTCTGAAAACAGGGGTAGCAATGTGGCCATTCCAAGAGGAAGATCTCTTTGCGTAGACAGTCTGGAATCTGAAGAAATATTCTCACGACGATCAAGTGAGTCCCGTATTTCCTATAATTAGAAAATATAGGGGTCACTTGAAAGTCTGCTACAATCTCCGCTGTCATCCCAAAATCCGATTCAGCCTGTTATCTTCGTTAGGACGGCGACTGTTGCATTTTCCATGGCCGTTTTTGCGCCTCATTTATGCTAAGACGTCAAACATTTGATTATTTTGAATCGTACTACACTGCGTTTGACTGGTCAGATTTGAAAAGTAAAGGACAATTTATTCACGAAATGGAAGCTATTTCTGTTAAACTCACCCAATTTTTTCCTATGTTTTTGTTAATTTATAATGAAAAGAAATCTTCCATTATAAATTTATAGGTTTAAAACGTTTTGGTCCCGTTTTCATGAAGCGCACTTAGTTTAAGTACTCCCTTAACTGCCAGGGCAACGTATGTTGTAGACATAGAAAGTGCACTTATCTAAGGGCTACTTAGCACTAAATACGCTTCGTGAAACCGGGCTCTGGCACTATAAACGTGTGGAAAATTTGCTCATATGTTTCTATCAAACCAGCACAAGTTAGCGATGCCCTGATCTGATACCGTAGTTTGAGCCCAGTGGTATAGATGACCAGTTTGATATGGATTCCTAGAAATAATAGGCTCTATTATACCTTTTATCCGTCTTTCGTTATTCTGTGTTTTATAAATGGCAAACCTTTGCACATGTTATAGTACTTCAGACGATTGATCCTTTGTCTGGCGCTTCCTTTATCTTGTTCTCCAAGATATGGCTGAACATACTGCCAATGTGACGTTAAATCCTGAAGATTCCTTCATTCCTTCCTTCCTTCGTTCATTTACTCATTCTTTAAAAACGAATGTCATGAGATTGTTCAACACGTTGACAGAATGTGTGAAATCGTCTCAAAATGTCAGATGCCATATCTCCCCGTGTCACTGCCAATAATATCTTATTACCCACTGTTTTAAGGACGATTTCCTATCAGATTGAAATTGATTGGGAGAATTCGATGATGTGCGAGTTTATAACTGTCAGAGCAAACAATCCTCTCCACGCATTCTCCTCGTCCACTAATATTTGCTCTAATAACCGCTGAATTATTAATAGATGCTTGCAAATAAATGGCCAAATGTGATTATTTTTCCGACAAGGTTCGACAAGCACCACTATAATGCGTTTCTTATAACGTTTATAACTCAATTTCCGCTCAGGTCTAACGACCGTGATGTTCTGAATGCGGTTGCGGAAAGGAAATTAATGCCCGCATATGCAACACTGGATATATCCGAGGCATCGACACTTCTTCGGCAACGTTGGGTGCTTGGATTCGTCGGTCGTCCGTTTCCACCTTTAGTCGATCAATTTGAGACACATCAGCTACCATCTATAGTAGGCCTACATCAACTGGAATACATGGAATATTTTAACTGATGTCACGTTAATGGTAGAAACTCTAGTACAGCAATCCAAAATACCTGAAGAGAATGCTCTTATACAATTCTGTTCTTGTACTGTTTGCTAGATGCATCAAATGCTCGGTGTTGCTTAATAACGCTCGCCATTGCCATTGCTAATGTCATCTTTATAACGTGGGGTTTTATAGAGCATTAAAAATGTGTAATGCACTTGCGTGCAGACGATGTGGCTAAATATGATTGATAAGCGATTGCTAGATTGACATTGGAGTCCTTTAAGAGTTGTGCGGAATTTCATGTACCGAGATAAATGTTCCGACGATCTCTTTTATAATACGATTAATGGACGACTCGGATTCCTGGCGCAAGGCCATGTTTTAAATGGTCTTTCAGGAAAACACGGATAAAATCTATATAATGCGCAGTTAAGCAGACATTCCTTGTACCACTGGGCCCCGTTCCACTCCCCACTGATGAAAGAGCTCGACACGAGATCTCAGGAATGCTTATGGCTGCGGATTGCGTTCAAGAACGGGTCCTCCAGCCCCTGGCCAAACACTTCTTCTGGGTGAATACTTGTCAGCTATACCATTTAACTGTCCAGTCCTAATGCCTCCTCTTTTTATCAGCGGATTTATTAAGATCCGATTTCTGTACAGTATGATGTTTTCCCAGTTGATGTCGGTCAACTGACCCCCTTAAAATAATGCAGTTAGTGGCATATCTGCTACAGTACTAACAGTCGTACTTCAGTCGTCGCAGAATATGGTGTTCAAGAACAATGAAATAAATAAATAAGTTTAGTCATTGTTGAAGCTGTAGCGATTGTATTTATTTATTTATTGCATGAATAAATCATCTGATCGTTGTGATATAACTTGGATATAACAATACTCACGAGTATATCACTTATCGACTTTATCGATTGATGGAAACCAGAGTGTACGTCGTAAACAACCAGCCTTTTGCAAGTTGTTGACAACCTTTCCCAGGTTTGATGCACTGATATGCACTTCGTTTTGGTGGAAGACGAGTCCAGGGAAGACAGGGCCTATTGTCCCCAAGATCAGAGAGAACGCGTAAATGTGTGAATCCCTTGCCCAAGACCAGTACTGAATCAATAACCTGTGTGCTTTTGCGACTGAAAGACATTTTCCGTTATCCACTTGATCGGCCACGACCCACTCCCTAAATGTTGTCGCTGTTAAATAAACGGTGAATGTAGTCCGAAGGGCTCTTTATAGGTAGCTTTACATGTACACGTTCGATGGAGGCCATCTGCATGTTATACGTCCATAAATCTGCACGTCACACGTGGGGAGGTTGGTCACTTACTTACCAAAGGCTGATCGTTTATACTGCAACACTCCGAGTGTTATCTACACATGAAATTCGCACAAGTGAAATATTCCCGAGGCGCTAAATGCCAATCAATGAAACCAAATCAACTGGAATAATTCCATTCTCAGAACGAATATAAAATTGCCGTTATTTTTGTAAACTGTCAGGATACTTGGGGACACGGGTGTAACTATGTCTCACTGAGACATAAAACCATTCACGTCAGTGATTGTTGAACTTTATTGATCTGTCCATTGTCTATAAAATTGTAGCTGTTTGCCAACCTTACTAACGTACATTGCTCTTACGCTATAGTTTCCAAGTAAACATATCCTAGAAATCTATAAACAGTCTATTGTAGTACTATTTATAAATATAGGTAGTCCTGTATTTTTGCTCTACATCTCAGACAGAGAGACGAGATTAGTGTGTTTAACCTACAATGTCCATTAATGAGTTACGCATTTTACCTGATTTTGAGTTGAACTGAAAAGGGTGCTCCAGGACTTGTTCGAGAGCTGGGCTATTTTTTTGCAAACAAAATAAGTTTCAGCACCAGAAATTAAATTTTATAAGCTTCGTTTCCCTCTGAAGTATGCTCTTTCTTAAGCGATTTTTACGGCAAATGTACAGCATGTTTTGAAGGTGTATATCAGTGACATAATGGCACTGTTTCAGTTCCCGTTGTCTGTTGCTGTTACAGCGCTTTGCTTCCTCACCCATCATTTCATTTATCAATAACGATCATCGCGTAATATTCGGTTCTCTCGCTTCCCCAAGCTCAAATGAACCTGTCAGAGACCATTATCAGTATACAGGAGATTACGACTGGAAATAAACCAGGCTGGTTGTATAAAGGACACAGTCACAACCGATCGGCTTCCCAGGAGCCTGTCGTAGGCTGTCGAGGTGTGTGGAATTTATTGATGGAAGCTTGACTCGCACTTGCGTCAGAGAATAGAGTCCTTTATCAATATCAATTCATTCGCGGATTTAAACACCAATCTGTCTCAGGTAATCATCATGTTATTTTCTCATCACAATGGCCGGTGGTCTCTTTGGACTGACTACCCGGGCCTCATTGCATTTTTTCAGTATTATACGGGACGTCAGATAAAAACTCGCTGAGGTAACCAGTGGATATCAAAGCGTCAGGTCCAACATTCGTATGCCACCGTAAACCGTGGAGTCGTGTTACAAGTCGGTTATCACAAAACCCGTTTATAACACAACTAGAAGCACCACTTCCCTAAGGGATATTGAAGAAGTAATATATATATATAACTGGTATTCATTTATTTATCCTTTTGATGGGCGTTTGGCATCATACTCAACAACATTAACTTATACGACGGTGTCGATAATTATGGTGGGAGCTGGAAATGCTTCCCGCCTAAAATAATTCTAGTCTTCCCTCCAGCCTTTTCAATGACGAGTTGTGGACAAACATGTGACGTAGCACTCATGTATTACGAAAGAACACTGGCCTATACAGCTTGGACCCGAGCTGTCATTGCGCGGGAAAATGTACCCAATAGAAAATAGTGGATCATAATAGAGAATTACGAAAAACTGTGCTGTGTTTCCTTTGGCGCTCGGCATAATTGCATTATGAAAGGTAAAAGATCTTATAAAACCCTCGGCATTTCAGCATGTTATAATTTCAATAAAAGAACATAGGTTTCTTACGCATTGTCGCGTTTTGTAACTAGTTTTAAGTTTGTTTTTTTTCGTTGGTCATGAAGTAGGAAAACAGTTCTTTGCTTAAATCATCCTAGCGGGGCCAAGATGGCCCAGTTGATTAGCGCACTAGCCCAGTGTAATGACCCAGAATCCTCCCACCAACGCGGTCGCTGTGAGCTCAAGTCCAGCTCATGCTGGCTTCCTCTTCGGCCGTACATAGGAAGGTCTGCCAGCAACCTGCGGATGGTCATGTGTTTCCCCCCTCTGCCCGGTTTCTTCCCACCATAATGCTGGTCTCTGTCGTATTAGTGAAATATTCTGGAGTATGTCGTAAAACACCAATCAAATAAATAAATAAATAAATAAATGACCCTAGCAGGTTTTTTAAATTAAAGACCCTATTTTCGGGTATATTGTTTGGCCAGTTTATACATGTGTGGAGTTACATGAGGTTTCTCGTTCTGTACAATCACCTGGTACACTGTGATCCTTCTACACGTGTCCCTCAATGCGAGAGCCTGTCGCACCCTCAGTACGGGGCTTTAAAGAGAAATTCATACTTTTTTCACTCTATCCATCCTATGAAGACCTTTTACATTGGCAGTGTAAATTTGGGTTTTATTCTTGTTTTGCAATGTATTTTGGCTATTTCAGATGAATTTCTTGTCCACCACAGTCATGTGGTACACATGTTTCATGTCTCCTTTAACAGGATGGCCTAGTCTACGTATAATCGTGTACAAATCCTGTAGCCTCTCCAGCTGTGCTTCGGGATGGTCTTCAGCGAAAATCCCGTCAATCTTTAATTGGTCCCATTGTGTTTCACCTTCCATACTCAGTCGGCACCTGGAACTAGTGAGAGAAAGGCTTCGCGGAGTCTTGAAAGAACGGGGGTTTCCACCGAGGGCATAGAGAGTAAATAAATTGTCCAAAGCCTACGGTTGAGAACAAAAGCTTTCTCAGACAAAAGCGCCTAAATCCCTGGGATGCGATGGAAAATTTAGTTCTTACTCTGAACATTGGTTCGTTGATTCAAATCAGTTCTGTAGCCATGCGTTGTCTCAGAGCGCCTATGAGTTTACGCTGTTCTGGAACCCCAAGGGACCCGTATTATCTTTTGTTTCCTCTTCCGGTCTCCCCAGAGGGACATAACTCTCTTTTATCTCGAAGACCCTGTCACATTTAGGGCTCGAGAGTCTCTCGGATTAGAGGCCATTCTCTTGCCTCGGGCTTACACAAGGTTACGAAAGGGATGTTATTCCCCACGCGAATTTGTTAAATCCTCTTCATCCTTCGTTTCTATACTTTGATCGCTTACAGCGAAATGTTAGAGTTCTGTGCAACTCCTTAAAGGTCCGTTAAAACTGCGTGTAGTGTGTTAGATGCTCGGCGTACAGCTCGCGCTTCCACTCGTATTGGCCGTCGTGTTGTTAGTCGAGGCGGCCGTTGTACCCTACTCAGGCCACATTGAGCTGAGCGGTCACCACTTTGATGGGTAGTGTTGTACCACTCTGTTGCATTAGGCGTCGACTCCGTAGCACCAGACTCAAACAGACCACTGTGCTCCACGGCTTTGGTCTCACAGTGGCATACTCAAATAGGCCACGGTGTTGTTACAGTAGTGTTGCGGTAGTGTAATACTCAAATGTTGCATGGCGTTGACCCGACAGTGTCGTGCGCAAATAGGCCACCACGATGCATGGCGTTGATGCGACAGTGTCAGACACAAATAGGCCACCGTGTTGCATGGCTTTGTTGCCGTGGTGTCATACTTAAATAGGCCAGGGTGTTGCACACTGTGGTTGCAGTAGTGTCAGACTCAAATAGACCAGGGTGTTGCACGCTGTGGTTGCGTTGGGGTTGAGGCGGCAGTGTCAAACGAAACTGGACCACCGCATTGTGGGGGCGTTGTTCCGGTAGTGTTACACTCAAATAGGCCACCGTATTACCTGGCGTTGTTGCGGTAGTGTCATAATCAAATAGGCCACCGAGTTGCATAGAGTTGTTGCCCTAGTACCAGACTCAAATAATCCACGGTGTTGCATGGCGTTGTTGCAGTAGTGTGATACTGAGAGAGGAGACCATGCTGCACGGCAAGGTTACCACAGGCTTTGATTTAGGTGGGCCTCTGCTTTCCACGGCTTTGTTTTCTTGGGCCCTCACCCAGAAGAGTTATTTATATATTTATTTATTTAGTGTTCACTGATTTGATTGGGGTTTTCTTTAGAATGCTTACAAAAACCATTGTTTCGGATTTGTACAGATTTTCAGAACCTTCACGACGCTGAGAGCTTTGCTGGAAATACATTAAATTTGAATAAATCAAACTCTTGAATAATTGATCCTGCTGAAAGACATGCACATTGTTACGAAACTAACACAGCGCTATGATTAACATTAGAGGTAAGTTTGTTAAATACTGATTTCAGTTTATTTGTTCCTTTAAGGAAATAACATGATCAACCTATTTGTATTCATGCATCTTGAGTCACCGACCTGTCTTATCATTATTTAGGGCTGATATATTTTCTTGAGCTGTTTAAATATAGAACAATGCTGACATTGTATGTTGGGTAGATTAAACTGGGATTCCTTCCAAATGGCAAAATATAAATTCCCACTTACTCAAGTTTGCACATTTGTCTCACTTCACATACCCACCTTTTTTCTTACATCTTTGTAATTGTAATCTCTAAGATCGAACAACAGTTTATATCTTTTCACTTCATGAGTCAGCAATTCAATGAGATGTACAGGCCTGCGTGTCGCCCTGTGTAAATGTTGAACGATGCTGATTGGTAAATAGTGAAAGTCCGTCAGGATTTTCTCCCCATAGCAGAAATAGGGATCCGCAAGCCATCTGCCCAAATCCGTGGCGTGACTCGTGTGAAGGGTTGTGGGCCTATGTTTTACTATTACATGTGTACCCATTTTCCGCGAAATCGAAACGGGATGGGGAACTCGTAAAACTCGCCCCCACCAAAGCGGTGTGCTCCTTTGTTCTTTCCCTTATCACGTCACAGGTCACAGGTATATGTGGACTCACAGAACAGTTTGGTAGTACACAAGCACTCCAGCGTCACAGTAGGAAATAATGCGTTTTTTCTGTGATTTGGGCACGTTTGTGAGTCTCCCATTTGGTCAGGCCTCCGGACCATTGTCCACACCTAGTGTAAACCTATCTTTAAAGAGGGAAGCCACTTAATTTTTAATTTTGATTGCCTGTTCCGAATTAAATAATAACGGGACTTTGCATAGCGTTTCTCTTTTGGTTCGTGAAGAACTTAATTTCTGGGTGTGACCCGTAAACCTGTGTTTGCATCGTAAAATATCGATATCAAGATACACAGCGATTTCACGCAACGATGGGTTTAAATATTTCCTCGGTACGTAAATACTGAGCAATATGATAATTCTGCAAAGGTCAGCCTTTGATACTCCGCCCGTGTAGTATGTCTTGCTTTGTATACACTGCAATCAAACGCGCAGCTGCCGCCCGTAGTGTAGGGCCATTAAATTCATCAGCTCTCATGGCGAATGCATTGCCCTGTTTTGAGTTATTAGTCAAAAGGTGAAATTCCTTTTTCTTGGAACGATAGCGTTTTTTTTTAAGTATCATCTGAATTAAGTTTTTATTTTATTTCATTGGTGTTTAGCCCCGTTCTAAAAGACTTTTACACCTGGATGGCGACGGTTATAGGTCACCGGAAGGCGGGACAGTTATCAACGGTCTTTTCGTGATCTACCAGGCACCCTTCTAACCTAATTCAATAGGGGTCAATATAGACATTCGAATGGCAGCCTCGAATCATAGTAGGCGGTCCGTGCCAGTAATCGAAAAACTCAGTTTCCAAATCAGTGGTCAAAAACAACCGAAAAAGAACAAACAAAAAAGCATATATAGCAAAACACTAGGATGGATTCTTGCAAGGATGAGCGGTTAGTTGTTTTCATATCACGAAAGAATGTTTAAGGCGAAAGCCTTAAATCAGTATCCAAATTGAAGGCAATCCTTGTTCGGAAGTTGTTGTTAATCAGGATATGTATGTCAGGTGGGCTATGTCACAGCGGAACCTTCGAGCGCCGTTGTGTAAGCTGCTACATCCTTGGTCAAAGGCAAATCGAGGGCAAGGTATTTAGTGGCTGTGCCAATGACAAACCTAAGCTGAGTACAGTTTAATGTAGCCTATGGCGATTTTTTTTGTAACGGATACAGAGGGTATGTAAGGATATATGCAACTTGAATACAGACCTACACAGTTTGGTAATTTCATTCCGTTTCTAGACTTCAATAATTGCGTTTTCACGATCGAAAGCGCGATAACAAAACAAGCATTTCGTTTCAAGCTTGCCTTTGAAAAGCTTTCGCAATTGTTTGTGGTAGCGTTTTATTTTGAACATTGCACGCAACACTGAGGAGACAAACAGATAGCACTCTTCATTAATTAAAAACCATTCGTGACCTTCATGAATTATTGCACAAAGTGTCGTGCCGCTGAACTTTTATGTAAATAGTATGATTTACGACGCTAAAAGCCATATTATCATTGACAGCCCAATTCTAAAATTTCGAATAAATTAAAATGTTTGTCGAATTAAAAAGGGGTAGAAAAACTTGGAATTGCCTCCATTGTTGGATATAATTTTTCTCTCTTTTTTTCTTCGTCTAAGTTTAACTTCAGGGAGTAATTTATGCTACCGAATGTTATGGGGAACTCATTTTATGTAGTCCCAGATATTCTGCCTTGGAACGTTGCGGCTTAATTCATCATTCGGCTGCAAGACTTAGCCATCGTTCCCGTATCTTAGCATCTTTGACGCGTGCTGGGGTTGTAGTTTCCTGCCCCCCCCCCCACCATCCCCTTTCCATACTTCCCCTGCCCTCAAGGTCAATGGACAGTAAATGCTATCCCACTTGTGATACCCGATATCGCCTTTAGCCGATCCTTCACGGGAAGAAGGTGATTAATCGCACATAGCTGTCATTGTTCACGGAACGATTCCTGAAACTCGACCATGCCGAACCAGGGAGGTTTTATTTGATTCTGCGTTTAAGTTGAATTATCCGTGATAAAAGCTATCATCGCTTGCCATAATCAGCTGCGCCAGTGTTGTTTTAAGAATATCGTCGTTCGTTTGTTTCCCGGGCTCAGGTTGAAGGTTGACTTTCAATCTCATTTCGGCCATGTCACGATGGTGTCTTCTCTTAGACTGAGTACTATACTGATATATCATTGGTGCTGCCTCACTGAAATGCCATGCCGAAAACATAACGCACCACCCCAAGCACACCTAATTATGGCTGATGTTTGTCCATTGCCTAAAGACAATTGGACATTCCGGGACAAAACTTTGATTATGGCGTTAATGTTTCACGCAGATGTTATTTGCAATGACCAAATTAGGTGCTGCAGCTGGTGAACAAGAATGAAGGTTCAATCCAGGTGCCATGCTACCCCTTGGCCGCAGGTAAAACAGTTTACAAAATGAAAATCGAAAAGACCGGTCCACTGCACAAATTTCTTTTAGCTAAAACGCTGTATGAATAATGCACAATGCAGTGGCCGTAAAAGCTGGGATTCGTTTCGCTTACTATATAGCACTTTAATTAAGCTTTCTAATCCACTTTACTTACGCTTGAAAATACGCTTAACTTTCTCTTGCAACGACTCTTTATATTACAGGCTTTCAGATAACATTTACTTACGCCTTCAGAGTTTACCAATAGAACTGCCGTCTTTCCAATCACTAGATTTAACGAGATACCATGTGTTCTGTGTCCATTGTGTCGAAGACAGGTCTGGTTTTGACTTCGAGAGTCCATATTTGGCATCCTGCTCCCCCTTGGCAGTACACTAATATGCTTTTGGTGCCCTAGAGCGACGAGTCCTTCTCGCTCTTCCTCTACAGCGCTAAGCCGAACCTCAGAGTGGAAAGTGGCCTATTTACTCAGTGGAAAGAAAGAATTCCACTGAGAGTTCAGTGCCAACCTCTCTTCACGGGACAGGACTTCTGTGGAGAGACCCCCGCTTAATGCATACCCACTTTACCTTGATAGCCGAGTTTTTTTATTAGGTGTGAGAGAATTTGGCGTTAATGCCTTGGGTAAAAACAGCACTCAGTGGAATATATGAAATTTAAATGCGCACGTTACCTTTCCAAGAACAAGGTAACTTGGTGCTTTCTAGAAAAGCCAATAAGGCAAATCGTTCTTGCCTGTTGTTCTGCCGTTTTGTATGTGTGTATGTGTTTTGCAGAGACACTTTCGTGTTTGTGTGAATATGGATTTAGCACATGCCATTGTTACCAGTGCACAAATTTGTATTAAGTGCACTTTAACGGATTGACAGTCGCGCCATGGGGTTCTTTCCCAACAGATCACGAAGCAGTCATGAAAAGTATCATACATTTCAGTACTCCCATCTTGCCAATAAACATTCGGTTGATTAAACTGTAAGCAATAAGCATTTACTGACTGAGGTACGCTCTTGCTCATCTCATCCTATGACGATGTACTCAACCGGAAGAGCGGTGTTCAGCTAACCGAAAAATGGTATTTACTGATGGCTACTAGCACACATCAGATGCTTTAGTAATGCATTATTATGGGTGGGATTACACCTTTCATCTCGGCTCCATCAGTATAGGGCAAGAGGGAGGTAACTCATTGAGTAAGATCCCTGGTTCCTCACCAGGGGGCGTACGTGGTACGGGTTCAGTTCAGGGATTCCAATGGGAATTCGTGCAACCCCTGGATCGCACTGATCGCCATTGGTGGCAATGAGCGGGCAACAGCGCTTCTGTAGCCGTTTAATATTTGCCAACTCCACCACACTGTCGTCACTGCTCTGGTTTTACTCCGTATACTGTGCAGTAGTCCTTCATTTTAGTAACGTGTTGTCTGGGGACCAGTTGTCATCCCATGTTAAGGCGTGTAGGTCTGTGTGCCACACATAGATAGGTTGGCCTCATGCCCTGACTGAACTGCAGGTGCCGCTGTAGCTTGCTTCTGGTGTGGCAATAGTTTGTCAGTGGTTAGTCTGGAGACTGTTTAGAAATCGTTTGTAAAAGTTTCGGTTTACTGCTCACCACAGTCAGGAAACGTTGATAGTTCTATATTTCTAATTGGATACAAAATACCACTGCATGGAAGGTAAAACTAGATAAAGTGGCGACGACAGTGCGATAGTTGGTAGGTGGCCTCAGGAACACACACCATGTTAATTGACTGGTCTTGTAACTGTACAGGGGTGTCTGCAGGTGGCTTGGGGAAAGACCTCGTAAAAATGAACTTAGGGTGAAAAGGCCATTAAAAACTGTATCTGAATATACCCTCTCCGAATATACCCTCACCGAATGTTTCAGATTTATTTCACCCAAATAAACGCAAAAATCAAAAAAAAAAAACGCAAATCAAATGTTTTGATTGTATGGTGGGTTTTATATACCATATCAATGATGTGGTTCACCAGTGACGTCACACCGACTTTTCTCTGGCCTTAAAGCAGAAATTTAATGTCATATTAGCGTTTCCATACGCAAGCAAACATTATCCGAGTACTCTTCACAAGAAAAACATTAACAACTAAACATGAAAGTGTACAAAAAGTTGTGTGACGTCACTGGTGAATTACATGATCAATATGTGTGACGTCACTGGTGAACAACATTATCAATATGGTCCATAAAACCCACCATACTATCAAAATATTTGACTGCGTTTATTTTGGTGAAAAAATTTAAAAATATCAGTGAGGATATTTTCCGATACTGTTTTTAATGGTCTTTTCATTCAAGCTAAGTTCATTTTTACGAGGTCTGTCACTTTAAAAATCGTGAGGTAAAGAAAGCCTTTTGGTGCTACAGGTTTGTAAGTTACTACTCCTCAACAATTGACCTGAACTGAATAAGGCTCTAACTGAGGTAAAATGACAAGAATGCGGATTCCTTCGATTACAAGTGACCATTTTCCAACCACCACACTGGCGTCGCACCCTTGGTTTTACTCTCCATGCTGTACCATAAAACAGCAGCGACGACAGTGTGATATGTGGCAAATGGTCACACGTTACCTGTGAAATCCGGCCTCTTGTCAATTTACCTCAGTTAGGGTTTTAATCTAACTGTTCATATAAGTGTGTGAGAAGTAATAGCGTACACACTTCCTAGCACCAGGGCTTAAGCAGAATTAGGTGAAAAAAATTACAGTGATGTTAAATGCTATTTATTAGATGTCACTGATCTAGAATCCTTTTATATTAAACATATTCCGGTCAGCACGCCGGATCCGCTGCTGCTTAGACTTCTGGTTTCACAAAGAGAATTGAAGTGTGCTCAATCTGCAGATGTAATCAGATGTAATTGTACAAGCTCGTCGTGAGAGTGGTAGTGTTATCATTCCGGCGTCTCCGCTGAGCTTTGCACAGTGTCGCTACCGGTATAGAATACCAGGGACAAAACAGTTCTCTCAGCTTACGGGCATAGAATAACACAGCCTTTCTAAAGAAAGTCATTACCATATGGTGACAAGAGTCAGTGTACCTTTCTGAGAAAAAATGTAGAGCGAAAGCTAGACGTTAACGAGCCCTCTGGACTGAACAATCATACCCATGATTGTCGCTCTTCTAAGCACAGTCTAAAAATAAGGCAGCGTGAGGAATCTCTAATTGGTTAGTCGTGTGGCTGAATACCGAAACCTCTTCCGTTTTTCTTTTTTTTCTTTTTTTTTTCTTTAGATATATGGCCTCATGTAGGTTCCTTACAAAAAGGAGCAGATAAGTTCCTTTCTCCTCATGTCCCGATGAAGCACCTGTGGGAACCCTCCCTAAGGTGGTTATTGTGCAATTTACTGCTGGCATCGTTGTTTTTAAATTACACATGTATGGGATCTTATTGCTTGTCGCAGACCGCGAAAGGCCGCTTCAAGTCGATAATGACGAGAATCATTTCTAAAACAACTGTAAGAAAAAAAACATACATAGCGAAAGAAGCTGATAACATGTAAGATAGAATCAACAGTCAGTTTTAGGTGACGCAGGTTTGCGTGCGTAAGTTGCATATTACGTTATTACATGTCACTCTCAGCAAAGCAATGATCTTCGTGCTTGTTGAATGACAATTTGGCGGTATGCCATTATCATATTCAAATCAGTGGAGAACAGAAAACGCCCAGCGGCTGTTGTCTCGCTGAATGACAGTTTTTATACTCGACGAAAAATCACCAATGCGGTACCTTTTCCGGCGCCATGATTTCTCGGATCCAGGCTGGACTGATCATAGTTCTCTTGTAATGCCTTAGTTATAAGTTATCAGCTAGCTCCCCAGACGTCATGGCAGTAACATGGCAGTACGAAATTACTTTAGGCGAGAAAGGTGAACGCGATTTGCATAATGGTTACCCACAATGCATTTGAACGGAGGTAACCTACATTTTCGCCTGTGGAATTTCAACGAACGTGCCTTGTATATCTAACATTCTGTTAATAACAAAGGCGTGCTAATTGCTCTTTGACATATGGCCTTTTCTTCAGGATATCGAATGGTATTTAGATCTGTAATAATGATTTCCCCCTGATATTGTATTCAATCGATTTCGATCTGACACGCCAACCCTAAGACGTCACGTGAATCTTTAGAATTTGCTTCTTCTGTGACAGGTGGACATGACATTCCATGACACTGGATAATTAAAGATGGTCTCTCCTACCCCTCTTCAAACCCCAGCTCAGTCATACATTGAGCGGGTTTGTTATTACTGTAACAGGAGCTCACTCCCTAGGGTTTGTCCTACACAATAACTGATGGTAATTTGAGGCAGGACACTGTACTGCTGCTGTGTCGAACTTCAAACACCACAAATATAACAGACCTCAGCATGTATTGTTCATTTTATGCAGCGTTTTGGTAAAGTCGCTAGACACACACGATTTGGAAAAGATGGAGAGGCCCTCATTCTACAGTGAAGGAAAACTGTTACTTCGTCACCTCGAGAGACAATTCGCAGTTCAGCAACATATCCGTCTGTAATACTTCATTCATTTGTTTTCTCGAGGTTTGTGTGGGTCGGATGACTAAAGTGTTTTCGGCCTTACGGCGATGGATTTCAAATGTTGCCTTAGGCTTGCAACTCCTCCCAGGGATTTACAAAAAATCCATCTTTATAACTGTTCAAATTATGGTAGAGAAGGATTTCCGCTGACCGTTCAGATTAACCACGTGGACGAGGCGCGGGGCGGTGCAGTGGGCTGTCAGCGACGCCGTAGCAGCGGCCTGACATTAGCTCGAGGACCTGGGCAGTAATCACGGGTGCAGGCAGCACGAGGCAGGCGAGGTGTCAATTTCGCTCGTATCGACAGACTGCTACAGTCTCCATGGCTCGTTAACTTCACGTCAATTTGTCTTTCTGTCACCGTAAGTGGCGGTTCCAGGGAGAAGAGATGTTGCCAGTAATTTCTGTACCACCCCTCCTTCCCTCCCCTTCTCCTTGTCTCTTATCGTCTACCACGATGTTCTCGCCAATATTCTTCTTTCTTGGCCTTGTGCCAGAAGAACGAGTTTAATTAATGGAATGTATTTCTTCTCCCCCCCCACGAACTTCCCCCTAGCCCCCCCCCCCCTTACAGCCGCTTTACATTTTTGCAACAGTATTCACAAAGCTCTACTCCTGTTACCGTCATGGTTGATGTGACAGAAAAAATCGTAGCATGTGATTTTGGAATTGCTTTCCTCTGATGTCATTGATCGTTGCCCTAGGATACTCACAGAGAAAAAAAGACATATTCCGGGACAATTGATGAAAGGAGCTTGTTTCTCTGATTACAACTATTGTTTCCTCAAAAAAAAGCAACGCTCTCAGTTTGTATTTTGATTACTATTTACGCGCACGAATACGTATGTAGGCGGTATATCTGTGCCATTAGACTCTCAGTAAACAGGAACCTCGAACGCGCTGCAACGTAATGCAGAGATGAGAGATGGGGAGGTAATATTTGTGTTGATCAGAATGTCGTCGGCCATTGTATGATTCTTTATGACTTCACCAATGCTGATATGGGAATTTTAAGATCTTCCTGCTACCTCCACTTTGTTCATTTTTGAGAAATGTGTCTCTTGTAAATGAAGGTTAAGTAATGGCGGTTTAGGAGCACACTACCTATACCTTGACGTTAAGCGATGTGTGTATTTACACGCAGGTTTACACAGTTATGTATTGTTTGTTTGACACATATTTTCATGTTTCTGACAGTCGCATTCGAAAGTTCATGGGATATGAAATTTGTGCAAATATTTTCACAAAAGCGAAGAGCTTAATCCTATGCACCAGTGGCATAAATATTCATAAATCGTTTTTTCTTTCTTGTTAATTTGGGGGGGGTGTGAGAGGGAGGGTCCAGTCCGCCTATACCTGTCTTCTTCTGACGGCAGAAAGGGAAGTTCAAACGAAATATGTTGATAAAGGTTTGTTGAAATGAACCCTTGTCTCCAGCTTCAGACATGTGTTATAACATCCCTATCCACCTGAAATAGAAGTCTGCTGATATCGTTAGCCTTTGGGGAAAACATTCAAGCGGAACATATCTAAGGATTCCTTGTTTTCCCCCTCATCGTATGGCTTCCCTCAGTTGTCGTTCTTGAAAGGCTTCAATTTGCGGAAATGTGTTCGAATATTTTCGGATCTCACGACCCAGCTTACAAAAGGCAGGCCGTGCCCTTCAGCTTCATCAGAAAAGAGATAATGTATTTGAATCGTTTTGTCGAGTGTACATGAATCCGTTGGAGCAAAAAAACAATGACTGTAACGTTTTATTTTTTCTCGCTGGGTAAATCACGAGTGTCTGAGGTGTATTTTAGATTTTAGAAGAGTGTAGAATCGCCTTCATTTCCTTCCCTCATGTGACTACAGTTTGGGTGCTGTGATTATATTTCTTCCTTTTGTAACGTCATGCTTAAGAATCTTTCTTCTGCAGACGGTGGCAGAACGGTATCATCAAGGAGGGAAAACTTTAGTGTCGTGATTAAAATAAGGATAATTGGCAAGTGAATAGGTCTTTATAGTATCACTGGATGAATCAAGCCTGGTGTTATGATGTGAGGCAGCGCTCCAAACAAATCAGCACCTAGACCGATGTACTGCATGGCGGAGATACCTGTTGTTAGTGAACAAAGGCCAGGTTAAACCGGAAACAAATGGTCCGAGTTGCCCAACTAGACCGTCCACTACCCTTCACTGTAAAGGTTAGTATTCATAAGTAATAACCCCTAACGCGTTGCCATGACAATGAACCACTTAAGTCATAGCTTTTGCATTTAGGCCTATAATCGTTGGAATCAGGATAGGACGTTCACCTTTTATCGCGTGCTGTGTCTCAGACGGCCGACGTCTTGCTATCGGCGAGCCCCGGCACATTGTCCTCCAGCCAGCCCCTTCAAGCGTCTGGTAAGAAACCAAAATATCACAACTGTCTATTGAGATCCTCCGCGGGGACTAATTGTCCAAGGTTCTATATCACTTCACTGGATAAAGTCACCAAAAATAAAGGACTGAAAGAGAAGACGGCTGACCGGAAAGGGATGAAATGACAAAGCCGTAGGCTAAACCAGTGACCTCTCAGAAGTTGTAACATCTTGCTCTTTATTTTTACCAAATTCGCCTTATGACATGGTGTTAGGAGGCTGTGTAACTTGCTGCTCACTTGCATAAACAGTTAGAAAAACATCCTTAGGCGAATTGTAGTAATCCAACAGAAGGCGGTAATTTACCGTTTAGGTGTGACCATTTGCCAACTATTGCACTGTCGTGGATGCTCTGCTTTTGCACTTTGTGATGCAGTCTTTATATTAGCAGAGATGCTTGCATTTGATCATATAAAAATAGCATACCCATTTCCGGTTTCGTAAAAAAACATAGCCTGTTTTTGCATCTTAATGATAGCAACTTGGGCTTTCTTCTCGGGACACGCATTATCCGACTGAAAAGGCCTAAATGGCCGACATCCACGGAATGGACAGGAATGGATTTCGGATACTAACCCGGAGAAATGTTGTCAGCCATACGCCGACATTTTTGCCCGCCAATTTAGCTTCTCCACTGAACCTTTGTCGTCAGCTTCCAAGAGTCGTCAAGAAACAAAATCGATTTCGTGAAAGCACCATTTTTTCCCGTCTATCGTTTTCCCCTGTAAGACCGTGTGGAGTACTATGAAACGTCCGGGACGTTAGCGGAGCCCAAAAACCTGTTATTTTTATGGTCTAGTTTTTACCTCACGGCATGCAGTAAGTGTTGCCTTAACATGACCAGGTGGGGCTACGTGATCGAGGTGGTTACCGCACTAGCTCAATGCAATGATTAAGAAGCCTCTGAACAACACGATCGCTGTGAGTTCATACGTGATGAGGTCTGTCAATAACCTGTGGTTGGTCGTGGGTTTTTCCCGGGCTCTGTCCGTTTTTTCCCCGTTATAGTCCTGGCCGCCGTCGTGTAAGTAAAATATTCTTGAATACCGCGTAAAACACCAATGAAATAAATAAATATGAAAGAAATACTCTGACCAGTACTGCATTTCGCTGATGAAATGATATCTGAAGAGCGCCCGACCTAACTCCAGGAGCTTAATCTCAACTTGGGTCGTTTTTATACTTCCCTAGAACCTGCAATCCGGGTACCGTCAATGCATCGCGCTCAGCATCAGAGGATAACTTTCCAGTACACCAGCAAAACTTGTATAGGGTCGTTCACTGGCTGAGACGGCTTAAGCGTCGCCAAAATTCTGAAAAATGGGTATAGTAGTGCATTTTATTCATAACAGTAGTAATTACATTGTCTTCTTTACATGTACATAGGCCAAGAAGTATATGAAGTATTTTGAGACCTTTGTTATAGTGTGCTCACCAGAAACCTCTTTATTGAACTATTTATTATGTGAAGGTGAATAATTGACCCAACGTGTATAGCCTATTTAATACTAAGTGCTGATAAACAACTTACATAAACAGTGAACTATGTTTAGATGCTCATGTGTTGCTAAATATGTAGTACATTTCAAACGAATTTTAGCGAATGTCTGGTTTCTGTGATTGATTGACTGTTTGACTGACTTGAAATTGGCTGTCAGCATTACCTCTTTTATATCACGGTGCTGTCTCGTTTATAGCGATTTCGTTTTGGCGGTTCTCTGCTTGTTTATAATGTTTATGAGACATGTTTATAATTCTGCCTTATTGTAACACAGAGCAGAAGACCCATGCGAATATGATACTCATGCAGCCTATAACGCTATGGTGAAGGCCGAACCGACCAGCACTCGGCATACTTCCTGTACACTGAAAACCATAGAGAAAAGATTGCAAAATTTAATGTCAACTATATGACTAATCCCGCAAAACCTCGTACTTTCTCGCGCTACTAGCATTCAACTGACAGTCTTTTAACGAATTGGGTAAAAAGTTTTGGATACCACAACAACATACGTATGACCCTGTTGAATTTTCATTTGCCGTCTGTGTCTGTTTTGTATGTAAATAATCGAACTTGAAGAAATTGGCGCTAGAAAAAAGTATTCTTCTCTAAAATCCTACCTAGAAAAATGATATTTTGTTGTTGTATTCGAAATATTTAAGCAGTTCCGTTACGAGACGAGATTTTACGAGACTTTCGTTTGACTCGGCTGCTGATTGTACTATTAGGTGTCGTGGTCGTCTCCAATGGCTGATGGCTGCACTCTGGAATACTGACAGTGTCCACAATTTCCAATTAGCAAAAGCGTCCAAGAAAACAGCCAGTCGATCACTACGTACAGTGAACCCTTGTATATATTCCGGAATCGGATATGCTGTCGGAAATCCAGTTATTTTCACCTCAGCTGGTTACTGGGCGATGTGCAACTTTAGACGTTCGATCGATACATCTTTCCTAGCAGCTTCGGTGTTCTCCCAGGTCGGCGCAGGGAGGGTGGGGAGTGGGGAGGGGGAATATTGTCATTATTATCAGGATAAATATCCATAATTATTAATATCGTCTCATTTACCTTTGTTTATTCGACCGATAAACGTTCGTCAAGCTTGTTGGCTTGAAAGATCTAGGCGGTCACTGGTAACCGCTGATTATTTCTGCGCTTCTGCCTTCCCACAGCGGTATACTGAATCCTAGCCGCTATCTGCCTCACGCCACGCCACACCATAGCCTTATCAATATGTACTTAGTCGCCTGTGTCAGATATCGCACCCTGCGATTATGGAGAAAGGGAGCTGAGCTTACCAAAACCATGCGTCAGTATCACGTATGCTTGTTTTCTTAGCTACGTGCAGACATCTACTTAATATACACACGTTTATGAACGAGACACGCGTACATGTTACTTCTATGAATGCACTTTTTTTTTTTTTATCAACAGATATTTTTTTCCTCGCGGTACAAAAAATATATAGATAGTGTTGAAATGCTATTTACGCCCGTGTGGTTTGCACAATATTAGTTCTCAGAGTTTAATCCCATTTCATTCCTTAGAAATTATTGAACTGAAATCAGTCTAAGATATGTTGTAGAAAATATGTTTTAATTAGTTCTGCTGACGTGAACCCAGTGGGCTCTGTTAAAGAAATTTGTCTGATATTTGACCATTTCGTGATATTGAAACAATTAGTCAAATATTTGATGACTAACAGGCTCGATTAAAATTACTCATTAAGATTTTGGTCAGTTGGATTGATTGAACTGACTCGATGACCGATGACAAATCTTAAACATGATATTCCATGCGACGAATCTGAGACCGTGTCAGTGGCAAATTAAAAGTGCCCATGTAATGCTGCCATCCAGCCATGGAAATTTTCCATCCTGATCCTAATGGACATCTGCTCTGTATCAGTATGATATGCACCATTATTAGAATTTCATACGCGTCCACAACCATCTGACCCTTGTCCAATGAGGTCGCCGGGTGGAAATCATATTTCTCTCTCTGCATAATTTTAGATACTTGTTTCAAGTATAAAAGACTGCAACACAGAGAGTGAAGCCAGAGCAGCGACAACGGTATGATAGATAGTAAATCGTGAAACCAGTGAAATCCGGCCTCTTGTCAATTTACCTCCGCTAAGGTTTGATTCTAACTGTTCATGTAAGTGTTTAAGAAGTATCAACACAGACTCACCTTAGTACCATGGGTTAAGCAGAATTAGGTGAAACAAATTACAGTGATGTTAAATGCAAATTATTGGACCTCACTGGTCCAGAATTACTCCAAGTGGTTGTGATCACATTTATACACAGTAACATAAAAACAATGCAAATTAACTTTGTAGTCATTAGGTTAGCCAGGCATCCAGCCGAGGCCGGTGGTTTTCTCCGGGCAACTTCGTCTCCTTCGCGCGTATAATGCTGATCCCTGTCATATAAGTGACAGGGTTCTTGCAGACGGCCGTTCATCACTACTCAAATAAATATACAAATATACGCTTCCACGTTGATTAATTATGAAGTATTTAATGTCGGTTACTTCAACGGCCGTTTGCAAGAATTCTTCACTTAATGGACAGGAGCCTACGGTCATAATGAGAGAAAACACTGCTGAAGTAAAGATACAAATATACGCCTCCACCTCGATTAATAATGAAGTATTTAATATCGGTTTCCCTGAAAGAAAGAGCAAAAACCTATTATCGTATTAATCATTGAAAAGTCATTGGGCCATCTGAGCTGAGTACTGCTAACGGACAGAATTTGACTTTAATACCAGCTGTGATACCCTAGGGCAAGTATGGCGCATTTGGCAGGAGTTTTGTTATTCTCCCTATATCTGATATGCGACCACGTCAGATAACACGTGGAGTAGGGAGATGAGCACAGCGGGGCGGCACGACTAACTTAACCATCTACTGTCTTAACACAATGCCTGGAATGTGGTTATTTTGGTAGAAAAAAACAGCATATTGATTCCATATTAAGAAGGCAATGAGGGATATTTTGCTTCCATGACGGTGGCCAGGTTTATGAGTGAATGAAACCCGACCGCCCACCAACCCCACCCAACCGCCTTAGGCATATGACTAGATATATTCCACCTGACTTAAACCCGCAGTCGAACGATCGGGGTAGCTTTATTCGAACTTGACTTGCCGAAGGTCGTTGGTTTCACTCTAAGGCACTCCGGTTTCCTCCACCCATGATACTGGCCACTATCGTATAGTGAGTGTGCCGTTAAATATCTGTCAAATGGGGTCATGAAAGTCACTTCTATCCTGACACCTTGTTGGCTTGGGGCTAGGGAACTTAATCATTTTGTTCCAGACTGTTTGTAAATGTCTATTAGGGACCAGCTAGTCATGAAGGCTTCACTTTGAGGTCAGACAGTTTCGGGATAGGCAACTTCCGGGATGAGCCTGGTGCAGAGATCGACTTCGACATGATCCCGTACGACATCCTTTTACCTCCCAAGTTTTTCAACCTTTTGGCAACACAGAACCGTCCTTGTAAAAAAGGCATTGTAATAAATATTCTTATAGGAACCATGCAAATCGAGGAAACTAAATGGGTTACATGATGAAACCTTAAAACATTGCGCATTACGATATTTTGAGAAACCGGATATCTCTATTTTAAATGTTTCGCAGAAACATTAAAATTGGATTGGTACCCGCTTTGTTTTGTCTTTCCAATGCTCAAAGATAGAACTGTGCTTACTCCTTGGTCTGCAGTTTTGAAATCGGATGCCTTCTTAGTACACCTCATCCTGAATTCATCACGTAGGCTGGGGAAGTGGGGAGTTCAGGGCGGGGTAACGAACTCCAGATGCCTTCTTATATCGCATTAAGACGATCGGGCAGTGACCTTAGGTTCGTCTCTAGGTCAAATGTTTTTTTCGGTTATTGTCCAAACTGTGGTGTCGATCAGTGCGAAACGTAAATCACTGACGAGTGGGAAGTTTGTCTATCAGGATAAACTGACACAAACACTGGATAATGTCATGCGAGACGGGGTAATTTTCTTATTTAATGATTTTTTCTCTCAAATATAAATAGATCATTATCAACACGTGAGTGATCAAACCGGAATTTATGGGTGGACTCTTGGATTCGTGTGTTTATATGCATATTCCATTTTGAAGAAAAATATAGCCTTTCTTTTTTTATGGCTTTATTAGTGTTTATCCCTCGTATTTCAGCATATGCCGGGCCTTAAATTTGCATGTAAACCGAAAAAAGTGACATCTGTGTAAGTACGTATTGGAGGCTTAGAATCCGAGGTGCAATGGTCTGAGTTTAGGATTGCCCATATGCGAGTGTAAAGGAACATTTAAATATTGGTGCTGTCTGCCCCATTGCTAGTATCTCAAGGCACATGATGTAAAAAACCAGTCTTATAAATTAGGAAAGAAATATGAGGGTTGGATAAGGAAAAGGAGAGGATAGCGATGTAATGTAACCACAGATTAAGAGTAATGGCATTTTGCCTTCCTGGCGCTTTATTTATAGCATTGAAACCATGAAGCAATTTCTCTTCGGTTAACTTGCATACACGTAGCCGCATGTGAGAAGCTAGATACGATCTCAGAGAAAAAAGAGACCGAGAGGATAATAGAGGAAAAGCTGGGACATCAACGTTTAACATGCATCAATCCAGCCATTCATCTATCTGCTGTCTCCATTAAATTAATCCTCATCGCCGTCAGTCTGTGTTTAGCGGGGCTGTTTCCTCTCTGACTCCGATGTCTTGAGCTCCATCAATTCTTGGCCTCTATAAACTGAACCAGTTGCCCTTCTCTCATCGATTCTGTATATATGTGTGTTTGTTTGAGAGTCGGGAACAGCCCTGGACGCGTCTTTGAGCCGTTGCACCAGCAGTGGCTCCAGTTTAATATGGCGGTGACGGGCTAGCATTATGACTGCACCGCGGTCCTTCTACTCGATCAATATGACGAAACTAGATATCATAAACATCGGCTTTTCTTCTCCGTCTAAATTTCTTCTCCCGTCTGATATTTTTACCAAGGTCTAAGAAAGAACACATGGCGACAATGTACTATTTGTTCACATAATAACCAGCGATTTTTCTGAATAACTGGGCTATATATTGACGTTGTCCTTTCTAATACGAGATAACCGTTTTTGACCATTTACGACAATATTTCGCATGAGAAACAGATGCCTTTGAGTTATAGCACGTACTGGGAGGTTTCCAAAACGTTGAAGAAGTCTGGTTTCTACCCTAGAAGTGCTTGTTTGATTGTACACAGCTATCTGTTATTTTAAAGAAGCCATTGAATATATTCAGCTTTAAGGAATACCTTTAAAACTTTCGAATTATCACACTGTCGTCGCTGCTCTGGCTTTACTCTCTCTGCTGTAGTCTTCTATATTTAAAATACGTTACTATCATGTCAGTGTGCCCATATACATTTAAATGTCTCCAAGCGCTTTGTAAGGTAGTAGGTCATTGTGTTTATGTTTATAAAATGCACCGCACAGGATTTTGATTATTTCTAGACCATTGACCTCAGAAAAATTTCATTGATATGACATTTTTACCTAATTCTGCTTAAGCGAAGATGTGTAGAGGCAGTGTAAGTTGCTACACTTTTAGTATTTACATGAATATTTGGAATAAACCGTTACTGAGCTAAACTGACAAGAGGCCGGATTTCACTGGTTACGTGTGACCATTTGCCAGCTATCGCACTGTCGCCGCTGCTCTTGTTTTACTCCCTCTGATATAGTCTTTTATATTACCATTCTCTGCGGTTTTTTTTTTATTTCCCTATAATAGAAATCAACCGGAAGTTCTGGTTAGCAACGTATGACATTTTAATCCTATCGATTACACCGTTCACGACACGGCTTCTCTGCTACATTCCTGCGGTCCTGGTCGAGATTCGCTTGAAAAGAGTATTGACTTACTCCTGTTTACGCTGATGAACAATTCAGATGGCTTTGCTGCACGCGTACCTGAGCGAAGACAGTGGCATTGTGCAGACTGCTGCACGCTCAGTTCCGACTTAAGCGCCTATACCGGAACTCCTACATGTAACATGAGGCAAAGGTAAAGACGAAAATCTGTTTCAGGAATAATTAGAAATTGTTGTCGAAACGTAGAACTATAGAGCAAATAAAGTATAAATTTCTTTTTATGCTGAAATTGTGGAAGTGGGGATCACTTCTTTCAGAGGCGTTTGAAAGTGTAGGTCGATAATACAATGAGCTACATGGATAGTAATTTCTATTTATGCTGTTATCAATGTTTCGGCATAGGTACAACATGTAATACCGTTATGAAGCATCGTGTAAAAAGTACATAAATTAATTTTCCTAGAAAAGAAGTCCTTGCTGCCGTAGATGGAGGCAATCCCCTTTAAATACTTGAAGAATTTAATTAAATTGAGATGGAAGCTGTTGATGAGATTACCACGTTGACTGACAAAAACAGCGTTATGGTGGGAGGAAACCGGGCAGGGCCCGGGGAAAACCCACTACCATCCGCAGAGCTTTCTACGCATGGCCGGCGAGGATGCCAGCATGAGCTGAACTTAATGGGACTTTAAGGCCCTCATGGACCATATGATATCATATTTGTGATTCGCTACAGTTTTACGAGAGAAAATTTCCTCTCGGCTCTGAACGGTTTCCTCCCACCATAATGCTGGCCTTCGTCGTATAAGTGAAATATTCTTGAATACGCCGTAAAACACCAATCAAATAAATAAATAAATACAACAGAAAAACTGTACAAAAAAGTATATCACAAGGTAGAAATGCAAGCACAAGGACCCAGCTGAAACACAGGAGTTAGGCATGCCAGATATCTTTGAGATCTGATCTGCCTCAAGGTAACGTCGTTTAGCCCTCAAGGGATACCCGTAGTCGCCTCGTTATTTACGTACGTTCTACGCTCAGCCATCAGAGAGCGCTGTGTAGCCAATGCGCACAACCAAACCGATGACGTTAAAGATTGTCTTTAACCAGACCACAAATATAATCAAATTCACAGTAAGTGGACTTCAAGAGGGATACAACATTTACTTTCATTTCTGCATTCGAGGCCTTGTAGCCTCTTAACAAAAATCGCAAAGAATTAAAACTTGTTACTGTTGGCCAAATAGACAACGAACCTTCATTTTCTTTCAAACGGTTTCCTTTCTTTTAAAGACAAAAGGACCAAAGGATGCTTGTTGGTTAGCGTTCCGTCCTTCCATGAAGTTTGTAACAGGCGTGAAACACGGCAGTTTAATGAGACAGAGTAAATATTTTCTCGAATCTTGGCAGCATGACGCATTCACAGATTTTTTTTATTCTTTTTTCCCCTCCCCCATCCCCAGAACCGCCCCATTACTAAGGTGCGTGATTGGTAGAACAACCAGTTGTCAGAAACTTCCATAGGAATTGCAGCCTGGGCGAACATATCGAGACTATCGATATCTCAGCCGTTTTAAAACATGAAATTATCTTTTTCGTCTTTGTATTGCAAGATTTTCTCACATAATTAGATATATTCTTTGGATTGGTCAATTATTGGTTCATCTGTGAGAAAGACACAAGACGTGTATAGAATGAATCTCATTGTTCTTTGCGGCGTAATATGTACGAACCCCTTGGTGTATGCGTTGTGTGTGTTTGTGTGTAAAGCACTGAGTCCTAGTCAGAGTCAAAGAACTATTGTTATACGGGCTAAAACCCCAACAGGTTTTGTCGGTAAGGCAACAAAATGGTGTACAAATAAGAGGTCAATCAGCACGTCCCGAATGACGTCACTTTTAGGATTGTCACCCAGCTTGAGCCGCAGGCATTTCTCTTTGCGCGACCACCGCGTCAGAGGGAGTGCGTTTGAACAAGAGGCGTCCTTGACATTTTGCCAGTGTGCTTATCTCGTTTCCTGGAAGACGGGACCACGAAGGCTCTTCAGTCAGACCCCGAGGCTGTCGTTAAAGTAGGCTTTAGATTGGCATGACATTTTGCTGGCTTGTTTCGATCTTGCAGCGTTTTCCTCTGGTAGTTGCTCCTCCGTTAAGATGCAAATCGCAGTCATTATTTTCCTACGACACTTTGAAGTGTTTACCGCCAGATGACAGAGTGTCTTCAGTATGAAGTGTGCAACACAAGATGCCTGTATCTTGACGCTGTGATCAATTACAGTGATAATGTACAGCGGAGATCTTGATGCTATCCGACAGTCAAATGCAGTATCAAAGCGCAGAAAGAAAACCTAATAACAGCGTCAGTGATTGTACATCAAACCAAAGCTTGCATGTGGTAACTTGCTCTAAAAGTTACCCAGGAAACACCTCTACTCGTAAGTTTTGTATTCAACATGGCTTTGGTTTAACTGTTCATGACTGCGCTTAAGCGCACGTTGTCAAATATTTATTTTCTCTTGTTGTGACGGGACATTTTTTTTCTTGTACTGTGTACCTGGAAATTAACGGTGTATGGTTTCCAGCTGTCTGGACCCAGTTTCGTCCGGTTCCCTGCTTCCACAGATTTGACCATCCTCATAAAGGTGAAATATTCTAAGACAAGGCGAATCTTTGTTGCTTTTATGTATCTGCTCTCATCACACGCTTATTGGCTTGTACCAAACTGAAACAGAAGTTCAACCCGACCTCCCCATGTCAGTCTGGGGTTTGTTGACATTGGGAACTGATGAAGGGCGAGGAAGTCATTGTAAGAAAGGGAACCGCTTTTTTTGTACTTACCATAGCACCATGTTGCTAGCGGGCCACAATGCATGTATTCCTAGGACTGGCTCTCTGGAACGCCGTCATACATCAGGTGTGATCGCAGAACTCTATAATAGTATCCGGTTCAACAATTGTTGACCTGTGTCCCTATGTTACGCTTCCAGCCGGACAGTAGCAGCATTACCAGTCTTAGACACACAAGTCATCTCGATCGCGAGAAGCTATATAGCACTCTAGCGTGCACAACATTGGTGCATCTGCACTAAGGACGGGTTTTTGAACTCACACCAGATTCGCTAAATTAAAAAAATAAATAACTGTCTGCCCTGCTTCTTTTCCTTGCGATTTATCGCCGTGAAAGCGAAAGTACGAAGATAACCAGACCCGGTTGTGGCAAGTTTTCATTTGTCGAGATCAAAGTGAAAGACTCTCTGTCAAGTTGATGGTATTAACCGCCCCTCCCCCAGCCACTCCTCCCCAGCGAACTAAGGTGTTTGATGCAGGTCCAGGTCACATATTCTTGACCTGTTTCTAATAGGGTAACTTTCCTGCCTTAAGTAATTTGGGACACGCAGTCTGTTTTTTCTTGATGTTACCATAGCGTTTTATGAGAAAAGTGATCATATATTGTTCATATATTGCAAGAAAACAATGGTCATTCCAGCTTGAACCCGATTGACCAGCACAAGGGGAAACGTATTCCCTTCCGCAGAACACACCTACACCACCAAAACGCTTTCCTTTGTACTAAGCACTGTATATTCCGTACATTGATTAGACGTGTTCTCAGCTGAGAGCACTGTTGTCAATATTTGGAAATCAGAGCCTTAATTGATAACCTAACGTAAAACGTAAGTCCACCTTCTGAACGCGGCCTTTATGCCTGCCTAAACCAGTTTGTACAATGCATCGACTTTATAACGGTATCAAGTTGTTGTTTTAGATGATAATCTACACGTTGGTGTTCATGCAAATATTCCTGGAGAAGATAACGTTTTGTGTTTCTGCCTTTAATCAGCGGTAGTTAACAGGATACATCGACTCATCACGTAGTTTATGGCATGAAGCAAGGTTGTTCGCTTTCCTCTCATTAATTCTTTTTAATTTTTTCCTTATCCGCAGGTTATGGCCACAGCACTCCGCAGACGATCGGGGGGAAGGTCTTCTGCATGTTTTACGCACTTGCAGGAATCCCACTGGGCATCGTGATGTTTCAAAGTGTTGGTGAAAGGCTCAACACTTTCGTGACTTTTTTCCTGAAACAAGTTAAAAAATGTTTTAAAATGAGAAACAGCGAAGTGTCGCAGAGCAACTTAATTCTGATCGCCATGAACCTTTCTACACTTGTGTTAACCGCTGGAGCGGCCGCGTTTTCACATTACGAAGGTTGGTCGTATACAGATTCGTTATATTACTGCTTTATAACGCTGACTACTATAGGCTTTGGTGACTTCGTGGCTCTGCAAAGAAACAACGCCCTGCAGGAAAAGCCGGAGTATGTGGCGTTTAGTTTGATATTTATCCTCTTCGGTCTGACTGTGATATCTGCTGCCATGAACCTGCTCGTCCTGCGATTTTTGACAATGAACACGGAGGATGAAAGGCGAGACGAGATCGAGGCTACTGCAGCTGCGCAGGGAGCCGTGCGCCTCGAGGGTGACGTCATCACGGCAAATGGCAGCATCGCGGTTGTGTCTGGAGCGCAGGAAAATCCGGAATTCAGCGATCTGACATCTGTTTGTTCTTGCTCCTGTTACAACTTGCGATCTTCCAAAGAGAGAAAAAGATACAAGGTGACGAGATCCCCTGGAAAAATATCCCATTTGTTGCCCATGAACAGCATAACGTCGGCGGGGAAAGAGGAGATGTACAGTAACACAGAAGACACGAACTCATATATACAGTATCAAATGTTGAGTAAAAAACGAGCTTCAATATAAATTAAACCGTTTTAATCCTGTTTCCGAGCACCGCCGAGGAAGAGCATCCCCCGCCTACATCTTGATGGTGATCTTGAAACATTGCAGAGAATACTGATTTTTGCAATGAGTGCGCGAAAGTTCTCGGGTGTCTGTGCGCGTAGGCTAAGAAACGGCGCATTGATTGGGGAGGGGGTGCTAATTCGATTCCTTCCACGGCTCGCCGACCTTGCAAAACCTGATCATTGATATGGAATGCCGAAAGATATGAAAAGATATTGGAATAAATTCCTAATTTAAAAAACAGCCGATTGACCAGAAGCATTTGCTCGAGAGTACCTGTTCCATTCTGGAAAAGTCACTGCAAAGTTAACGGGAAATGTGCGTCTTTTTTCCAACCTCGTGGAAGGAACATCCTCTCTGGAAAACTCATGGCACTGGATTATCTCCTACAATTCGGGTTCCCATGATGACGAGAGCGAGTACTCTACTCCGGACCGCGTCCAGAGCGAATAATGTCCAAGGATGCGGACGTGACACACTAGAAAGTGCCTGCTGTGTGGTATATATTTGGCATACTGATAAAGTGCATAGGGATCCGTTTCTTCCCTCACTTAATACTTGGGACACAGAAAGAGTTACTTGTACGTTAGCACACGGCTTGCCTGTCAGTGCTTTAAGGGGGAGTGGCAGTCAAGTGTACAGTGTGCCGTCGCTGGCTGCCGATGTATACAGGGCCAACATAAGGTTTTACTTGGACTTATATGGTTATTTTTACACCCTCTGTGGACCAGATTTGTGGTTAAGGGTCAAGGACGGTTGAATGCGAAGGCTGATTGTTAGCATAAAAAGTCAGGCGTGAAATGAGGGTTTGTTGCCAGTCAAGACTCTAAGATAGCCAAAGCACCTCTTACAAGACGCGAACTTATTCACGCGGGCATTGTAACGAAACCAAGAGTAATTTGAGCCTTACAACGGTGGGTGTTACGCGATCTGTTCTCATGACAGAGAGAGTGTAATCCCTAAATGTGAAATCGCCCCCAAATGCCACCATGACCAATCTTATCCTAAAACAGTTGACCTGTCAGAGGTGTAGACCTTCGCATTTTTTTTTCTTCAGATAAAAGAATAATGGGGAGCGACAGCTGCTTTGAAGATACATTTTTGTATGGGCATTTTTCTTACTCAGGTATAGCAAATATCTTATTAGAAAAGTGTAAGAAAATCAATGCTAATCATTACAGCAATACGTGCAACCTGGTCTGTCAAGGATTTTTGTAGATTTGTAACCGAAAAGAGCGAAATTGAAAATAAGTGCACTTGGAGGCGAGTGTTGTGAAGTGCCACCTTACGCTACCAAAAGAAAGACATGCACATCTGAAGTCTTGTTAATCTAACATTAAGTCCCACGGCATGATCAAAATAAAAAAAATATATTGTTAAATATACTGAAGTTTTGTTGTATAAACTTTAATGTGAACTGAATTACTCTCCGATGCCAGATTTTAATGGAATTGTATTTTCCAGAATTCGCATGAAAAATTACAAAAATACACCGATTTCTACATTTAAAACAATGGCTAATTTATATGCAAAAGAAATTGTTTCAAATGAAAGTGCTGAATTTAAAATTAAAATGAATAGTCGCCAAAGACTGTATCCAAAATTACCTCTCTCAACAATATCAATGTGGCCCAAAGAAATCAAGTATTTGACGGTAATTTTATTTGAATTTGTAATATCTGACTCTATTTAATTCAGCCAAAAAAATGTAAAAGAAGAGGGTAACAGTAATTTCTGGCATAGTTTTACTCGCCTTTACTCGCTGACTCGTATTTTTACTTTCTGTTTGTTTAACATTTCTTCTTAGGATTTTTATTTTTCGGGGCGATTTTCCATTTAGGAGCTGCCCAGAGGGCATTGAATGACTCCTCAGTAGCTTTGATAAAAAGCAAGACCAATTGATCAGCCTTCAGAATCTTGAAAACCACAACAGATTATGAAAAAAAACTTAGTGTGAAGTCATCTGATAAAGTATCAGCGAAATTAAATCTCTAAGCAAACAGAGGAAGTGGGTTTTAAATGTGCTTTTACGCATAAGTGGAGAAGAGCCAAGTAGAAGGTTTGTGTGATGGTCCCATTGCCAAAACCAAAAATCTGGTTGCCACTTGTCAGTTCGGCTATACAGTCGCCATTTTGGGGTAGTTTTTATGTGCGGACTTATCTTTTACAGAAGCACATCACCGACGGTGTTCAGATCCATCCCTATGTTAAAGGAAAATGTCTGTTGCCCTAAGCTGCAGGGATTCTTCTGGAATGATAAAAAAAAACTTCCCCATTCTATTCCAAGTTGGGGGATTTCTTATACATCTGTTGGCAGGAAATGAATAATGTAATAACGGTGTGCTGGCGTGGTGTAATATTGGTGAGCTGGCATGATGTAATAATGGTGCATGTTCAGCCAAAGTGATAAAGTTGAGGGAAAAGGTTGTGACACTATGTTTGAGTGATACACGTTTGTTCCATGCTCTGTTATTATATGTGATCAACTTTACGGAAAGTAAAAAAAAATATACCTATTTGGAACAACCTAACAAAACAACCCTCTGACGTGGAATAGAGGATTTCTTATTGGGTGCGATATTGGGAAGCCGGATTTGTGATCCGCCATGATACTAAGTCTAGTTATATCAGTCGGGGTGTGCCTCACTTTCTATTTCTTTCATTTCATCTTCCATATTGTTGTCGTCCGTAGAGGGCGTTCACCTTCTATAGCGCACTTTCCAAGAAGTGGATTATATGCCTTTATATTCAACTCCTACGGTTGGCCTTTTCCCATTGTAGTCCCGCAAAACCTCGCACCTTCTCGCGTTACCTGGCGACCAGGGAACGTCAAAAAGTTCCGGCGTCTATGAACTCTGAATGGCTCGCCTCAACATGGCATGCGCTTCGACGTTTTCCTGCTCGGACGTCAAAATACGATCCCGTGTGGAAACCAATCAACCAATGAGGAATGACTTGATAACGCAAATTATTGATGGGTTGGGTTTTTGTAAAAGTATTTATTGTTCCGCTGCCAGACTGTCTGCATGACGCCAAGTATCGTGACAGAACAGATTCTGCGGGAAAACCACTAAGTAGAGCTATTCCGTAGCTTTTGTCGCATATAGTCTGTCCATCAGATTTTGTATCGGGGACATTAGTATTATTATTATTCCTTCATTTTTCTTGCTACTTGTACCGCTCCACGGAGTCAGTTTTTGTAGAACTGCACAGTCTTTTTATTCACTATTTCAGTGTCTTTCTCACCATTACAAGCTGGATGCTAGGCGTCCATCCATTTTTGAAAAACAAGGAAAAAAACAAACGTTTAAAGACGTTGTGATTATTCAATGCTTATTTGAAACCCGAATGTAATGAAAGGTACGGCGTGACTTCATTTAACATAATATGAGGCACATTTCAAAGGTGTTTTTCCATTTCCATCGCTTTAAGCCTCTCTTTTTTTCCCCTAAAGTATAACGTCGCTGTATATGTGGTCTGTTTATCATTCATGTCACTGGGTACGTTTCGGGCATTTTTTCTGATGTATTGTAACGGTAGCATTTTCAAAACATATTAAGGAATGCTGTTTTAATTTTCTACATGTTTGTGTTTGGGAAAGAGATCTTTCAATATAAGGATGCTGGGTGTGTGTGAATTAAGAAGTTTGTAATGAGGTTTTTAATACTTATAATATGCTCGTATGTATAACGCAATGAAGTCCGTAACTTTATAACATTTGAAACCGTTATACGTCCATTTAAACAACGTGCGTTAAGCCATGTATGCCATTACAGAGTAGCAACTTTGCAGTCTAATCTGCCCATATATAACTGTAAAAAATAAACAGAAATATTTTGTTATATACTGCGAATCATCACTATTATATATCCTGTATACAATTTCATGTCTTTCTGAGAAAACAAAAAATACAGACATCAGTATTTTTGGTACGTCGTAGGGATTGGGTATCAGCTAATGCAAACGTTGAAAACAGGCATTCCTTTCCACTTCTCGGTGTGTGCATTTGTCTTCCTGAATAGCTGTGATGTCATTGGTTGAAAGTGAGGAACCACTACACTAGGGTGAGATGAAAGAACCAATCAGGTTACGTCTGTCACACACCTTGTTGTTGGTGGTGTAATGGCGTGTCGTTTATCATTCTCTGTCTCAAGACCTTTTTTTTGGGGGGGGGACAGACTGACGTAATACGCTTACAAATTGACAGGTTTTACACTAATGACATCTTTAAGTCAAAATTTTTAATCAAGATAGAAAGCTGCTGAATGATTTATAAAGCGGAGTTTTTTTTTTCAGTTTTATTTTGAGGACGAATTGCATAAGGAGAAGCTTAAGTGTAACTAGACCAGGTTGGTCCATCCCTTCTTTGAAAAAAATGGGTCCTCTTTTTGCGTAATTTAAATTCTGTTTAAGTTAGTTTCATGCAAATTAAGAAATTAACATATCAAAGAACGACCGATGCCTTCGGCCTATCCTTGAATTACTGCCACATCTGCGCCAAAACCAGGCCTACCGTGTCCATCTACCTTCACTTCAGCTTCATTTTGTCTTCAGACACACAGTTCTGTTTTCTTCCTTTTTTTGAGGGTTTGTGCAACATGTTTGAAGAAAATACTCCATTGTAGAGCACTGATTTAAAGGAGATTTCACCATTTTTTTTTAACTTTTTGTCGCAAAACCAAATGGGACTTCAGTCCAGAACTAAATTGAAACCAGTTTTATCTATGTGTTACCGTAGCCATGCTCCTCAGAGCGCCAGCGCCGCTATCGGCGCTCGGTTCACAACGTTCCATACTCCTCACGGCGCATGCCCCGCTATCCGCGCGCGGTTTACATCAGTGCAACCACTAGACAAGTTCGACCTTTCGGTCCCCGTGGGACACACACATATTGACTTGTTGAGGCTTTACCTCATCAATAATATCCGACTCTGTACATGCTATGCATAGTCCAGATAAAAGGGAATGCATTGGTATTGAGTTTCAGTGGAAACATGAAAAACTGAGATTTTCTGTCTTTGGTCCTAGTGACCATGACCTTGTCCAAGATTTCTGGGACAAAACAAGTGTTGCTTGTGGTGGTACTGGTGATACAAAGCGAGCACATAGGGCGAAACATGTCCTGTGAGGAGTTTACAGCGTTGTTACCATGGTGAAGAGCACTGTAGTTATCACATGGTAGTCATAGACTCGGCTAACTGGGCCACAGAACCTAGACGACCGTAATTGTGGAAGAATTGAAGTATTGTATATGGCATATTATGTATCAGTGGGATTTGAAAAGTATATGGTGCTATCCATTGAGAACTCTGTCGTCATATCCTCTAGCGCATGACCAAACATGCAGCACCATAAAACTTTAAAACACCCCGCATTAACCTATGTTCTTTTGTGCCTAAAACGCACAAAAGTCGTTGTGTGGAAGCAACCATGTTGTATTATGGGAGGTAAGTCTGTTCTAGTTCCCGAGTTCCACCCTACAAATTGTGGGAAGTGTTATACCCCAGTACAATCCGTACCGTTTATAAAACCAACAAAAATACAAACCTTTAACCAGACAGCGAAGAACCTTACTTATATTACCTCAGTCTATGTTGAACAAAAAAATGATATGGAAAAAGATATATTCAGATTGTTTCGTGCGATTGTCATAAAGATATACGATATAATCATAAACCACTTGTGTAAATAAACCATGTTTTTTTTTCAAGTAATAAAATGTGATTGACATGTCAACAGGTTGTCTGAGTACTTTTTTATTTCCTTGCCTTTATATACTTGTTATTCTTGCACTCGTGTTACAGCTTTCGAAACCCCAACATATAGGTAGCGCCGTTAAAACGCACGAGTAACAATTGCTTGCGCATACGCCAAATTATGAATCGGTTGGATTTTTTTCAGATGCGCTGTTTGTATCTTAGGTAATACCTCAGAAATGCATTTCTATAAAAATCGAATCAATTATGAGGTGCTAACGCTGGAATCATTTAAACCAACTAAAAACTGATATAACAACATTCAGCAGCCATGGCTACCTTAATGTTCTAACTATATACATTCTTCTCCCTGCCTTAGTGGCAACATGCAAGTGCATAGCAATGCTCATCTCACCCTTTAGGTGCTGGAGATCTCCTGCCGTCCTCTAAAATGGCAGAGCTTCTTGAGTTCGTGAAGATCAGTGTTTTATACAGTCCAAGCGCGTCCCTGTGGCTCGACCCTGTATACTTTACTATTAGCCACTTTGACACTGCTTTGTTAAATGAGATACAGTATATTTTTTGCTGGAAGTCCGTACCATTTTCGTCTCGCCTCGAGACAAATTCCACGAGCAAGTTTTGATACATACCCTGTTTAGCCCAAACTTAGGCGGCAGCGGTAAATAATTATACTCCTTTTGTCGTCATCCACAAGTAGCATAACAGGAGTTGTCTCCCTTATATTGAAAGCCGTGCATTTTGGCATCGTATTTCTTAATAGTGGCCGACGGAGGATACCAATGTTCGCTAATGGTAATGTTTCGGCTCCCTTCTCCATACTAGGGGTAGTCACGACCGCGTGCTTGTGGCTGAGTCTAGTCGGGTGTGGCTTTTCCGGGCTCTGTAATTTCCTCTTACCCTGTAACTTACAGCTATATATTCATTTTATTTTATTCATTTTGGCGTGCCCTGTGTAAACCCTCGCCTTGAGGAATGTTTCTGACGAACTCTTCCGCACGTGATGTACAGATATGTACTGGTGGGAGACTAGTTGCCTTTAAAGAGCCTTGGACTGTACAAACGGCCTGCACACGATCGTCGTCGACAGCTTACTGTCACCAAAGACCCATGGTAAGCAATGACAGCGTAGGAATCTACAAATTCGCTAGGGTCGCTTTTTGTCGTATATACAGTGTCATATATGACACTATAGATATATATAGTGGAAAAGCGGGTTACGCCGTACTCAGCTTTGGTTCGTTTATACGTGGGCGGCCCACATCATGGTGGGAGGAAACCGGACAGACCCCGGGGGAAACGCACGACCATCCGCAGGTTAAGTGAAATATTCATCAGCGAACACGTAAACATGGAAACCCAAGTAACAGGGCCTAACCAAGCGTCTTGCACCATCAGAGGTTCAGTACGTGCACTTCGACTAATGTGGTGTGAACGCACTCACCTCTCGACAATGCCCTTCCGCCGTCTACATCGGAGAGACTGTTCAAACACTACGCAAAAGGATGAATGGACATAACAGTGACATCAGAAGTGTTTCAAATACTCTATGACCGATCTCAGGTTGGCTTTGCTTCAAAAAATTGAACAAAACAGAAAACTATGCAGAGAAATCGCAGAGCAAAAAGCCATAAATTTATTCAGGTGTGTTGAAACCGATCTCAACCGAGATTATAGATTCATGTCCCATTATCGGAACTGAAGACATCCACAACATTATCAAAATAAAGTAGTTCACTCAACCTCCCTGTCCCCATCAATTTTGGGGGGGGGGGGGTGAGGAAGGGGCTGCTTGTTCCCACCATTTTCTTTTGACAATGACAGCCTTTTCTTTGTCTTTTCTTGCTTGCGCTGCACGGCCCTACCCACACGTACGCTGGGAACTGTTTTTAGACAAGCCAATCACATTGTTCTGCACTGTCTATGTCATCACTAACAACATATTCCACTTCATTACACATGACGAAGCTGACATCAACTACCAGCGGCAGTTTGTATCATATACCAATTCCTCGTTAGTCTCAAAGGTGCCACCGACAGTGTTCATCAGCGGGGTGTTAATCCACTAGTATGACCGGCTAAAGCCCCAGATCTCCGCATACGACTGACCTTTCAGGAATGTGATCGCGTGTTCGAATTCAGTTCTCGCCGATTCCATCTCAACTGCCGGTGAGGAGATTTGTCAGGCACCTAGAAAAGGACAGTGGTTTATTTAGGGCACTTCAGTTTCTTTCTCCCAATTTTCGAGTGAAGCGTTAAATACCAATCCACTAAATAAATAAATTCTAATTCCGCCTCACTCTTAATCATTAGGCAAGGCATTCCAGTGAACTGACACTGGGCGGATGCTGCGCTTTATCTTCAAAACGTTCGTCTTATTTTGGGGATGAGCTGGATTCAAAAAAGGTTAGGCTGACAGTCACTTAACCGATTGACTGAGAAAGAAGGACTAGAGAATTGTGGCGAATGAAAAAGAGAAAAAAACGCAAACCAGCATCTTCGTATTAAGCGCTGCACAAAGGCAGACCATGCAAGAAGAGTGAATTTTTAAAAGACCGTTGCTGTGGGCAATATTAGAGCCCTGGATAAAAGTCGTGTGATTTAAGCTGTTACTGGGGATAAGTTTTGAGGCTGCCTCTAGACGGCTGGGAGATATGTCTGACGCTAGCGTCGCTGGTTTCCCCCATTACCCTGATGAGGCCGCGCTGACTTTTTGCATCCGACCAATTGGCAGCGACAGCCCAGAAGTCTTAGTGTTAAGCTCCAGCACGTAATAGTCAGAATTAAGACTGACTTCTTTCGTGCCTAGAGCCTACAGTGGCTTATTTCGCCGCAAATCTCGAGCATTTTTTTTTTCTTGTGTTTGAGTGCGCGGCTTTTTACTCGCAAAATCATTAGAGAAATGAGCATCCTCATTCTGTCCATACCCGAAGGTAAGACCTGTCCATGTGAAGACCGCGTTGTCAGACGGCGGAGCCCTCGCTCGCTTAGAAACTTAACTTACTACCTCGCTGCAGTGTCGGGCCGTTCACCCATGAGATCGCACGTTCGAACCCAGGCTTCGCCTTTCCTGCGCCTCGCAATAGTTCTCCATGGACTGACCATTGTTGATTAGAGCGTCCTGAATCCCTGAAACACCTCTTAATGCCTTGGCGCAAATCATCCCAAGGAAAAGAGTCGCCATGTTAACCAATTTATGTGAGTATGTATGTTTAAGTCTGGGTTTGTCACGTACCTGGCAAAGAACGATGGTTTCCTCTACCCATAAAAATGATCGTTTTCACATCAAGTTTATGAGTGCGGCGTAAAACTTCCATTAAATAAACACCGGACCGCATGCATTTTGGACCAATATAAAACAAACGAAAGATACAACAGGCATGTAGTGTGATATAGTTGGCAAATGGCGGCACTTAACTGGTGAAATCCGGCCTCCTATCAAATGATCTCGGACAGAGTCATATGATAACTGTTCGTATACATGCTTAACAAGGGGCAACTCATACCCCCCCATAACACCATGGCTTGTCAAAGTGATGCTAATTGCAATATATTAGACTCCGCTGGTCTAAAATGATTCAAAATACTGTGTTCTCATCATATTTATAGCAGGCTGTAGCACCATTAGCAGAATTGGCATTTTGTTGGACTATACACGTTTTGGAAACGTCACTGTGTTTCATTACCCCTGCCCATACCTCTCAATGTGGCCTGGGACATGACGTAACAGGGACATGCTTCACGCTACCCGTGGGATGCCCCAGCAATGCAGCATTAATGAGTCATGTGGGAGCCGTCAAGGAGATGCTGGATGTTAAGGACTGGCAAACAACTCCCTCTGACTAGTCACTGCGGGGGCAATCTCAAAGGTCGTGTGCTTAAACCAGTTAAACGATTTTTGTGTCAGATAATTGACCATGGTCGTGTTGATTTACGAGTGTATGCACTGCTCAGGGCTGTCTATGAGCGCAAATCACAGGTGTTCAGTGGCGAAATCACAGATCCTTAACTGACAAATACATGGTTATGAAGTTTTCATATACTCTCTGGTCGTATGTGGGAAGGTCTGCAACCCGCGGATGGTCGTTCGTTTCCCCCGGGCCCTGCTTTCATCCCACCATAATGCTGGCCGCCGTCGTATAAATGAAATATTCTTGAGTACGGCGTAAAACACCAATCAAATAAATAAATAAATATACGAAGGTTTCTTGGCCTTTTGGGTGGAGGCAACTGGAATATTGTTAGTAAACCATCCAGCGCGCAAATGAACACCTCAACTAGCTAATTGTCTGACACAAAAATCGTTTAATTGGTTTATTCACACGGCCTTTGACCCACGTGTAAATATTCTAATCCGTAACCCCCGGCTACGGATCTCCATTAAGGCTGTGGGGTTATTCCCACCTGGCTCATTAGTACATGATGCATTGTCGCGGTATCCCATGAGCAGCGTGAAGCATGTTCATGTTACGTCCTGTTGCATACCGCTAGCAGATATTCGATGATGGACAGTGAAACATTGCCTAATGACGTATTCAGAATTTGTCTGGTGTAGCATATAGACATGGCCAACAAAACCATGGTTCTACGGGTGATTAACATCCATGGTTGAAGCGGCGGTCCACACAGCCAGATGTGACCAACGTGACGAACTCCATAACTTGATTTATTTATTTCATTTATTGATTAATCTATGTATTTGTTTGAGTTTTACGCCGGATTCAAGAATATTTCACTTACACGACGGCTGCCAGCATTATGATGGGAGGAAACTAAACTGATTTCTGGCAGACCTTGCCAAACACGATCGGAGGGGAAGATTTTATGAGTTGGGCTTGAACTCACAGTGACCGTATTGCTGAGAGGCTCCTCGTTCAAACTAAATCCTCCCATGCTCTATATGTCTGGAAAAGTATACAAAACCTCAAACATAGCCACGCGCTTGCCTGATATTGGTATGGGTTTTTTCATACTATGATGGTCTCTGTGATCTAGGGGAGTTAGCGTGCTAGAGCAGTGCAAGAAGCATCTAAATTATAGTTCAGATCGTCAAACAGTAAAATAATTTCCAAAGTCAAATTAACAAAAGCCAAACTTCCTATCTGAAAGCCGCAGTTGATCCATAAGAAAAAGTAATCGTATTTTGTGATGAAAAATCATAAGCTTGCTCGCCTCCTACACCCATAATATTAACCGCTATCGCACAAGTCCAAGCAAACCAAAATATCCATGTAACAAAGAGAGAAAACAATAGTTCGCTCTGCCAGCGAAGGCCCCACATGACGTTAAAAAGATATCTGTTCCAGAAGAAAAACATCATGAGATGAGAATATTTTCTCACGGATATATAGTGTTTCGTAATTCTAATAATTGCTCATTCCCTGTCATGTATGCGGATTTCTGGCTATCCAGTGGACTCGTTAAAATTGCACAGCTGTCACACTTTATTGTCTTTCTCTTTCTTCTGGAAATTAACGTCCCTTTTTCGTCCAGGTCCGTATTTTTATTATTATTATTTGTTTTTGTTTTTTTGTTGGTTTTTTTTTTGGTTGCATTGATCCAGTCTTTAAGTGAGCGAAAAGAGGTATATGATCAGCGTGGACAACGCCCTGAAATGGAATTTATTTATTGTTTGTTTGATTGATGTTGCACGCCGTACTCAAGAATACTTCACTTATACGACGACGGACAGAATTATGGTGGGGGGGGGGGGGACCGCGCATTGGGAAAACCCACAGCCATCTGCAGACACGTACAGATATGGAACTGATTTATTTCTTCATTTAGAGGATTGCTGTTTAACGCGATACTTAAGCTTTTTCCACTTTATAGCGATGGTATAGAAGTTTCATGGGTAGAGGAGAACTGAGTTCCTGGCAAAAACATGCAACCTTGGCGAGTCACTGGCGAACATTCCTACGTGTGACGTACAGATATGCACACCATATTGGTGGAGGACAAGTGACCTTTAGGGAATGTTAGATTGCGGAAATGGCACAAGAGCATCGTTGAGAGCTAATTGTTATCCTGGTCACCCTTATATTAACACAGGATCCGAAACCGACATTCATATACCAGCCGTTATCCAAATCAAGTGGGTCGGCAACTTAGTAGACATATTATACGACATGGTTGTTAGAGGGTGAACCTCAAGGTCTACAGATCCAGGATCAGTCTCGGGTCGGGTCATAACGAAGATTTATAAACTTGTTAGTGCCGCGATTGGCGCTCAGCAATGAGAGGTTAAAGCAAGGACACAGGACTGCTCGGACCAGTGTCAGAATGTGTTCGGTGCCTTCCACATGATCTTGAAAAATTGTTAAGTAGGACGTAAAACCCAAGCATACGTACGTATTTATACGAGTACGCGTTGAGGTAAACCGCTAAGAAATTGAAGGGAGACAACTTTGTGAAGTCCAAATACCATGTGAGCACGATTTACCGATCATACATATCCATGTGCGTGATGTAACGATTCAGTGAGCTCGCTTATTCTGTTTAACATGAAATTCGAACTTTTTTGTGGACAGATTGGCAACGTATTACCTATGTAATGCAATGGTCGATTCGGCTTGAGTCCGAGTGGCTAATGCGCGGGAATAGTCACTCCATTACAAGAATGTCAGCAAAGCGCCAGGTATTATAGTTACCCTTAAACATAATGCGGTTTTGGCATGTCACAGCAGCCGGATCAGACCTTGTCGAGTTTAACATAAATCAGTCAGTCAATCAGACTTGCATCACTTCAGTACTGTACGAGACTTACATGAGGTTATGACTTGAAATGAACAGGCTGTGCTGTACATAAAATACATAAATAAAGGTTATTCCGCAAATAGTTTAACACACACTGGAAATGTTTGCTGATGTCAGACGTGATTAGGTGTGAAGACAGAGAGGAACGCCTCCAACGTGCTGAGCAGATAAATAAAACATGGAGTATAAATCAGTTGCAGTGTGGAAGCAACGTACATGCAAAAAATTGTCATCGGTATATACAATAAACAAAATGCACACAAAACCGATCCTTTTTATCCTGTGATATTTTTGTGTGCATTTTGTGTGCATTTTGTGTGCATTTTGTTTATTGTGTTGTTGCCATCTTTTCCAGATAAGCGGAAAATGAAAGAAGAAAAGGAATAGGTAAACAGCATGCCTCTATTTTACACTGTGTTAGACATGTCTTTTGCCAGCAAACACTTCATTTACTCCCTGTCAGCTTTATTACAGGGCCTACGTAGAAATAAATCTCTCTTAAACATGTATTCAATTAAAACAGATTTGACAAATGAAGGCGTTTTCGGTTGTAGTGAAATTAGTTCCATAGTAATGCGCTTAATTCCATGCAGGCATTTTGGTCAGTGCTACAGTTCTCCATGAGCCCAATTTAAGGAAGACGGTGGATTGAGCAGATTGGGGATGTATGTAGTTAGAGTAGAAATACCTGCTCCTGTCCACCGGAAGTAGAAACCGTTTACACTTTTCAGAAGACAATGGTAATAAATTGTTCAATGATGGTGTCACTTTCTAATTTCTGAAGACCTAAGGGTGACGTCCTAATATGGAAGCTTTTTGTGGGCAAGGGGACAGCACTCACCATCTCGCCATTGTTTTCGCCGCAGCCAATTGCTGTAATCAAGATTCATGCGGCTTTTCCAGACATCTGTCAAAGCGTAACGGTTTACTCCGTATTAAGGAACAAGGCATTAATCCAACAAAGTAGGCCGAAGCACTTATGGCTTTGATTAGCCTGTTGTCAAGGTCTTAGTTAACTTTAATCAATGGCTGTCTATTTATCATGTATCCTTGAAGGCCATAAATAGCAAGTCATTTAAAGGGCAAATCATAGCCGCTAGTCGATGAAAGGCCCGAGGACGATTCCCATAAAGTTGTTGTGATACAAGTCAGTTTGTGATGAGATTGACACCTTTCGTTTTGCCCCTTTGTATTTGCTTGTGAACGGTCAAGTGGATGAATTGTCACCCATCCCAGGCTGAGATATGTATAATCAGGGGGGACAGGGGGTAGTGGAAGGAACTGGGCACCTGTAAATAGGATTACATGACTTAAATCATGTTGGCATTGTACCACAAGCACTCTCGTGGACGGGGCTGACAGTAAAACTAGGCTTAGAGGAAATAACCCGAAAGCGGACTAGGTCTACTACATGGAATATGCAAAATATATTACAAGCAAACAATCATAGTTATAACTGTACTGTTGTCATGTAATTTATACAGCCTAAAACATTTCCAAAAATCGACGAAAACAAACTAAATTTCTACGATGGTTTATTTCGTGCAGACTCATACGATAAAAATGGGGGATAACTCTACGAGCACTAACTATACAAATCTTAACTATTATCGTAAATACCAGTGCTTGTATATACGCCATAGCCACATGGCGCTGTAAACACTATTCAGAGTATAGTGGTAACAGCCATGTATTGGACATCTGATGAAAGCCGTTACCATTGTTCATTAACAAGTCTATTTGTGTTTTCACAACAAAATCTATCGGCCACACCATTCACCAAACGAAACACTGCCACAATGTGGACCCCAACATGGATGACAGACACCACAACACAAAACACACCATGCCCACACGGGAATCCGATAAAGCCTCACTCTTGATATTTTCGCAAAAACTATTGATCAACGACCAAACAGCTTGGGAATGTAATCAACTATGGCCCCCCCTTTAAAAAATAGGGTTGCATGTTATTCCAAAGGTAGCCTAACTGTCATGAAGACACGCGCTGTAGAGATGCGCCGCCATGGTAGTTGCGTTTGACGAAACGTTACAATGGCCCTCTTCGCAAAACGGGACACAGGTCCGCATGAGAAGCCCAAGGACACAAATGGAACCTTCCAAAACGTAAATTCCAAAATGAATCAGACAAAAATAATGAAGGCTGTGATGATATGGTAACATTTACACGTATTTGTCTGTTTCAAAAAGTATGATGTTTACGACGGTGGTTTTTACCTTTTGAATGAAACTACCGACTGGTGATCAGGTTTTGGGAAATGTGAACATGTAAGCAACTAGTCACGGTGAGGGCCCCCATAGACAAACACAGCATTTCAAAACGTATTTCAAACACAGCGAAATCTAAACACCAATGTCAGTAATGTACTCTGGTATTTTGTTTCAGACAAAAGTAAACCACGGTCTCTTCCTCATATAAGTCTATCAAAATCAATTCTGCATTTTGTGTGTAGTGTTTGAATATTTGTCTCGGGGTTTCACGTTAAGATGCGACACATCAGTTTGTTCAAAATGAACCGAGAAAACGTGCGAACATAAGATTCAAATTGCACAATAATTATAAACAATTCTTCAGTGCCAAAAAAAACCTTCAAAACTGATAATCGCAAGGCCCATTTCCGATACAATCAATATTCCTATACACCAAAATGACGTGAATTTAAAACAATACTGATAAAATCCAAAAGAAGCACCTATCCGTTTAAACAATGTCACAGAGAACTTGATGACATTCCTGACATGAAATTCAAAATATTCCAAGTCCATCGTGGTACCATGCAGGTACAGACCTTAGATCCATAGATCGTCCTTGCTAAAACCCAGCCCACGTGATTACGCTCTTCAGGTCATGCGCATCAGGTCATCCGCATCATGGCCAACATGCCACCAATTTCTATCACGTAACCTTCCTCTTGTTCCGTTGGCTTCAAGGTGTTTTGCACCAAATTGCCGACAGTGAAGTTCCCATGATGCCAATCCTTATCGAAATGCATCTCCATGGTGATATAGGTGGGCGATAATACAGGCAGTGAGAGTTTCATGGACTTGTCCCAAGGACATCCTACAAGACCCACGAGCACAAAGCCATGTTGGCTTTGAGTGCACGTGACTACCATGGCAGCATGCATTGTAGTCATAACATATTACAGCGGTCAAGTACTTGTGACGTTAAGACGGCTTCATGTAAGTGTCTTGTTCTTAGGCGAAACGAACAAGGGCCGTAAATTGTCAAAATGTTCATTTTAGCAAGCTCTCGAAATCCATGAGCGGAAGGTAATCCCTCAACGAAAAACGTCTCCTGGTGAACACATTTCAAAGGTAACGTTTCGAAGACCTCGTGAAGATGCCATACATACGATGCTGTACATATAAAGCCAAAACGATGGAACCTAGGTATAGAAACGATGTAAGCAAGTAACGATTTACTCAAAACGACAATCAAACTATCGTCAAATGTAATGTCCACTTTCTATATTAACTTGTCCTTAACCAGATTTGAAATTAGGCATGGTCCGATGGCCCATTTTATTCGGACTAGCTTATCGCTAAACACATCCAAAGAAATACATGTTTTCCACCCATCCGCTGTTGGACAAATTACATTCTTGATTCTATATTTATAGAAATGAAATCGGCCTTTTCACTCATTTGTACACCGGTACTGAAAAGACAATTCTAACTGGTACTAAGTTTTAACCCCTGCTAGTTGTGGTACCAAAGAAGTGTTGTTGGAGAGACTGCGTGGACGAAGGCGTTTCTGCACATCTTGTTAGTGACAAGGTAATACAGGAAGAGGTTAATGTATATATATATCTAACATTAGCCAGTAATGTCTCCAGAAGTGGCATATAATAAATAAATAATATTTTGAAGATTTCAGTTTATAATTTGAAACCTTTCTGCTTTGTTTTGCTCTTTGTCACAGATTGGGAATTATCCACCCATGTAGTGATGAGATAAGAAGACGTGTTAACACGGTTTCAAATGTCTTCAGAGGGCGATTCTTTGAATTTCGGATTTCCAAGAAGTTTTCTTGGTGCTTTGATGCGCCTTGTAGTATATATACATATGACACAAATTCTCAAGTAGGAATAGAAGCAAAAAATCTATTTGGATTAATTTTTGGCAAGGTGGTTGACGTCGTTGTTGGCGTTCTTTAAAACTTGCCACCATCGACGATTGTAAGGAGAAAAGAGACACTTTCGTTGTTGGCTTATTTTGTTCAAATATTTGTAGATGTCCCACACGAATGGCCAAGTTCCGGACAGAACCATGTTTGGGATCGCAAACAGCAATGTGAGGAAAAGCGATCGTTGCAGGACTAAGCACATCAGAAGCCAAAGGGTGTACACGGTGTTGGTAATCAATCCTGTCATCGGACAGATATGGCGGATCCGCTCTGGTTTGACCGGGTCACCGTGTCCCAACACCGCCACCTGGCGACCGTACCTGGAAACTTGAGCAAGCAGTCGAGGTCCCCGAAAAATGGCGAAACACAAGTTCAGAAAGGGCACGAACGAAGACAGCATAATGCAATAGCAGAACTTTCTGATAGCCCTTTTCAAGAAGTGTTCTTTTATGGGTAAGGCTATCTCCAATGTCTGACTCAATTCCACAGGGTCCAGTTTGCTTCCATTCTTCTGAACGTAGTTATAAACACCGTCGAAATCTTCCGTCTTGTGCATACGGACAATCATTTCCTCTATGACAGCCATTTTGAGTCTTAAAAAGGAAAAAGGAGAGTGAAAAATATAACATGGCTTCAAAAATTCTTTGTCAATTATGCATAGATAGATCCCTCAATCCAACCCACCCCTCGCCAGTTAAATCACCCATATAGCATTTCCTTTATGAAGTAAAAAACCGTATAGGCCTAAATCCCGCCAGCAATCTGCAGATGGTCGTGGGTTTACCCCGGGTTTTTCCCAGGGTTTCTCCAACCATAATGGTGGCCTTAGTCGTATAAATGAAATATCCTTGAGTATGGCGTAAAACACCAATGAAATAAATAAATAAGTATAGGCCTACATACACTTCCTGACAACATAAAATATACCTGATCTTACTGTGTGATTTTTCTATTATTTTCTTTTATTTATTTTTTTTTTTTTTTTGCAGTTGTCATTTTTTTAATTATTATTTTTAATATGCATCAAGTAACAGTTTATTTAGACCACTTAATCCCACAGACACTTGTACATAATCCTTGTTAAAGCCATGTAGTTTTTCAAAGAATTATACAATATTGTAAATATTTATGCCGTTTCTGTCATCCTACTTTTAACGATGGTATCACAAACAGTCTACTAAAATGATTATTGCTACATACAAAGATGCGGCAACTAAAGCTAAAGTCCCATTCAGTTAATACATATGGCCATATTTAATAATAACGCATATGCTATAGGAATGACTCAGACGCATACACATCTGTGACGGTTATACAGAGAATGAAGTTCAATATACATGTTCTATGCAGTGACAAGATGGTGTTATTATGACGGTGTTTGTAGAAAATTGTCGGATAGGACTTACAAACTAAAATTGCATCCCCAAAAAAGCAGCTAGGCACAAAGAATAACGAACCTGTCGCCTTCACTTTGATCTGGGATCCAGGGTATATGACTGTAGGAGCTATATATCGAACACACGCCGGCCGAGCTTGCAACTTGGCGATGGGATTTTCACATCTGGAATGGTGTCATTTGCTCCTGAACCTCTTGATCCATCCAGGTACGTACAGAACTGATAGGCGCACTTCGCTCGCTATACCCCTGACGATAAACACCGGCGGGGAGGATGACGACAAAAGGGTGCACCATATGGTGACATCTGTCGAACATGTAGGTATGTTGATACAACACACTATATGTATCCCATGCAGCCTTCGCCAGGGGCTGCTACATCCTGACCCTGGGGCTATACACTTGTACCACATAGCCATTGCCATCTATACATCGGCCTTTGTAGTCCCTTTAAGTACAGGCCTACACAGTGTCAATTTATGCAATGTAAAAACTACCCCCGAATCAATCCAAAAAGTGACGTGTTGTGCTCTTGATTTCGGGAAACATCGGTTATTTACGGGAAAGCATCGGCATTCATCGGTGGAATGACCATGGCGGCATATTTGCAGCGATAAATAAGCGATGGGACAATGGAACCGAGTAAGGGGACCGACGACACCGATGTTTCTTCGATGGGATGATCCAAGGGACGGTCATATGAAGCCATGTGACGAAGATTCGAGGCGAGGGCAGGAAGACCATAGTTTCGTGACATCGTACCATCGCTTCTTGCACCCATCTCATCTATTCCTACTGTCGTCGCGAGACACGATTTTGAAGCCATGGCCAGATGATGGCCACAACCCACGTAAACTTCTCAGTTTTGACATACTTTTGATTGGGATTGCATCGATGCTGCTTCCCTATAAGACGTGCACTTCAATTTGACAATTATCACGGGGGAAGCAAATAATTTGACTCGATCATTTATTTATTTGAACTTTTTCCTGTTTTAAACATGTTCCTGTCAACAAATGGCTGATGTGTTGCTGACATGGCGTTAAGCCATAATCATTCACTGATTCATTTCATTGAGTGGTTTTTAATTAACGCCGTCTATACCCAAGACTGTTTCGTCTGTACATTACGATGTATCTCAGGTACCTGGTATACACCGCAGCACTTCCATATCTAGGTAAAGCATGTCTGACAACTCTCCTGACTTAAGTCCAAAGCGAGTGTCCGGTCAAAGCTGGGTGCGAATGTATGTATGCATGCTTTGCCTTTAAGGTCGTACTCAACAGTATTTTTCAGTCTTATCATGACAAGGAATCCTTAGAATTTATATATACTGTGTCTTCTTGTGGCAAGGCGAGTCCATGCCGCCAAAGTGCTACCGCCACTGGAGCATCTTGACGAGGACACCATGCAGACATGACACCCCACCCATTCACATTATACTGACAATGGGCCGGCCAGTCCTGTTTCCTTACTCTAACCCCTCAGTGCTGAGCACCATGCGAGTTAGCAGCAAGTACCATTTTTAAAAATGACCCGACCCGGGATTGACCCCTCTCTTGCCTTCCATCAATATGCTGTGCATATCTGCAGCATGTGGGAAAGATGAACGGTAACTTGCCAAAGATGGGTGGTTTACCCCGGGCACTAGGAATTCTTTAAACCACAAACCTGACTGCCATGATGTAACTGACAAATTCTGGTATAAGTGGCGTAAAAGAACAAATCTAATTATATAAATGAATGAATAAATAAGGATTTCTCGCTACGATGTTCATGATGTTCGTCTTTATCACCTATACCGTGGTGACATTCAAACGCACGCACCCACCCACCCACCCACCTACCTGCACGCACGCATCCATACACACACGCACTCATGCACACACGCACGCACCCACGCAAGCACTCCGCAAAACCGCTCTTCAAATCACGTTGCATGGAGGTAGCAGAATGAATGGCGTTCCGTCCATAATAGCGCTCACCTACCTCCATCGATCTCACTTCTCCCGGTGCATCACATCAGACGTTAACTGTTACGTCATTATATCAGAAAATGGCATCGTTCAGCTCTGTTCTGTATGTGTTCTGTGTATAGCCTAGATCTTCTCATCCAGAACTTATACGTAGGGACCACGTTCTCATCCAGAACCTACATTTAGGGACCACGTTCTCATTCAGAGCCTACATGTAGGTTCAGCGTTTTCATTCGGAACTTATGTACAGGGACCGCGTTCTCTTTCACAACCTATATGTAGGAACCGCGTTCTCTGTCAGAACCTATATGTAGGGACCGCGTTCTCATTCAGAACTCGAGGTCGGGAAGTCCGTGGTCATTCCCTGGTCGGGCCATATCAAAGACTTTAAAAATGGTACTTGTTGATGTCTCGCTTGAGCGCTCAGCATTGAGAGGTCAGAGCAAGAAAACAGGGCGGGTCGGCCCGGTGTCAGTATAATATGATTGGGTGGGGATGTCCCAGTGGCGGCAGCACTTTGGCGGCACGGACTCGCCCTGCCACAAGAAGACACAATATGTACACGCACACCAGAAGGAATCCTCGTCGCCACATGACAGAAACATTGTTCTCATCTGCGGTGCACTAATAGGGGACAAGCTTCGTTCATCTCTCGCCAGGGACCTGATTCTAGTCAATCTCCCCATCCCACCCGCTAGGCCTCCCTTTGCCTTCCCCTCTCTCATTTCCTGTTTCCATGGTTAAGAAGATTATTGGATTAAAACACCCTCCACCGAACAGGCCGACAGCATACAGCGGATATATATCGACAGGGTTAAGTGCTTGCAATTAGGCCCATAAGCATTCATTAGCAATGCTTGCGTTACCCAACATATTCGTATGACCGCAGTTATTATTAATGTCTCCGAGGTCAAAAGTTCAGCCGTTGAACATTGCTGATCACAGTATTTCATAATTCTGTTGTCCTCCTCGTTAGATACATCAGTACAAATGCAAATAGCTCTGACCATACGTCAGAGGTTTAGTCAGGCACCTGGCAGTTATTTTTCTTATGGTTTTTAACGGTTTACCCCAAATATAAAACACAGAACAGTGATGTATAGAACTGAAATGTTCTGAAGTAGGGTGTTAAACTCGAAACAAAGTTATATATATTTTTTTTCTGCTTTGACATTATGTTACTGGTGTACATGTATTTCATTTCTTTAACCCTTTTACGCCCGCTACACTTAGGCGGAACATATTATGATGTAGTGATTTTGGATGTCTGTCTGCCTGCCTGTTCGTCCGTAATTCTGTATCCGTATTCGGACCATGTCTTTAATTGTCTTCCATTAGCATTTTTGTGCATGTATACAAGTTTACAGAGTCGACTATTTATTACGGCTGTCATTTGTTCACCTCCGTGGTTGCCTTGGTAACCAGATATATCTCTAATTGTTTTCCACTAGCATTTTATTTGGTGCATGGATACATCTTAACAGAGTTTACCTGTACCACGACTGTCATTTGCTCATTTCCATGGTTGCCTTGGTAACCAGATTGCCATTTCCTTGCTGTCCACACTATACATATATGTGAACTTGCAACTCCAGTTGTTTCCACATACCGATTTAAGTCCAATATGTTCAAGAAATAAATATTAGCTTGACAAGTGTTGCGGTTGTAATGCAGTGCTTACAGAGTACGTATTCTAACGGGACACTGGCAGGCTACACAACAGAGTTCAAATCGCAGAGAAACACATCGTTTTCTTTCTGAGCACTCATGCATGTAGGAGTGTGATGTAATACAAGAAAGAACAAAGGAGCACACGGCTTTGGACCCCTTGGCTAAAGGTGAGAAGCCGTTTTACCCGTTTCCCATTCACCCGCACTATTTTTAATCAATGATATATACGCGTACTGATCAAGAGGAAGAGCTCGTAAGGATGACGCTTCCCAGCCGTTTTCCCTGTCCAAATGAAATGCTTCTTATCCGTTTCCAGCGTTTTCAGTGCCAGATAAATTCACTTCGTTTCTATTGACATATAACGTCCATCAGCATGAATCTATAACGACTTTTCGTTCTTTATCAGTAACGTTTAGTGCGAGTCTTAGTAACTTATTCTCTTTTCATTAGCAATGATAAATACTACACGGCCAATCTGAAAGGCTTGCAGAATGTAATATTGAATGACCCTTCCTTCTCTGCAAGTAATGTGCTTAGTCCCCAGGATATAATATTGTGTGATTCGTCCTTCTCACCAGTAATGCGTGGTGCCCAGGGTATATAATACTGTGTGATTCGTCCTTCTCACCAGTGTAAGGGTACCACTATCGGAGAGGGAAATTGATAAACAAATGGCTTGTTCAACTCTTAGACAGCGATAGGCCTTACACAAGATCAAACAAAGAAACACGAAGATGCTTGAATAAGTTCAGTACACATATTTCAACAAATTAGACAAATAGTACAACTAACAATAATATACATAATAATACAGATAATTACAAAAATATATAGTTCTTTTTACTGTTGACAGCGTCCAAATCCGGTTGGAATATTCCCGCTTCCAAAGGCAAGTAAGTCCACTTATCCACAGTTTCTGGGATTTCACAGATCGAAGGATGACTGTCCTGCAGTGACGAACAGCAGAGGGAACGGTACGTCGGCTATGGTATATATCCAACTCCCAGGCAAGGTGCAACTTTCCTGGGCGGACGGGTTAACAATAGCGTCCGCGTAGGCGAGCTGGCGATGTATGTTTCACTCCTCGGAAATATACACAAAGTCACTTTCAGGGTAAACTGGGATGAAATGTACGTAACCGCACAAAGAGACAATGAGCGATACAAGCTCCAAACGAATGTCTCCAACAAAATAGCATGTGGCGAAACACAAGGTCACAAAAGTGCTACGTACGAAACTGGAGTACAGAATGACAAATGTGTCGAATGGTATGAAAACCGATATCTCCAAATCCCACAAAATCCTTCTAAATGAACGAGAGTAAATATGACTGTTCTCACATGAACTGGAGTAAGAGATTGCTGTCGAGTGGACATAAGTAAAATTACTGCTCTTAAAGTGGGCATAAGTAAATGACTGCGAGCTTTACAACTTCGTCGCTCATATGTATAGGCTAACATAAAGAAAATTCTGGATGGTTTGTCCGTAAAAATGTTTACAACATGCGTACATCTTTCCAGATAGTACGCTCCATTGCACTGTACTTTGTATCGGTTTCAAATTTGAGACACATTGGCACTACTAATTACTGCAGGTGGCATCACCGAGGCGAGTACCACCTGCAGGTGGTCATCCCTCCACCGAACAACGAGACGGGATATAACGAAATGATTTTCCGAAATGATGTGATAAATGCTGCTCAAAGATCCAAACACGTTCTGTTCTGGGCAGTATTTGATATCAAATCATTTCGTTCTTTTCGGTTCATGCGGTCGAGTGAGAAGGGGTGTAGAGAGTTCTCCTGAAAGAAGTAGTTGGCTTGTTAATGGAGTGAAGTCATGATCCGAGAGGCCTGAAGGATAAGGCTGGTTTTCACGCACCAAGGTTGACAACCCAAGCCAGACACGACACATACAATTAGCGATGACTTCCATGTTACCGATTTAAGGCTTTGAAAGACAGGTAAATTAGAGGTGCTGTGTGTTGAAAGGTAATCTGGTTTAGTTGGTAGTCGTTGTCTGCAGTAGTTTCTGCTCAACGTAATCCTCAACTTCTTTCTTGCAAATCTGTTTGATTTTTCTCACTGTATCCTGAATAGGAAACCAAACTGTGTCACTCGAACCCAAGACAGCTGATAATCATGAAAATCCTTTACGTAACTTCAGGTCAAATCTATTGCACCCCCTGAGCCTTTGATTATGGCGCTATTCTCTTCACAGCAGGGAACACACATGCTGAATTACTCTGCTGAAACTTTGCATGCACACCTGGACGTAATTTATGGCTGAGCGGTGAAGTATCGACAGACACAACATACTGACTGATATTTCCTTCCTTCAGGTCTGCCAACAATATGAATACAGGTAGTCGCAGATTCAGAGTTCGTCGGCAATATTGGAATTGTCCAATGATCTAAACCAGGTCAGGGCTCTTCCTACGCCTCTTGGGCGTCTAGATGCATATTTTTGAAATTCTGAGCATTAGAAACTTGGATGTATAAGTTAGCGGCTGGGTACAGTTCAGAAATCAGTAGAGGCGGGATTGCGGGCTCATTTATGAATGTGGCACTAAAATTAGAAATGAACATCACCTCATGTTATCATTTCCACATCAGCAACTTCGGGATAATCCCACAGGCATTATCTTTGAGCTCGTGGCTCTTATCTGATGGGCGTTTCTGATTTTTGTGCGACTTTTATGAATGATAACGCCATCCCGGGTCTGCTGGTTTCTGAACGGATTATGATATAGGTACCAAGCTGACCTCTTACATTCACGTTTCCAAATCTCAGAATCCAGCCATTTCAAATATGTGGGTCCAGGAAACATTCGGATTCCTGAGAGAAACGAGAAAGATTCTCCAGTATATTCAGTGATAAATGACAAACTAGAGGAATGCTCTTGGCAGTATCAGTATCCAAATCGTGTACCATGATAGTTTTTTTTATGCTGTGGCTAATCAAATACGCATCGCAGTTGCAACTGCTAATATATCCATCGTGGCAACATGCGTAAAGGCGTTTGATGGAATATCTTTGACAAAGTAGTGTTTGCAGTAATAACTTGTGACCTTGACAGAATCAACACAACAAAAGAGATCTAACAAATGTTACACGACCAGATATGTATATTTACGATATATGAGCTACCCCTTCGATATGTTGCTATCTGAGTGAGAAAATTCACACTATCAAAAATGAAACTGTCCCACTTGTCGTAAAGGAGTAAAGCAACCAAGAACTAGTATTTGCCTTCATTATGTGTTTATGGGCAACCCATCTGAATGATGATACCAACCCGACATGACTAATGACTCCCACCATGGTGACCATGGTGGTCAAGAAAGAATGACAAGAGAGCAAACTGGGTGTGCCAGTCGTAGGCATGATGATTTTTTTTTCTTTTTTTTTTTTCATCATAGGATGTTTTACCTCCGATAGAGATTCGTCCTTTTTAGAAAACCCCCTGGGCAAGATGGACTCTAATGACCAAATAGGAAGAATAGTTTCCCGTACTTGCATGGAAGGCTGTAGGTGAAAGCACACCTGCATTTGGAACCTTTATGAAACCGTTCACCAATGACCCAACTTTCCTTGTAACCTTGATGATTGAAGAAAGTGCACATCTCTCTACATTCCAACTATGGAATACGGAAAACGCAAATACCCATTTCATGAAAAGGAGTCGTGTGCAGTGGTCGACGATAGATCGTGGCCTCAGTTATGACGTACTCGAAAACTGAGGATTGGGTACTTGAAACCAAATGTTGTCCATCACCCTTGTTGCATCTAGGCCATACAAGCGCGCATGTCTGATTTATAACTGTGCGAGATTGTAGAACATTAAACAAAGACCACGCTTTAATCCACCTAGATTCTTTGATGTACACGACCTATTTAGAGAGACATTTCGATCGTGTTTTGTACCAGGAAGTCAGTCATTCTGCCTCCTTGGGTGCAATATAAAGGAAATAGAAGATGTATGGGCAAAATTACACCGCCACTTGCAGGTACCACCACATCTCAGAAGCCCGTCAACTAAAACCATGTAATCACCCATAGGGTAATTATGCAGAATTATACACGGAACAAGACAGGCATTCATAGAAAATAATAAAATCTAATAATCTGTCTAATAAAAATCTATAATAAAATATTATTGTCAAATATGAGATGCTATCACCCCCAGGTGGTGCCACCCGCCGAAGGTGGCGTGGCTATTAAAGGATTAAAACACTAGTATTTGACTGAAAAGTCAAGACAATTTAACATAATTCATCATGTACACAAAGCTATACTCGGCTCTTTAAGAAACAAAGGGAGAAAGTAGGCTCCACCTGCAAGTCGAGCCACCTGAGGTCAGGGGACGTCGTCATCTTGCTTCTGTAGCCACAAGCATTCAGTATGGCCATATCTATCACTGTGCCAAATTTCATGCTTGTTTCCAGCTGTACACAAATCATGCGGGGTGATTTTGAGAATTCAGCAACCTCACTAAGACGTGTGACACGAGTGTTATTTTCGAGCTTACAAACTGGCCTTGACAAACCATTTGTGCATACTTTTTTTCATGTGTACATTGTTTTATTTTATTTATTTTATTGGTGTTTTACGCCGTACTCAAGAATATTTCACATATACGACGGCTGCCAGCACTATGGTGGGAGGAAATCGGGCACAGCCTGGAGAATACCCACGACAATCCGCAGATTGTTGGGAAACCTTGCCAGATGCGGCCGGAGATCAAGCCAGCATGAGCTGGACTTGAACTCAGAGTGACCGCATTGGTGAGAGGCCCCTGGGTCATTGCGCCGCTTTGGTGCGCTACCCTTCTCGGCGTGTATTATGTAGTACCACAAATTCATCATTCGTCAGTGCGCCGCCTGCAACATTCGATCTGTGTTATAAACGTGAATTATTGGTTATCCCTCAATATTCAAGCACATTCACGGTTGTCCTAATTATGTTGGAATTTAATGCCAGGCTATACACTGTAGGTATAAAATACCCTTTTGACACTTACAGGATGAGGTTAGGCCTGACACATATTCCGGCTATAGGCCTAGGCCGAGTTTTCACATATTCTAATGCAAGCTTTGTCATTTTCCAAAACTATACACAGAATCTGTGCTTCGAAAACAACTATGATCAGAGGGAATATTATACCGAAATACAGCGATGCTTAATTCATGTCACCTGCTCCATGCACTCCCTGAATACCAATTACCAAAATAACTGCCATAAATCCATAGGCCTCGCTATACATATATAGGCATAGCTAGAATTCGGGCTCACCAGTACATATATATATGGAGGACTACGCAGTGTAAGTTCGTTTCTGGTCAAATTTAAGAGAGGTAATTAACTTCACTCTCTTTTTTTTTTTTTTCGTCGAGTCAACCGGTCAGCTCAGTGGTGCCGCTCGTTATGTGCTGTCCTTTGGCCTTGGCCCACTTGTGGTCTACAAGCATAGGTGTATGCTTGCTAAGATATGTGTCAGTGGCTCGAAGCCATTAGTGGTCTGATTTCTATCATTGTAGACTGTCGCCTGGTTTGTCACTGTGACTGGGACAGGCTATAGCCAGAAAGTGTAAGCTTAAATATTGGTAAAACCATTTTCAGGATTACAGCCACCAAAATCCCGGCCTCCAAACAGCCAGCTTTCAACATTGGGCCGAATGGGGGGGGGGGGTTACACTTTAGGAGTTGTTAGAATTATAAGGCCTATTTTAGCCTGTGTGTTAACTTTACTAGCGGCATTATTTCAGTCGGATTCATCGGAACACTGTTTTGGCCCAGTGACCACGTTTTTTAATACAGCTGCCTCACTTAAACGACGTTCTAAACACGTGGTATGAAATAGACATGGACATCTCATAAAATAACAGCGGAGACGATCGTCCACTGACTTTTGACCTTTGCACTGCTGTGTATGGCCGCGCCACAGTGACGGATCAAAACTGTTCCGGGACCTCGCGCTTGCTCGGTGGATTTTCCACATATTTAACAGGGGCTGTTGAGACTGTTGTCTGGCTTCCAAGTGACCCATGCAGTAAATTTTCGTTAGCTCTCTAGCCCTGATGTCACCATAGCACGTTAAAAAAAAACCAAAAAAAAAAAAAAACCCAGTTCAAAACAAAACTCCAGACGAATGCACGCAAATGACCTTTGGAGAATTAGACCTCCGCGCATGCTCTTTAGTTGTTTACTACTTCGCAGACACGTCACGTGACTTGTCAGTAATGGCGACCCAGTGATATACATGGTTGCCGTCAGTTCGGATGCCCTTGCTTCTCCGAGTGATTTATCCTCTACGCCTAAGATGAGGTGAACAAGAATCAGACCACGTACAAACTGAGACAATTGTATCCTATTTTCGAACGAGTGGATGGGCTTAAATAACCTGAGACCTAGCTGAAACGGTAATGTATACAAGAGGAAGACAGCCGGTGCCTGTTGCCTGTTTCATTTCCACGTTACGCCTTTTATAGAAATATGTTTGAGGTTGTTTCCAAATGCTTGCCACACACACCCCTCCCCACTCTCCCTTTGCCAATAACTTCGCAGGTTTTAGATTACCCCAAGAGAAAGCTGACGCACTACAAGGTGTCGAACAGACAGGATCTGTGTAAATTTTAAACATAGCAGATGTAAAAGAAAAAAAAAAAAAAAAATATGCTTGCATTTGCAGTTGTTAAACTGGACCTGGCCACATTTGCAATGCTTTGCGTCAAAGTTTGACAGCGATAGCTAGGGCTCAACACTAATAGATCTATGGCGAATTGCAAGGTGCAGATGTCACTGGGAGGGAGCGGTTTAACTGTAACTTTGTTTAGAATAACACATGCAGTATTGCCAGCCGCAAATGGCTTGTTGTTCTGGTGTTATAGATGTAAATGCCAGGTAGAGTGTGTGGTAGGTTGTTGGTTTTCGTTAAACGTTGATTGTGGAAGATTATATTTTATTTATTTACTTGATTGGTGTTTTACGCCATACTCAAGAACATTTCACTTATGCAGCAGCGGCCAGCATTATGGTATTAGGAAACGGTACGGAGCCCGGGGGGAAACCCACGACCATCTGCAGGGTTATATGTGTGATAACCAGTGCATAAATACTCAAAGGTATTTATTTAATTAAATTGTGAAGCTAGTTTAGGGTAATCAGTCTAGATGGAATCAGCATGTTTTTTAACATTGTGACCTTTACCATCAAGCTGAGTCCATTCATGTGTGAGTCTTTTTATTAAGCCTCTGCACAGCTCTATTCTCAGAACTCTCTCGGTTGGATTATGAAGAATGAAGTTGTGCAAACATACTGCAATGAAAATATTATAGGTTACAGAATGCTTTAAATGCAAGAACTCCATTACATTTCAGAAACCGTCAGTCTGTAAGTCACATGACTTTTCAAAATGTCTGTCAGTTGCAAACCTTTCAGTTCTTGCAGTTAGTGTGATCAGGAGACAGGGAGTTAATGTCTCCGCTCTGCCAGAGTATAGTCAGGGTTGAGAATTTTCAGCTGATTGGCTCATTCGACTACTTTTAAGAGAAATCAAGATTTTTAAAGTATCTAATCTTTGACAGAAATGCCACAAACTAATTGTTGTATTAATGGCAGTAACCTATTGGAAGAAATTGCAGTTGATTTGGATGGAAATGATTTTCTTCCCTTTGTAGTATAACTTGAAATTTGTTGCAAAACTTTTCCAGAATAACCAGAAGCAAGACGTAGACCTCCATCTACAAATCAAGGGCAGAGAGGGGAGGGGTTGATTGGAAATGGCCATTACTAAATAAGGGACAAAGAGAACATTTTCCACTGTCTATCAACATTATGCCAGGCAAAAAGGGGGCAAGGTGCAAGACCCTTAAAAAAAGAAAAATGAGAAAAGAAGAGAAAAAACCTTGCTTAGCCATTGATCTGAAGTAGGCATATATACAGGGATTCACACACGTCATGTTTTAGAATTTCTAGGAATCCCTGAAGAAATTAGTGCAGGTGTTGACCATTGTCATTCTTTAATGTTATCTGAACCAGTCTTTACCACTCGCTGTTTAAGGCCCAAGACCAGAACATCTGACAGCTGAAACATGGTTAAAATACCAGCGTAATTATTTTATTACTTCATTATGGAGTCTTTGATCGAGACCACACGTACATGTGCTGTATTTAGGCAAATCACTTGCACAGAGCAGTGGCAGACAGAATACCAGGTGATAGGTAAGATAGGAAGGTATTAGGAGCCGAATGGCACTGGATGCCATACTGAGAACTATCTTACTGGGAAGGCAAAGGGAAATGAACAACACTGGAACATATTTTGAGAACTACGGCTGATGATGTTTGGAAATTGTAGGAGATAACAGAACATTATGCATAGCATGTGTACACGGCCTGGTTTTGAACTTTTGTCCCCCAAAAGCAGAGTTCTGTATGAACTTCCTTATTATTTAGGCATTATTTTTACCCCTTCATGTAGGCATGAGTAAAGCTCCAAATGCCTGTATGTCTCATATCGCTATTATTGCCACGAAAAAGCTCCTCAAAGTTACATATAACTAGTGTGGCAAATGCAACAAATGATGCATAGTGAACAAATTCAGTATTTCAGTTTTATTTAAACTGTTTTCAAAATGGAATCTTTGTACCATTTCCTTCGTGCCTAACGCTAGTATGTGTAAATAAATAAATAAAGTTAATAGACACATAAGTAAATAAATAAATTATTACAATGAATCCAATAAATAAAATTACATCAAGAGCAAGTTAAATGGCCTCTCTTGCATACAGCATACCTTTTAAGGAAAACTTAAGGCAGCAGTACACACACATAGCACCTAGCCACGTGTGATGTGTCATAGTTGAAGGTGTTTGTTCCATTGTCAGTTTCGTCACATACCTCCATGACCTTGTGTACTTTCCAACATTTTCATATAGCTGCCCAGTATAGATTGTAATGATATCGGCTTAATTTAAGACCTTGCAATCACACATGTTACAAATATAGATTAATAATCATGTTGAGGCCTACTCAGATCAGTGATCCGTGACCAAACAAAAAAACACTATTAACACCAGTGCTGGGTCAAATTCATGTGACAGTTTATACCCATATGGCCTGTCACACTTGATTCCTTGTTTCGAATCACTTCCTACTTTTGCCATTTTAGCCTTGGTTTTGGAACTCCTCATCTCATTTTTTGGCCTAAAATTGTCACAAGAAATGAGGACTGTGTAATGAAAAATTAAAATAATCCCACCACCTGTACCAGTTTTGAAAAATATTTGGACAGGAAACAAGGAATCAAGTGTCATCCTCTCCTAGTAGGTGCACAATTTCAGCCAAGGGCCTAACATAAGACGAGGCTGAAATCTAAATATGAGGTTATTTTGATTAGATCGATATTGAAAATGTGTTATTTGATGCTGTGTTCATCTGATTCATAGTAATACTGTAGGCATATCATACATGCATGAAGATAGATGTATTTTCCCTTGCAGTGAGAAATTTCTGTGTCAAATGTACAAATCTGATTTAAGATGTGTAGCCAGTGTTGATAAACCATGTCTTACAACAGCTGTTACCGATAAAAGCTAAACGAACATGCCCATGGAAGCCTTGTTTCTTACCAAAGATAAAGCTGGGAAATTTTCACGTAAAGCATTATAAGAAGCTCCTAGCAACGAATGTGAAATGAATGCTTATTTTACGTGTAAGTAGAGAAATCATTCTTCAAGCATGATGTGAGCACAGTTTTATACGAATGTGGTGAACATTATGCATAGATACCATATAGATTCAGTGTCCTCTGACATGTTTATATGACTGTTTGTCTCCTGTAGCAGGACTACTTAATAACGACAGGTCAGGCAAGTTGGTTTCTGCATGCAAACTGATGTGCTCCAGCAAGTCGCAGCAAACATACACAGGTTTTGTGAGAATACATGCACATACTGTATTTTCAAGTATGTACATGTAATTAGTGTAGTACAGAATTTGCGAGCATTTATTGTGTATTTTCCTGTGTGTACATGAAGTACAGAATTTGGGAGCATTCATCCTGTTTTTTCATGTGTTTACATGAAGTACAGAATTTGGGAGCATTCATCCTGTATTTTCATGTGTTTACGTGTAGTACAGAATTTGGGAGCATTCATCTTGTCTTTTCATGTGTTTACATGAAGTACAGAATTTGGGAGCATTCATCCTGTATTTTCATGTGTGTACATGAAGTACAGAATTTGGGAGCATTCATCCTGTATTTTCATGTGTGTACATGAAGTACAGAATTTGGGAGCATTCATCCTGTATTTTCATGTGTGTATATGAACTACAGAATTTGGGAGCATTCATCCTGTATTTTCATGTGTTTACATAAAGTACAGAATTTGGGAGCATTCATCCTGTATTTTCATGTGTTTACATAAAGTACAGAATTTGGGAGCATTCATCCTGTATTTTCATGTGTGTACATGAAGTACAGAATTTGCAAGCATTCATCCTGTTTTTTCATGTGTGTACATGAACTACAGAATTTGCAAGCATTCATCCTGTATTTTCATGTGTTTACATGTAGTACAGAATTTGGGAGCATTCATCCTGTATTTTCAAGTGTGTACATGTAGTACAGAATTTGGGAGCATTTATCCTGTATTTTCATGTGTGTACATGTAGTACAGAACTTGCGAGGATTCTTCCTGTATTTTCATGTGTGTACATGTGTGTAGGTTCAGATGAGCACAGATATGTGTGTGCACATAAGCTGAGGCTACAAACCGATATATACAGGTGGGAAAATAGTTCTGTTTCACAGGCATTATACATGTGTGTACATTGTACACTGTTGTAAATCCTAGGGCCATCTTTAAAAAAACATCTGTTGGGTGTAACATGATCCTTCAAGAAATAATAGAGTCGGGCTGTAGGGAATTCTATTTTATGTGTTCTATGTGAATGCATTATATAGTCCTGACAAGTTCCCAACGCTCAGACCAGAAGTTGTTGACCAAAGTACGAGCAATAACAGAGAGTTCTGAAGATGAGGCACGGAGTTAAACTTTGTGTTGTTCAGTTTTATTACATGTTTTTATTGGAAAGTATTATAGTGAGGAGATGTGAAGCAACAATTCAGCGAAATGTATTTAACATTTAATTTGTAATTTTTTTTTTCTTCTGCATGCAGGAATGTCGTGTTGTTTTTGTGAGGGTCACATGGGCTGCAGTGCTAGAGCTGACAGTTTGCAAGACGTAAATAATTCAGAGGACAAATCTTTTGTCTCTGTGTGTAAATAAATAAATAAATAAAGTATGCTAGAGATGTGATTGTGATCTGAGGTGAAAATTGGTGTTCTTAACAATTCAAATGGCGTTGATAGCGTCCGACCACACACAGCAGGAATCTAGATAACTGCTATTTGTATACCATGCCACACCTGAAGCATAATTTGTTTAAAAAGTGCAGAAACTAGCGGTGTACTTGTACAGTGTATGTTGGCTGGGTGTCATTGAAATTCCCCCTGGCTGCTTTTTTAGGCTAGACATTCATTTATTTATGCTGCTTAATATGTGAAAGAGTCAGACTATTTAAATTAGTCAGTTAATTATATACAGACCTTATCTTACTCCAAAAAAAAAAAAATTCATAAATTTCTTTCATGGAACTGATTTTGTGTTTCTTGTTTGTCATGTTGGTTCCCATAAATGTGAAACACAGAACAGAAGTGTTGTTGGCGCTTAGGCTAGTGTGGGTGAAATCCTCAGCGTGCAAATAAAATTTGAATGTTAATCACTAAATAGTATTTGCTTTCCTCGTAAAGCGATTCTCAAACCTCCTGGCTTGGACAACAAACAGTTGATGAATAAAAGTGTGAAATTATGATAGATTTCAATCACGAACAAAGGTCAGGCAATAGAATTATCTGATGCAAGAAACCTGAGCATTCATCGTAGAATACATTTTAGTGCCTATAGGCTCTAGTTTTTTTTTTCTGGCCAATGAAAAAGATTGGGATTTTAAAGTAATATAACTCAACAAAAGAAAACATACAAAAATACAAATAAAAACTGTGCAGTAGGGCTAGTTTTGGCAATGCCAGCCCTGTTACGCCCAATGCCCAACGGACATATTTTTAAGGATGGATGACCTAGAATCTGTAGAGAAGAATTAAAACATACATAACATCAGGCCATGGTTTTGTTGTTGAGCAGGTGTGTGATTATTGACTCCTTGTGTCAGGCATGTTGTGGTTTCACACACTTAGACTTTGATTTAGAAGTGCGCTGTGTGGGGGGGTGTGACAGATAGCATGTCTTTGAGCAAGTTTCAAGGGTTAACACATGTACTCAGCTGGAAAGGTCAACCAGTCGCAGAAATTTTGTTTATGTAGATGTATCAGCTAAAAGTTACATATAGAATCTTCATCATGAATTTGCTGGTGAGGAATTCAGCTAGAAGGTCTGTCTAGAAAACACTGCGAAGCCATGATTAGCTCGTTGGACTTTCGGTAGCAGTATTGGCAAATGGGTTGACCTTGCGTCATTGAGTACAGCTTAAAATTCCAGTCGAAACTTCAAAATAGAAAATCTAGGATTGAACAGTAGCACCACAGTATCATTTGATGGGCAGACATGCAAGAGTATGTCTCGTTATTCCTTGGTGTATGCAGTCATTTGTGACAGCTTTGTGAAGTGCTTGGTTACAGGTGCCAGACAGGGATGGTACCGACACTAAACCTCTGCTATTTACATGACTGTCTTGATAAGCGTGTACGTCCGGGTATTTGTGTCTGGGCTGTATCTCAAAATTGTTTTCCTCGTGCAGTTTCAATTTTTTCTGTATTCTGTACATAGACACAGATGTGGCAATCGCCCTGGTAACCAGATCACCATTTCCCTTACATATACTGTGTAAATAGGTACATGTATGACTTTGTGTCCAGACTGCAACTCCAGTTGTTTTCCACAGTCAGCTTTAATTCTTGGTGGATACTTGGGAACAGAGGTGGCAATGTGTCGCAACTCACATTTGGCCATTTTTACTGTTGCCATGCTCACCACATTACCGTTATAACTGCTGGTACATATACTATATAAAAAAATAGATATGATTTCATGTCTGGTCTACAACACTATAACATGCCGAAAATAGAGGCACTATGAACACGTGTAAAATATACCACAAAAATGGAAATTAAAAAAAAAAATTTTGGCACAACTTTCTTCATTTGGCTTATAACTATTGTCTTTGTTTTAGAGCTCCTTTTCATGTTTGTTTTAAGTTTTATATTTGATACAAGTACATATCATGAAAACCCACGAAGTACTTTCCCAACATAATTTGTACTTGTAACAATGCTGCTGGTATGCCTTCATACGTTTCAAGGAATGTATTTTTAAGGGTGTATATTGTGTTCACTTGAACTCGAACTTGTTTTTTAATACGTTGACATTTTGGTATGAACCTGAAGTTTGCATTTCATGAATTCCCACTTTCACTTTCAGTTGACCTTTACAAACTGGCTGTGACACAGAGAGGATGATGTCTCACCTGGGTCACGCTGACACCAGTGGTGTGAGAGAGTTCCGCTACAAGGAGTGACGACCATCACCACAATGTCCCACAGGTCGGGCCCATCGGGAGGGCCAGGCCACGCCCACCAGCCCGCCAGTCAGAGCATCCCAGCTGATGTCACGAAGATGGGCTACCTCAAAAAGTTAAAGGTAGGGCCAGTTGTAAGAAATTACCGGTATAACCTTACCCTGACAAAAAAAAAATAAGGTAGGTCTGCGAGAAAAGGTTGGGTTTATTCTAGCTAAATTAAAAACGTAACTGTAGGCATTTGAAATTTAAAAAAATTCTGTCAGAAGCCCAGTGAAATCATGAGAGTAGAGTGCTGGTTTGAAAGTCATTTGCTCTATGCCCAGCAAACATGTTTTCATTGGTAGCCAAATAGCCATTATCAAAGTTGTATCTACACACTGATCTAATCTGATTCATCGTACAACAGGGCCTCCATGGCTCAGTCGGTTAGTGCACTAGTGCTGCGTAATGATCCAGAAGCCTCTCACCAATGCGGTCACTGTGAGTTAAAGGCCAGTTCATGCTGGCTTCCTCTCTGGCAACTAACATGGTTAGGTCTACCAGCAACCTACGGATGGTATTGGGTCCCATTGCTGGCTGCCACCATATAAGTGAAATATTCTTGAGTGCAGCGTAAAAACCAATCAATTAATAAATAAACTTGTAAAAGTGAAGGGTGGGGGAGTGGCTCTTTGGCCTAGTGGTGAGAATGTTGGTGCAGTACATAGACATAGGAGCTTCTTACCAATGGGGTCACTGTGAACTGTAGACCAGCTCTGGCTGGCTTCCTCATCTGTTGTGTGTGGCAATGTCTGCCAGCAACCTGTGGATAGTTGTGGGTTTCCCCAGAGCCCTGCCTGGTTTCCTCCCTCCATATTGCTGGTCGCCATCATATAAGTGAAATATTGTTGAGTACGGGGTGAAACACCAATCAAATAAATTAATATAACTATAAGGGAGCCTTACTTGCTCATTTGTTTAAGGCGTTTGGTCTCCCGTAAGGCCAGTAAGGTCACATGTTCCCGTTGAGGTCTCACTGATTCGGCTGTGGGCTTAGGTATGGTTGGACATCATATTTGTTAGTAGGTGCATGTAAATGGTTAAGAATATTCTGCCAGCTTTGTGCAAACCTGTGACCATTTTAAAATTGATGTAAATGTGATATTCTTGAGTACAGTATACCACTGTGTGTAAATATGTATACAAATAAAGCTGTTAGCAGTTTTTATTTTTTTGATTAGTGTTTTACACTCAAGAATATTTCAATTATGTCGTACACGGCGGCAGCCAGCATTATCGTGGGAAGAAACTGGGCAGAGCTTGTGGGAAACCTATAACAGGTTGATGGCAGATTTTCCTGCATACGACTAGAGAGGCAGCCAGCCAGAGCTGGACTTGAACTCACAGTGACCACATTAAAGAGACGCCCCTGGGTCATGTAACATGCTAACCACAAGGCCAGGGTCAGCCCCAAGCATTGTTTAAAAACTGCACTTTTAAATTTTCCTATCCGGAACACACTCATGTTTTCAACCATCCATGGAAATGACCACCATTACAATTAAGTATGGTGTTAAGAAACTGTCAGTCATTCCAGTCCAAAACAAAAAAATTTACAAACTGTGCATTTGATCTTTTTTCACAGACCATGAAGAAAAAGTTTTTCATTGTGCGCTCTGGGTCCCGATTCCATCCTCCTCGATTTGAGTACTACGACAGCGAGAAGAAATTTTTGGCAGGTTTGCCAGCCAAGCGGACTATGGACTTATCTCAGTGTTTCAGCGTGAACAAGCGTACTGACAGCAAGCACAAGTTCGGGATCATCATTTACACGAAGGACGACTCGTTCACAGTGTTAGCTGAAAATGCAGATGAACGGGATGACTGGTTTAACGAAATTCTGGAGGCTTTTCGTGAAGGCATTTGTGACTCTGAGGTTATCAAACATTATGGTAAGCAGAAAGATTCATTCAGATAGCGATAAACACAGTTGTCAAACATTATGGTAAGCAGAAAGATTCATTCAGATAGCAATAAACACAGTTATCAAACATTATGGTAAGCAGAAAGATTCATTCAGATAGCGATAAACACAGTTGTCAAACATTATGGTAAGCAGAAAGATTCATTCAGATAGCGATAAACACAGTTATCAAACATTATGGTAAGCAGAAAGATTCATTCAGATAGCGGTAAAGACAGTTGTCGTTATGGTAAGCAAGAAGATCCAGTCAGATATCAGTAAAGACAGTTGTCAAACATTATGGTAAGCAGAAAGATTCATTCAGATTGCTACAAAGACAGTTGTCGTTATGGTAAGCAGGAAGGTTCAGTCAGAGGGTGGTAAAGACAGTTGTCAAACACTGTGGTAAGCGGAAAGATTTATTCACATTGCGGCAAAGCTAGTTGTCAAGCATTATTGTAACCAGGAAGATTCTGTCAGATGACGACAAAGACAGTTGCCTTTCAGTCATTATTAGGACTTACAAGCTATAGGTTCAAACCAAGCCTTGGACAGGGAATTTGTGCCTTCTCCTGCGTCTGCTGTTCATGAATGCCCCTCTTGACAACAAGCTGTAGACGACGCTTGTGTGGTTGTTCTTGCAGCCTTAATCCACCAGTATCATTCCAAAGCTGTGGTGTTAAAAAACAAATGGATAAAAAAATAAATATATAAAACAAATAATATAAGTAATAAATAAATGATTCATAACATGGAGGATCATGCTCAGTTTAGGGTGTTCAGATTCCGGGAATTTGTAGATTCTCTCACTGTTTTGTGGGGCCTTGTTGACAGTCAGATGTAAGTGTTTCTCGTGTGGTTATTTGCCTTCCTCCAATATTGCATGCATGCGTATTGTATGACAGGAGAGACAACTGGTTAGTACATGTAATGTAGTTTACCTGTGGCACTCCCCCCACCCATGAAAAACTGACAGCCATTGTATAAGTGATAATGCTGGGGGGCATCCGTGGCTCAGTCTGTTAGCACGCTAGTGCAGGGCAGACCCAGAAGCCACCCACCAATGCGTTCGCTGTGAGTTCAAGTCCAGCTCTTGCTGGCTTCCTTGCTGGCTTCCTCTCCGACCGTACATTGGAAGGTCCGCCAGCAACTTGCAGATGGTCATGGGTTTCCACCATAATGCTGGCCGCCGTCGTGTAAGTGAAATATTCTTGAGCATGGCATAAAACACCAAATAAGTATAAATAAAACATCAAATAAGTATAAGTGATAATGCTTGCGTGTGGCATTAAACAACCATCATTCCTCAGTATTTGTCTGTGTTTTCAGAATGTGTGTGGTCAGTGAATGTCCAGAACAGAGGACTGGGCAGCTCGAGGAACCTAAGCGGTCACTACCGACTGTGTTTGTCAGAAGAAGCGGTCAGTCTGGTCAAACTGAATACTGTTGTACCAGAAGTTGTCTTTCAGGTGAGCTCTTGGCATTGACGGTTTGAGCATTCTCACATGTAACTTTAATTTCAGCAATAAAATCAGGGAATTACAGACTACAACCTGGCATGAATAATAAGAGCAATTTTGGTGATGTGAAATAATGAACAATGGTGATGGAATTCTTTTCTTGTATCTGTCCGTCAGTGTTAAACACAAGAATCTGGTGCCCAACCACAAGTATCTTTTTATCGTCCATCCACACAACTAACATTTCCTCCACCTTGACTCTGTTAGTCTTCTGTTCTTGAACCATGCATTAATTCCTGTAACATATAACTCCAACATTTACCCATTGTATAACACTACCAGTCCAAACTTGGATTCAAGCAGTCCGCATCGCTTACTCTGCAAATCAAGCAAAACTGAACAGCAAGTGTCTTTCTGCCAAGCGTTTATCTTTTAGCCAAATTTTGGTGTCTTGGCCTTCGATTGATGCACTGTCATAAATATTTTTATTCACACCTTGCTCAAGAATCTTTCACCTTTACGAAGTTGGTCAGTAGTAGGGTGGGAAAGAATCCAAACAGAGCAAGACGGAAACTCATATCCATCCACATGTTGCTGGGGGACATTCCTGCGTCCCGCGTAAAGAAAAATCCAGCTTGAGCAATGGCTAGAACTCATAGCAGCAGCATTGGTGATGGGATTCTGGGTTATTGAAGTGTGTGACGTCAAGGCCCTTTTCATAAATATACATGTACAACAACGTTGGAACGAGGATGCCTCTATCAGGACCAAAATGAATTCACACATGTACATGTATTATGCCAATTGTTGCATTAGACACATCAATCCACTGTCATGCTGGCTCCCTCTTCAGCCGTACCTTGGAAGGTCCGCCAGCAACCTGCGGATGGTTGTGGGTTTCCCGCGGGCTTTGCCCAATTTTCACCCACCGTAATGCTGGCTGCCGCTGTATGAGTGAAATATTCTTGAGTAAGGGGTAAAACACCAATCAAATAAATAAAAAAATTAATCCACTGTGCGCTCTTTCTGAGTACAGCTTCGTCTCATCCGGCGCTGCGGACATTCCAACAGCGTGTTCTTCATGGAGGTTGGCCGCTCGTCCATCACGGGTGAGGGAGAGCTGTGGATGGCCGTAGAGGACACGGCTATGGCCCAGTCTATGCATGATGCCATCCTAACGTGAGTGATTATCTCCCTCTGTGTGCATTGTGAGCAACAGGCTTGGGTTCAGTGACAGATGAAACCAGATTACGTATTTGAAAAACGATGAATTAAGAATGAATTAAGAATGAACCCTTGTAACAGCATTGTCGTTCAGATAAATGTAAAGTGTTATGGGTCATGTAACAGATGTGACAAAGTAAATAGAGTGTGTCTTTTTATCATGACTGAAAATTCTTGACTACTTTTTAACACCTGTTCATTCAGATGTCATGGGAGTCTTTTGTTGTAAATCCTTATAACTGAAACACTTCTTTGAGCTTTAGACTTTAGACGGCATCCGACTCTTTGCCTGATATCTGTCTTTATGTGCTGTCATCTTTCTCTTATAACTTACACAGATATCACACAGTATTTATGTGATATCGCTTGTCTTTTTTGTATCATATCCGCTGTTTGATTTTTCATGATGCCATCTGTCTGTACATGATATCACCTGTGTTTTCATATCATATTCTCTTGTCTTCATATCATATTTTCATATCTGTCTGTACATGATAACATCTGATATTACAGTGCCATGAAATCCCCCAGCACCATCTCAACTTTCTCTGAACGTCCCGGGAGTCGACCAATAAGTGTTCCCCAGTCCTCTCAAGACCTTTCCAGGCCCCGGGCCCCCAGCATGGTTAGGTATGTCACCTTAGACCACTACTGTCACCACCCAGTTGTCAAGGAAATGGACAAGTTCAAATGGAAATCGCGCGTTAAACTAGAATCATGTGTATGCTATGCACAGTACCTGATCGTTACGAACCTGCATACAGGTGCTTGACACTTTTGATAACACCCCATTGGATAAAATGACATGACCGTGTTGTCCACATTATAAATACTGAACAAAGACCTCTTGGATCATACAACTTTCTCCAAAGTCTGGCTTTAACAATTATGAATATAACGCTTCTCAACAGGTCAGTCCAGGTGGTGACTGGTTGTTATTTTTTGTCACATGTCACAGGCTCTGTATACAATTAGTTTTGCTCATAAACTGGAATTCCACTCCACCTGTATGTGAGAAGGTCTTCCAGCAACCTGCAGATGGTTGTGGGTCTCCTCCAGGCTCTGCCCGGTTTCCTCCCACCATAATGCTGCCTGCCATTGTATATGTGAAATATTCTTGAGTATGTCGTAAAGTACCAATCAAATAAATAAATAAAATAAATCATAAACCCGAATTCCTCTCTGGCCAAATGTGGGAAGGTCTTCCAGCAACAGACTGATGATCATGAGTTTCCCTGGTTTGCTCCCACCATTATACTGGCCGCCGTCGTATAAGTGAAATATTGTTGAGTATGGAGTAAAACACCAATCAAATAAATAAATAAATCATAAATTAGAAAGATACATGTAGATCACAAGCTTGCAGCTTACCAGCAGAGAATTAACATGAGCTCACAGAGCTTGGAACCAATCTATTTAGGCAGGAAATGATCCCATTCTCAATACACATCGTGAATAACTTAAAACTATGTTCCTTATTCATTCACATATATGCAGTTGTATTTTTGAGAAATGTCAACACAAACCGAAATATCTTGTGCTTATCTTGAATACTGTATTTCACCAAAACTTTTTTTGAAGAAAAAGATTTTGTCTGATTCTGATGGATTCATCCACCTAATAGGACCACTTCAGATTTCTTTGTGAAGTTAAATTTATTTCTTATCAGAAAGACTAAAGTACTGGCATCAAAAGTATGATTTTAAGGCGTTTATTTGCCTCTGAAAGGGCATTGTTACAGGCCAAACTTAAGGTGAAGTACTGTAGTATTTATGGTTAAAAAATTGATAAAATTCTCAAACCACAAGTGAAGTGAGAATAATCTGGAGGGAAAGAAAGGACACATTCTTTTTTTTTATTCTCTAACAATTGTTTTTGTTGTATTTGTAGTCCTCGCCGGCCTCCTGTAGTTCCAGAGAAGCCTCGACCCATGAGCCTGTACACGAAGTCACCATCTGTATCAACATCCAGGTCTCCTACCTTCACCACGCACTTTGGAAGCACACCTCTCAGGTAAACTAACAAACAAAACATCAAAAGACAACCAAGGCTGCAGTAATATTCTAATCCCTGAAGAAAACTTGGAAGACTTTTGAAAGCCTTGTGAAACAATGGAGGGGAACATATGGTGCATGTAATTAAGGAGAGGAATACTGAATGCGAAGCCTCATGGAATACTGTATTTCACCGAAAGTCTAGCTTTTTTCGGTGGACAAATTTTGTTTGATTCTAATTGATTGATTTATTCACCACCTCAGAAAATAGAGGTGTTGTGATCAAAAGTATCATTTTAAGCCATCATGCTCTTCAGGGGGTCTAGGTATAGATTCCGAGCTTTAGTGGAATACTATACATCTAATCAATTGAGATTAACTTACCGTTTTGATTTTTCACAGTCTTCATTCATTTGTAGCCTGATAGTTTAGGTTGATCGTATTTTTTGGTATCAGGTCTCGCTACCAATAGAGACTGATTATGATTCATTCAGTAGGTAGAATTCTACACATGTTCAGTAAAGGCTTTGGAAAGAGAAGGTTATTCAGCGGACTTAAAACATCGCATTTGTGGTAGGACAGAAAAAAAACGTTTCCTTGCAAATACACAGAGACACTGATTCTTTGCTCCTTGTAGAAGTATATTGAATATGACAGTGTTAAATTATACAGCCCTGAAGATTACGCTGATGGTAACAGAGTACGGTCGAACAGCATGGAGTCTCGTGGGTCGCGAAGCGGAGGCAGCAGTGCACAGTCATGTGATGTCAGTGACGGCAGTCCCTTAGATCCACATATACAGTAAGTCCTGGCATATATGACGTCCAAGACCATTTAGTACAAGGAGGTCATCAGGAGCCAGCAACCTGCGGATGGTTGTGGGTTCTCCCTGGGCTTGGCTCGGTTTTCTCCCGCCATAACACTGGCCGCTGTCGTTTGGTGAAATGTTCTTGAGTACGACGTAAAACACGAATGGAATAAATCAACAATCAACAAGATTCCACCCCCTACCCCATATCCCACACCCACCCCACATGTACTGCCTTTGTGATAGTTATCTGTCTGTCAGACAGTATGGCATACATATTAAGCTTGCTTGGTAGGTCATGTGTGGGAAAGTTTATCAGTGACTTGCCAATTGGAAATGGTTTAAATCCAGTTTCCCCGCCTCCATAGAAGTGACAGCCACATTATAAGTGTGTATTAAATTAGATTTTGTTAGTACTGTTAATAGTTAACATGTACGTGTTTGTTTGTTTCACCTACATGAAAGTCCATCAGTTACAGTGATAAACATGTGACAGGTTTTTACTTGAAAATAGCTCGTTACATAGACCGTATTTGTTGTACAGTCAGTACGTAGCATGTATACTGAATTATGTGAAAGGATCATCCTCACTTTGAAAAGGGGTCTCCGTGGCTGAGGCAGTTAGTGCACTAGCGCAGCATAATGACCCAGGTGCCTCTCACTCACTAATGTGATCGCTGTGAGTTCAAGTACTGGCTTCCTCTCTGGTTGTATGTGGGAATGTCTGCCAACAACCTGAAGGTGGCCGTGGGTTCCCCCAGGCCCTGCCCACTTTCATCCCTCCTTAATACTGGCGAACGTCACATTTTGCCTTGTGTAGCGGAAAATGTAGATCAGATGTGGACTTGTGTGTGTACTGTGAAAGCAAAACAACTGCTGATTCCAAAAAAAAACCTTTTAAAATTTACCTAATTTTGATATAATTCAAAAGAAAGAAAAAGTTTGAAAAAAATTAGGGCTCTTTTTAACTAAAGAGGGTCCCACAGATTTGTAATTTTCATTTTAGATTGTTCAGAATGATCATTTAAAGTTAAAACTTTCAAAAATTTAAAAATAGTTTGAAACTTTGATGTTCTTTTACCAATATCTTTAAAACTAGAAAAGGTACCAAAAATCTGTGGGACTTTTTTTTTAGCTTGGGTGCCAAGTTTCATAACATTTTGTTGAAAAACAAGCAAGAAATATAAGTACTTCACCACAGAACCGTCTCAAAAATAGAAAGGGAGATAAAGACCAAAATATCTGGAGGAGCATTATGTGTGACAAAATTCATCATTAATTTGTTTTCCAATTAATTTTAATCACAAATTGTCCCTGATCCAGTTAAAATGTGAACATGTGCACCTACTAATGTTAAATTTTAAATTTTATCATGTTCCATCATAGCATAAATTGGTGTTTCATCTTGACATTTTTGAGCAAACCCAGCTAGAATGTGTTTATAAACCCCTCACCCCAATGGCACCTTGGGTGGGGTGATTAAGGCTGTTGTTTCAGATAAATCTGCTAGGGTAGTCTGCACCAGCAGCCATGCACAGTTTTTAGCAGGAGGCAATACACATTTACCAGAGGGGTGTCTATTCACATCAAGTAACTCCCCCCTCCCTCCCCCGTCAAGCTGTTTCCCCTAATCAGGGGGGACTAAGAAAAGGTTGCCTTGGTTCACGTTATACTTTTCGTCAATTTTTAGGTTTTTACAATTCAAATTTGGTTTTCATCTTTAAGTGAGAGGAAAGCTAAGAGAATGGAGAATAAGAATGTGAAATAAATAAAGTTTGGCCAAATTTCAACCCTGAGGGGTTCTAGTATCCTATTGTAGTTCTTATCAGTACAGTAAACTCTATAGATCAGTGTGACAGTCTACCTTAATACGCAGCCTTGTCTACGTTGTTCCCATGCATTTTGATCTCTCAGCTTGTTAAGATAAAGATGCATGTAGTTTGATTTCTGAAAATGTTGGTTTTGTCCTCCTGACAAGTTCAACAAGGTAAATATTGAGTTGTTATGTTTTCCATTATTTCCATTATTAGCACGCACATAAGCGGACGGGCCTTAACACCAGAGGTGACTCACCAGCCAATCACAGAGTACATACCGATGACGCCTGGGAACACCACCAGCGCCTGTTCCTCAACAGGCTCCTCACGCGAGAGACTAGGTGAGTTCTCTCCCTTGAATTATTCTTCTCATTTTTGAGATAGCTTTTAGTGCTGCTTGAAGCAAAATTTACATTTCTCTCTCTCAAGTTTTTGTGAAAAGTAAAGATGTGGATATGCTGTGTTTTAGATGAACTGTAACAGTATGAGAAAAGAGAAACACTATATCCCTGTTACTTGTACAGTCAGGACAGTCGACTTAACAGTGATGTAGACAGCTACCGTAAAATCACGCATTTTTGCAGTGTTAGTTTGCGAGAGCCGCCCATGTGAATCTGCCGACTCATTTGCCTAAGCGTTGGCCTGATCGTGGGCCCCTTGCCATTGAAGTTGTAACACCAGAATCCAGCTCCAGTTCTAGCTCTGGTGTGGGTGTTCAAGTCTAAACATTTTACAGAGGCTTTCTCAGGCTCACTGTTGTGTAGGTGAACAATTCCAGAGTATCGTGTTAACACCAATCAATTAATACTGAAATGAAACATAATATATTCATGGCAGTGGGTTTTTCTTTTTTTTTTTCCAGATTCTGTGGGGTCTTCTGCTGCTGATTCAGGGGCGCCACCAGAGTCCTACATGGAGATGACCCCTGGTGACACTCCTGTGAACCCCACAGTAACCTCTGGATCATTATCACATCAGAAAGATACCTATATAGATATGTCTCCTTTAGCAAGTGGTAAGTTTAACACAGCAATTTAAAGGTCAACTTGTTTTCAACTGACACATTTCGTATGTTTAAGATTGGTTCATCTACCTTGCAGGGCCACTAAATAGTTTATCATAAAGTTTAATTAATTTCTTGGCATGAAGAAGTATTGGCATCACTGTCAGAATTAAGTGTTCGCATTTGAAATATCATTTTAAGGCCGTACTTGAAGTGAAATTCAGCATTCCCCCAAAGTAGTAAAATTGTCTCTGAATATAAGAAATTGTGAATGTACTACTGTTAGGAGTACATTGAAGAATAATTTTGCAACAGATTTTTGCTAAATGGATCAAACCATGTAATCTTCCAATCAGAAACTTAGAAAGAACTCAAGTTGTAAGAGAAAGGTTTTAAAATTTATGATGCGGCTTGAGATGCAGGTAAAAATGTTATTATCCCACTCTTCAGCAAAGGGCAAGGGTGTTACTTTAAATCTGTTTCACTCTATACTTGAATCTTGTTGGTCATTCGTTTCTTTGCATTATCGGCTCCAAATGTTGTTCAGTGTTGATCATAAATTGTGTGGGTTCATATTGTGTAATGTAGGCTTCAAAGTAACCAGCTGAATCCAGTCTCTCGGTTTGATTGCTCAACCCTGATTTTCCCACTATGTGTACCCTGATTTTCCCACTACGTGTACATATCTTGCTCTTTTTCAATCAGATCCTACAACGCCAACCATGGCAGTGGCTGACGACTCTTACACCTTCATGGGAGCTTCTCAGAAAGGCACCAAGTCAGCACCGAGCAGTGTGAAATCTGGCCCTGGTAGCTACAAATCTGGGCCTGGCAGCCACAAATCTGGGCCCGGCAGCTACAAATCTGGGCCCAGCAGCTACAAATCGGGGCCCAGTAGCTATAAATCTGGTCCTAGCAGCCATAAATCTGGTCCGAGCAGCATCAAGTCGCTGTCGTCGATTGACGGACGAGACGATGGATACATTGACATGGAACCTGGATCGGAGAACATGTCACCTAATGTGGATATTCAAAGTAAGCTGCAAGCACTTGAAGTCATTGGGGGGTGTTTGCATTACATCTCGGCCAGAATGGAGGGGATTTGTCGTAGCAGTTGGCATCAGTCTGTCAATTTCTTTGCAAAGACTTGGAGATGACCAAAACTATGCTTCAGCCTTATGTACAAATTGGCAGGGTGCTGTTCGTATCCTGTGACCTTGGTCAGTTTTTTTCAAGGTCATTGAAGTCATTCAAATTATATTTTGTGACATGCATGTAAACACACGTTTGAAATCTTTAAAAGTTCTCATCAGTCGTGTGCCGCCAGTCGTGGGAAGGTTGGTAGGCCCAGTTTTTTCCATTGATGTTGACCTATTATTTTCAAGGTCATTGGGTCTGTGCCTCAGCTACCATGTAAGTCCTGTGCCTCTAGCAACTATGGCTACAGCTGAACAATGCTTAGTGCCTTGCACATTATTTTTATGTTTATGTTTTATGGTTTTTTTTAATATCTTTATCAAGAATAACACATCTTCGTCTTTAAACAGCAAATTATAGCAAAACTTCCGACAGACGTTTCATGCACTTTCAAGGTTGAACCTAAACCAAAGAATGACAGGAGAACATTTTTTGAGTTATACAATCCCTTTGGAAAATAATAACCCAGTTTTAATTTTAACTGCGACTGCTGTGACATTGTATGGATTCAGGGGGCTAAGATTTTACCATATCTTTTTTAAAATTAAGTGTACGACTCGGGTAAAATAAAAATTGAAATAAAGAATATTCTAATAAGCTTTTGTAGAACATCTGAGCCTGCGACTCTTTACCTGCAGTTTTATTTTTATCAAAGAAATTCAACAGAGAAATGTAAAGTTAGAAAATGTGTTCAGTTGGAGTTTTGTGATACGGTTTGTTGCGGTTTTCAAATGACATACTTGTCATGATGATTCATTGTTGACTTAAGACATGACCCACTGCCTCTGTGGTTTGCAGGTCCCGGCTATTTTAGCATGTCAACGGGTCAAAGCCCCAAACTGGACACCATGGCCGAGATGAGGCCAGACAAAGTGTACAGCTATTTGTCCGACGATTCCTTTAACGGGGACACGCCTCCCATCCGCACGTACTCTGTGGGCAGCAAGACAACGATGACCAAACCCACACTTACGTATCAGGCTTACCAGGAGACTAAGGCTCAGCAAGGCAAGCTGGCAAACAGCAAAAGTTCCAGCGCCCCACACCTGATCCCCCAGAAAGGGCGTCAGCTGCAGAATGATGCACCCTCCCCTGTGATCCCCTATGTGAACAGTCCATGCAGTCCCATGAGCAAGTCGTACAAGTCGGACGATTCAGACTCCTTCATGGAACTGGATTTCTGTCGTCCGCGAACAGCTAGCGACAGTTACAGTTACAGGCGTCGCACGGGGAGTTTCGGCCAGACACAGTCGCACAGCTCAAATCACGGCCACCTTAGCTTCAGAGAAAGGTCGTCCAGCCACGGACCAAGCTCCAAACCCATCATGCTGAAACGCATTTCCTCCGAGTCTGTGCGGACGACGTCCCAGGAGCTTCTGCGCAAGGCATCCATGGACTCGCTGCATCGCAGCTCGAGGGAGTCGTTACGGAGCTCCCAGGAGTCTTTGCGAAAGGCCGTTTTGGAAAACCGATCGCGTGGCAGCCTGCAGGCAGATTACTTTGAAATGTCTCCGGACAGCCCCAGCTCGTCAGTGTCTCACAGAAAACCAGGCTATTTGTCCTCCAAGAAACAGGGTAAACTGGAGGAGGGGAAAATGGCCAAGGAGTACTTTGACATGACACTCGGCAGCCCCACCCAGTCGTTCTTGCACTCCGTACAGTCTACCACTCCTACATCGCCCGTGACGGTCAAACTCACCGCGCCCGATCCGTACATGGAGATGGAACCAGGTCAGGTGACTAATGTGAAAGCCAGCAAGAACGAGCAGAATCAGAAAGCTGTGGACATGCTCTCAGCGTCTGCCCAACATGATCCAGCGGCTAACCCCTATGTAAATGTCTCATATGAGAAAGACAGTGACAGCGGCCGTTCTTCCAAGCAAAAGTTTCATTCTCAAGCACAGGGGAAACCAGCTTCGTTTGCACACGTGCGGCAGACTAGCAGTCCAGCGTCACTCGGGACGCACCCGGGAAAATCGCCCAGCGGAAGTTCTGCCAGCAAGAGCCTGTCTCCTGATGCCGCGCTGCACAGTCACCAACATCCTGTGTCCAGGTCAACCCATAAAGCCAAGGGCCCCATTCCAAGGTCACCTCTGGCTGGAGACGAACCTGATTCGTATTTGGCCTTCGCGCCTGGCCAACTCTCCGATGAGAAAAAGAAACAGGAGCCCAAGAAGCAGACCGGTCACTTTGCGCAGAAGAGAAATTCCAAACTTCAACCCAAGTCCCCAGAAATTTTGAGGGAAGAGTCTGATTCTTCGTACATGTCTTTTTCTTCCGATGGATCGTTGTCCGACAGCAAGAACAGCGACATTTGGCTTCCGAGGAACAAGCACCGGATTAAGAGCAATCACGGGAAGTCGGAGACCGTCCGAGAAGAATCAGACGGTTACATTTCATTTTCACCTGTCAATGTTCAAGGAGAGGAAGAACCCAAGACTCACTCTATGAAGAAGTCTCATCCGAAGTTCGACTACAGGAAAGATGCACAAAAGCCCAAAAAGTCGAGTGTTCAGAAGAACAACAAACTTGATCAGGATTATATGTCATTTGCCCCGAGCATCGTCGTTGAATGCGATCTTGTCAAAGAGGCCGTGCAGAGCAGCAGCGTTGAAGAACACTCGAACTTTAAATCTGACGTTATTAGCTCAAACATAGTCGCGGCGGGGAGCATCCAGGCGCAGGCGTCTGGAACAGATGACGAGAAAGCATACTTGGAATTCTCCCCGGTGGGCGCTTCTAGTGATAAAGAAACCTCTAATAAGGCGAAGAAGAAACACTCCAGCGAACAGCGCAGGATGAAAAAAGTCTCGAGTGGATCACGTGTTCGAGGAAGTCAGAGTGAGGCTCTGGGTCAGGATGGTTCAGGGGAAGGAGGAGCGAAGTCTGCAGTGACTCAGAATGTTGAATATGCCAATATGACTTTTCCAGAGAGCAACAAGTCTCCAGGAAAGAACACTCCGGTGATGCGGCCTACCTTTGACCCAAGCAAAGTGCCCAAGTCAGACTGGTCTGCGAAATCTCTGCGGTACAACAGTCAGAAAAACGGGAAAGATTCAACAGGACGCGCGTCTCAAGGGCCTATGTCTGCGTCCCCACGAGACCGTATACGCAAACCCAGTGGCGAGAGCAACAAAGGGGGGCAACCAGAGGCGGGACCTGTCTCTCCAGGGCCGAGCATGGTGTCACAGGGCAAACTGCCAAAGCGTGCCAGCACCCCAAACATCCCGTCTTACACAGACAAATCAGGGGTCCCTGTCACGCAGACAGTAAGCAACATGCTCCCCGGAGACCGGCATAGTTATTCGGAGCCGTCGACCTCTGAACTTTGTCTTACGGGTGCACTGGCACCAGGTTCAGCCACTAGCTCACGGCAGTCGTCGAGAACTAGTCTGAACAGTATAGTGAGTAAGGACACGCTGAACTACGCCTCCTTGGACTTGGGCTCCTGTGATAACATGACGGCAGCAGGGGAAGGGGCCATAACTTTTCTCAGTGCCTCCTCCTCCTCACCAGGGGCGACCCAAAGCCCGGCAGGCGGGAAAATCCGGCATGTGTCTGGGCTGCAGGAGTCCCAACAAGACCCACCCCCCTTTTACGCCGAAATTGACTTCAAGAAAAGCGAGGAGTTGAAGAATGCGAAGCGGTGAAGCTGATTCTAGTAGGATGTTTTATAAATATCTCTTAATAAGCAGACGTACTCGTATTTATGTTGGCAAGTATTTATGGAGACAGATGTAATAGTACCGTCTGATAATACACTGTGTTATACAGTAGCACCTCTACAGAGATATGGATTGTGTATTGGGGTTACACGTGAAAGTTGGAACACCTGCAAGGCTGTTGATTATAACTCTTGTTGTTGTTGTTGTTGATGATGTATATCTCTCTATATTTACAGATAAATCTAGGCATGTTGAATCAGAAGATGTTGTTGTGGGGTTGTTAAGTCACAGGTTTGCTGGACGGGTAGTTGTGTCAGGCAGAACACAAGATAAAACAAAAGAAAAAATGGAAAGCAAGAAGAAAGAACAACGATTGATTGAAATTAGGCTCCTCCTGAAGAAAATATATCTTAAGTTCGTGCGATCTACTGCCACAAATGTATGGTCAGAGTACGAAGTCAAAGGTCATTGGAATACTCCATTTCTAAATGATAGGGATGTGACCTGCTGCTGTAACTAAGAGATTTAATGCAGGATTTTTTTTTTCTTTTTTTTCCTTTCTAGTTTTTGATCTTTTTGTCAAGGACAAAATCATTGAAATCAGTACGTCCATTGTTTAACTGGAACGGGTTAATTTTGTGTTTGTTGTCTGTCCATGTCCCTCCATGTCTTAATGTGGACACATGAATATTAACATAATGTTAGGCATGCAGTGTTGTTATTTGTTTAGTATAGCTACAATTTCTATAATTCTACTGTCAGATTAGCAAAAACTCCTTACCCATAAGCCATAGTCAATAATGTTTTAATTTCAGTTTTTTTTTCTGCTATATTTTTGGACATGTAAGGGTGAAGGTGATGTGAAAATGTTTTGGATCTTTGGGTCAGCCAACTTGAAACACTTTTTGGATGGTATGTGTGGCAGAAGCGGACTTATGTGTGGTGAAATATGTTAAATTCCGTGAATTTTGGTGTTGTATGTTGGCAGCCAAACTGATGAAGACCTGCCTAATATAAACCATAGAAAGGAAACATCATGATATTGTGTTTGGGGGAAATTAAGCCTGTTAGCACGCATATGATACCACAGTGTTTGATATCGCGACATTGCTGATGTGATATCATGTTGGAGCTAATATGATATCCTGCTTGTACACTTATGAGCTCATTTTAGTGTTGATATGATGTCATGCGAGAGCTGTCTTGACACAGTGTTAGTGCTGGTGTAATTCAATGTTAGCACTAATGTGATATCCTGTTTGTACAGATATAATCTCATGTTAGTGCTGGCATGATGTCATGTGAGTGCTGGTATGATACCATGTTAGTGGTAGTGTGATACCATGTTAGTGCTAGTGTGATATCATGTTAGTGCTTGTGTGAGTTTGTGCTGATGTGACACCATGTTAGTGCTAATGTGATATCATGTTAGTACCGGTATGACATCATGTGAGTGTTTGTGTGATACCATGTCAGTGCTGATGTGATACCATGTTAGTGCTGGTGTGATATCATGTCAGTGCTGGTGTGATACCATGTTAGTGCTATTGTGCTATTTCTTGTTTGTACAGATATGATACCATGTTAGTGCTGAGAAATATCCGCTATTTCCTGCATTTCCATGTGACCACCTCCAGTACATCAGTGCTAATTCCAATGTTTGCAGAGTGCTTAGGTTTCTGAAGTGAGAAAATGTGAGCCATTTCTTCATTAATACCATTATGACAACTGAATGTCACTCCATTCTACAGCAAATCTTTGGATTTATGTTGTATTTAACAAGTACGCATTTAGACATATTATGGGGTCCCATACTTGAAGGGCAGGTAACTCTGATTAATTTACACCATGACCTAATGCTGTTGCTAGTATTATCGCCATGCAACCTGAAAATGACATGAAAAAGGTTTTATTGTATGACAGAAGTGTGAATTCGCTAACTTGTGTAACCTTTGCCGCAAGGAAAAAGTAGAACTCATCCATTTCAGCCGCTATTCAATCAATAATCTATTAATTAGACACCAAACAAGAGTCATTTCAACTAGGGAGCAAATGCTGAATGCTATAAGATAGTTAAACTTGAAAGATGTGTGATAAATTGTGATATGCAATCACCATCTTTTCGTAATATTGCAGCCTTTTTCGACAGCCAACCAAATTCGGCTGCTAAACGGACATGGTTACATTGTTTCTTGGCTAGGAAATATGTTCAGAACAAGTTCCGAAACCGTTAAATCATATGTCCTTTGTTTGAAAAACCTGTGACTCTAAGCTAGTAAAACAGTAGAAACTTGTGACTGCAGTAATTCATGTGTGTCATTTCAGTTAGATGAAGTCCAGTGTCATGAAAGGGAAATCAGTAGGTGTGGGATGTAACGGGGGTAGCGGTTTTCCAGGGAATACTACTAGGATGACACTAGCCTCTCTGTGGTTGGGCCAGTGGTTTGTTTGTGGTTGGCCCGTGGTTTGTCTTTGGTGAGCTTATGTAATGATGGTGGCTTGGTTAATGGGGGGTATCATGGATGACTGGTTGCTACGGGTATGTCCATCGATAAACCCACAGTTTGTAAAGATTAGTCAGACGGTTTGTAAGAAATGCCTAGTATCTCTTCTAGAAGGAAGTTGGTTTGCCTTGATGACTAGCCATGTGAAAATCTTGGCTTTCTGCAGACCACTGTCCTATACAACTTTGCTTCAAAATGACAGCACTTGGTGCCCACACTTGCCACAGCTGGACATAAGGAAGTGTAAACATATTAAAAGGACTGCTTTGGTTGAGAAAGATCTGTTGTTGTTGATCAGGATATCAAAAGTGGCAACTTTAATACAGCAAAAATCTTTTGGTTTCAAATTGGCTCCTCAGTCGAACGAAACGTGCTACTCAGATCGAGTCTCAGGTGTTTGGATCATTGCATATTTACCTGCGCAAAGACACCAGATAAAGATACCTACCATAGCCCGCTCCCATAACACCGTTCCTGCAGGATGTTGATTCTGACTGGTGGATTGGCAGTACATGTACAGTACATGTAGTTCCCTGCTAAGGTCATGCTAGTGGTAAGCTAATAGCAGGTGGCAGAAAGCTGTTCTCCATCTTGGAGTGATTTTTTGTCAGACTGAAAATTAGCTAATGTTTTAGTTAATTCATTGTTGCACCCTGCCAGTGAGAATAAATTAAAATAGCTAAGTACCTTAGCCCAAGTGTGTACAGGTAAATCTTTAAAGACTCTTTTCAGGCTTTTTTGTGTGAAAATTAAGGAAGTTGTGCAAGAACCAGTCGCCAGAGTGAGGTTAAAGCTGAGGGGTTATTTCCAGATCTTTGATGGAATTTCAGAATTTCTGCTGAATCGTCTTCATGTTTCTACTGCTGTGGCCAATGTCAAGATTCATGCATGTGAAGGCTGATGAATACACTGTCAGTGGTCACGACCCCTGTTAACATGGCTGAAGTGAAGGGTCCCTGTCACACTATTGATAAAAGCTAGCCAGTTGACAGATGTAAAGACTTTGAACTGACTGTATACCATAATGCTGGTCGTTGTGGTGTAGTAACTGAAATACGCTTAAGTACCTCGGAATTCACCAGTCAGATAAACAAACAAAATAAATACACTGCAGATAATCAACTTCTAGTTGAAAATGTGAAAGCTAGACTGTGAATATGCTGTTGGTAACCACCTTGTTGATGAGTGTAGAGGCTGATGAATGCACTGCAAATGACCCTGTTGAAGATGGAAAGGCTAGGCTATGAATACACTGTTGGTGACCACCTTGTTGATAAGTGTAAAGGCTGATGAATACACTGCAAATGACCTACTCCTAGGTGTAGATGGAAAGAATACACTGTTGGTGACCACCTTGTTGATAAGTGTAAAGGCTGATGAATACGCTGCAAATGACCTACTCCAAGGTGTAGATGGAAAGAATACACTGTTGGTGACCACCTTGTTGATAAGTGTAAAGGCTGATGAATGCACTGCAAATGACCTACTCCTAGGTGTAGATGGAAAGAATACACTGTTGGTGACAGCCTTGTTGATAAGTGTATAGGTACTGAATATGGTACTCTGTAATGAAATTATCAACACTTGGTTGAAAATTTAAGAGCTGGCATTCAGATATGCTGCTGGTATTTAACCATTTGGTTCATAATTGAATGGGCTTTGAATACCAACACGCAGTTAAAAAATGTAAAGGTTACATGTGCATGTACTCTGTACATGATACCACGAATTACTGTGCCTCCAAAATGATGTCATGAGCACATATAACCGCTGGGGTTATGTGTACCGATATGAAAAATAGCCACGTGCTCTCTATTCAATTGTGTTGTTAACATTTGATGTATAAAAGAGCTCCTATGGTTACTTTTATGTGTGTTTTTTTTTGGGGGGGGGGGAGGAGGAGGTATTTTTAACCATGTACAAATTCATGGGAACGAAAGTGAGTTTTACGATCAGCATTTTCACACCTTTTTATTACTATGCGTGATAGCACTTTAATGATATATGACACAGATTTTGACATCACTTTTACTCTTGATAGAAATGAAAAAGTCTACAAGCTCTTTTTACTTTTTCCAAACTCACGTATGATCTTTTATCATGTCTTGATAGTGGTGATGTTGTAAAGTCACTGGATGTTTCATATGTTTTACTTTCTATTTTATCATCTGCATTCAACGGGGAAGAAACCCAGTGGATGTTTTCTAAATATGCTAAAAATTTTACCTCTTGTTGCTTTATCATAAAGAAATGTATGTAACTATATGTAGAATTGTTAAGAAAAAAAAAAAAGAGAACACTGCTTAATTAACTTCACAGTGTTTTTATTATTTGGAATTTCAGCACTTTGGTATACTGTACTTGTAGCATATTGCTCAATGCAAAAATTGGCTGAGGCTGCTTCAGGTTTTGAACCAGTGATCTCCAGCATTTAAAAGTGAGCATAATATGGTAACCGAACATCCTTTCTGATCCAGTGACTTCAATGTCTCATGCTTAACCATGGTCAATAAGCCTGTGGTCACGGGTTTAAATCCAGTTACTACTTTGTCTAACTCAACCTTAACCTTCTGTTCTGTCAGTTACGTATGTTCTTCTGCCAAAGTAACATGTTTTTCCAAATTTCTTTTATGTATTAGAGTATTTCCTGGTCTCCTCCATCTGTTACCCTAATGACTTACAAGAAGTGAAAGCTTCTGGGGGTTTATTCTTAATGAGGTCATTGGTTCAAAACGTAGTGTGGACATCCCAGCCCTTTTGTAGCACAAGAATCAGTTCTAGGATAAATAATGTAACCCTCATAGGCAAGAGTTGTTTGTTCTCTTTCAAAAGTTCAGTACCATCTTCATGTAATACATTTTTAGAAAGAAAATGTCTATGTCATGCAAAGCGTGTTATGTTGGAAATGCATCCATGTTTACGACTAGGGTGACTTGCTGTTAGCCAAACAGTTGACAGTGCGAGGCAGTTAATACTTGTTGACAATAGTACAAACTTGAGCTTATGTGCATTGCCTTATATATTCTAGGATGAGTGAAATCCCTCCATGGAAGAACCTGTGAATTTGAATTTCCAATAATGATTAAATTGTTGGTTACATGCACAGTTTTTATACAACATTCTGTAGTGTCTTGTTTTAACTTTTCTTGTCCAGCTTGAACTACTGGAGTGGCTGTAAAATGAATACATTTTGATGCCCTACAATACTTTCCTGAAGAAGTACAAAGATAACCTTGGTTCTCTGAGAGGATAGCTTTGTTCTTAATGAAAGTGATTATTTTTTGTGGATCAAACCGAGGTAAGTTCCCCAATTTGACTTTTTAATGACATATTGGCTGTGTTTTAGGAAACTTTATTATGGCATATATACTAACCAACGAAGCAGCTATAGCTCAGTATTACTTGGTTCACATGTATCTTCAACTGTAAATTTTGGTTACTGTACTTTTCACAGATGTTTAAGACTTTTATTTTCACTTTCATTTTTAAGGGCACTTTATAGTCAGTGGATAGGCTGAACTATTGAACATATCCCAGAAGTCCTGTGATGTATTGTTATGGGTATTTCTAGCTTCAGTGAGCAGTTTTCATTTGTTTTGTTTTCTTTGTAAGCACAATCGATTGGGCATGGAGTTGTCGCCCGATGATTTACTCATTCATTTGGTCTTTATGTTGTTAAATTTAAACCCTCATATATTTGTCTGTTGTCTTCTCAGTGCTCGTTGTCACCAAAATGCTGTGATTTTTTACTAAACAGAAGAAAAAATTTGTTTGGATTTCAGTGTTAAAAAAAAATTTTTTTTTCTTTTGTTTTTTTTCTTCTTCAGATATATGTATAATTTTATTTTATTGCCTTTATGGGTTGGCTTACCCAAGGGCCATAACTCTTGGGTTGTTTGTCTGTTACATTATGAGTGTCCCCCTTAGTGGCTTACTTCAAGGTGGGATTTTAATGTTATGCTGTTATTGAATATTGTAGAATGTTACTAAGATGTCTAAAGATTTCAACAACGTTGCCTATTTGAATAAATATATATCCAATTGGTATCTAAAGTAGAAGAATTGGTTTGGAAATCTTGTTTCATTTCACTTCTACTTGATGCAAATGGCATTAGTGGAGTCCTGCCTTTCTGTTCTTCCGTGGCTTTTACCTTTGAAAACAACAAAGTGGTTGAGTGCATGGGTTATGGTGATCTGTTTATTTACTTACTTGATCGGTCTTTACCTCTGTAATCCAGATTTTTTCACTTGTACTACAGCAGTGCTGTTTTAATTAGGGCACAGGAATCCGAAGTAACCATTAAAATGGGCCATGTACCCGACCAGCCTATTAAAAACTGCCATCATTTCCCAGATAGCCAAGTTTGATTCCAGCACTTAATCTGTTAGAAGCTGATTCAGTGTGAATAAACGAATTGAATTGTCGCTGATTTATTGCGGTTAAATGAATCAGACTGAATCATTGTGAATGAATGAATCAAGACTGATTTGTGAATAAATAAATCAGACTGATTCATTGCGAATGACTCCACAGATTGCTGACAGACCGTCCCATGTAATGCCCGAAATGAAGCCAGCAGGACCTGGACTTGAACTCAGAGCAGCTGAATTGGTGGGAGGCTCCTGTGTTGTTGTGCTGCATCAGTGCGCTATCCCCTCGGCCACAGAAGTCCCCTAAAAGAATTTTTTCTAACAATTCTAAGAAACAATTCTAAGACTTGGAGAGATACAACATAAATCCAGAGTATTGTCCTTTTGTCTGGATTTATACATTTAGCTCTGGCAGAGGTTTCGGCTTTCTGCATGATTGGAGCAACCAAGTATCTGTTCTATGTAACTATGTCAGATCAGCTACTCTGTTCTCTGTATCCAATGTGACCATGGTGAAACAACCGTAAATTATTATTAAATGTGATATTAAAACAGACCAGATACAATACAATCGGTGTACATGAAAGTAAATTTTATTCATACGAACCCAGCAGAGTTTACTGGTTAACAATGCATATTCAAACAAACATGTAATACTGTCCAAATAACAATGAAAGGAGTAACTGTATCAGAAGGACACATCGATATCTAAATGATGTAAACAGAGTCTATTGATTTTCCTTTTTGTAGCTTCACTACAACTTATTTGTTACTTAAGAGAACACTACATTTTGAGAAAGTACACATTATAGCACCTCAGTCTTTGTTTCTGTTTTGATCACCACAAAAAAATGCCCACAAAATAATGCAGACCATATTTCGAAATGGCACGAAATTGCCTTTCAGATGGTGTGTACTTTCTGAAAATGTGGTCTGTTCTTTTAAATCTGCTGTTCTTAAACATTATTAATCATGCATATGTACAATTAACGGCAGAAGAAATCACGTCAATGTCACATAAAGGCACTTACAGTGATGACTGGATGATGTGCGGTTTCCCAGTTACATCACTGGGACAATACAGTTACAGAAGTTCCTGCTGAAAATGACACCACTAATGTATTGCTTGGTAGTGCTACTTGCCTAAATTTGAACAAGGCAGTGCTCATGTGAAGACCAAACTACCTTCAGGTTGTCAGTTGGCAACACTTACCACCTAAATCCACCTATAGGTCACAACATACTTCAGAAGGTTCATCTATCCTGTTTAAGTAGTGTTCTGTGTTCTATCATGTACCACCCCATGCTAAAACTGGCAGACTGGCCCCACTCTGTTGTAATGTTGTATCTGGTGATGTGTGCATTGGGAGAGGGCAGTAGCCTCCCCTGGCACACAAATAGGGCCACTGTGGTTAACACAGAGGGCCTCACAAGCACACAGCAAATCAATTCTACTCAAAATGGAACTTATCTCGTTCAGACTGTTGTGCTTAGTAACATGATCACATGAGGTATTACAGGAAACATTAATCAAGACATATTAGATGAAATGTTGAAAGTATTAATCATTAATGCCCAGCGGAAAATTGAAAAACATCAAAGCAGAGTGTCTGCAAAAATACATGTATATACACCCAAGTCACTCGAAACCTTTGACCATTCTAAACACAAACCATAATGCCATTTTTATAATAAATCATGAAGTAAAAAATGTAAGTTTTTAAATCAGCACCAATAAAATTTGCAGGCACAAATGGCCAGAAGGTGATCTGTTACATATTACAGCAGCTGACACCTATACATTGATCAGACATGCACATGTATGATTAAAATTCAAAGCTGCTAACAGTTTTTAACAGAAACGGTTAACGGTAATTCAGAGAAATTTAAGTTTTCAGTTTGTCAAAATAAAGTTTCAGTCACCTCTTGAAGGTAAACGTAATTTATAATAGCACTGTTTACTTATTTATTTCATTAATGTTTTAGGCCATTTGCCAGAATATTTCTGGTATACTTGTATGACGGCAGACCAGCATCATGGTCATGATGGTGGGAGAAAATCGGGCAGAGCCCAAGGGAAACCCACAACTATCCGCTGGTTGCCGGCAGACCTTCATACATAGGGCCGGAGAGGACACCACCTAGGTCTAGACCTGAACTCACAGACTGAATAATAAAAATAGCACCAGTAATGCTCATTTTCCTGAATAGCACCAATAAACCTTTATGATCTAATCCTAAGCCAAGCAAACAGTATATAACTTCACATGCCATTATAGCTCTAAAATAAAATCTTGGTTACCACGGGAATAAAAAATTCTTACAATGTAATCATAAATTTGTCGTCCTTTAACATAACATAATACAGTGCTGTATTTTTCCCATGCAGTGGTGAATTAATGAATGAATAATTATGACTCAACCCCACATCGGCAATATCTCAGCCATATCTCAGGCAAATTAATGAACGAATGATTATGACTTAACCCTATATCACCAATATCTCAGCCATATCTCAGGCAAATTAATGAATGAATGACTATGACTTAACCCCACATCGGCAATATCTCAGCCGTATCTCAGGCAAATTAATGAACGAATGATTATGACTTAACCCTATATCACCAATATCTCAGCCATATCTCAGGCAAAGTAATGAATGAATGACTATGACTTAACCCCACATCGGCAATATCTCAGCCATATCTCAGGCAAATTAATGAACGAATGATTATGACTTAACCCTATATCACCAATATCTCAGTCATATCTCAGGCAAATTAATGAATGCCCAATGATTACATGGAACTAATAAGTTTACGTTAGCACTACACCAAATAAACGTCATCGCAAAGACTAGAGTGTACAATATTACTGAGTACACAGTAAATTCAGATCAAATTCCACATACGCATTCACTCGGTTCACAGGGATTTTACTGCAAACAGAGCTCGGAGAATGTCTAATAAATGCATACTGTCTGAGTTATTAGATCTAAGAGGTAGGAACTGAAGAGCTCTTCCATTACACACTGCTAAGTTAGGTCGTACACCACATCATCACAACACTGTTCTGATTACAAAGAAGGTGTACGACTGTTATGTAAAATCTCTATCGTACCAGATTCAACAGAATGAATGTGAATGACCTGGCGATTAACAACACAAGGCGCTTAAAAACGTAACTCCTGAACAGAATTCGCCTATAAGTATTATACGTAGCTGAAAGTAATGACAAAAAAGATTTCTTTGAGACCATAACTTCATGCACAAAGCTTCTTTGTATTGGAATTAAGGTAAGTTCATATGTACATGCACATGTGTCCTAGGACCGTTGGTCCCATTTACAGCATGTATCTTCAGTGTGCTTTTCACTGTAAGTGTCCCTCCTGCTTTTTCCCCTTCTACCTTTGTGCTGCATGTGCGTGGACTTCATTCTTTTCATTTTTCATGTTCGTGCGTCTTTTTATGTCATCATACCACAGGCATCTTCCTGTTTGTGCCCTTTACTGTACATAACCAGACACACTGTGACTTGTATGATCGAGGTATACTAGTATCTCTGTCATTTCGCAATCATCGTTGGCTTACTAACCTTGTCCTGTTTGCAGTGCGCATCGTTCAACTGAATTTAGATGCCAATAACTCCAACCCATCAACCAACCTACCCACGTGAATATTAGACGAAAAAAACACTGACACGACCCCCTCTTCCCCCAAATAGTCCCCATTACGGTTAAACTGATGACGAAAAGAATCATACATGAATCCTCCTACCCATGTCCACCTGTTGTGGAGCCAGTGTTTACAAAGCACTGTATCTTTTTCTCCAGGTCCAGAAAACAAAAAAAATCACCTTGTTTCACTTCATCTCTTCCATTTGAATGCTTTAAGCTTCATTAGCACTCAGGAATTTTGTCCAGCACTATCACCTGTGACGACACACTGCCAGCCATCACTCAATAATTCTGAACAACTTTGTTTTTTGAAAAAAAAAGATACTTAAAAAAATAGAATATTTAGCTTGTGCTTTATACCTGAGCATTATACTCTTCTGTTGTGCTTTTCAGTCTTGCCATCTGTAAGTCCCCTTTAAGATGTTTACTCTTCAAAACACATTTGCTTGCTTTACTCTAATTATTCTAATTACTAAGACACCTGATCCGCCCCCTTCAGCCAATATACATGTTATTGTAACAAGACTACAGTTTCTTTTTCTCACATGGTTAGTCCATCTAGTTAACAACACATCTATGTTTTGACTTTGATGAAAAACTGGTAGAGAAAGATATCTTTTTGCTTTCACCACTACTGACACCTGTCCAAAAAATTAGAAGAATTAGGGTAAATTTGATTGGCCTTGATGTAAGCAACACCATCTTGGCCAAAAAGCACTTCAGTATTTTGGTGATACTGTGACTCGAGGGGAAACTGTGTAGTACAGGGCCAGGGTCCTCACTAAAGTTTGACGCAAATCGTTTTCACTTCTGTGTAGAACTCCATGGAATCCTTAGCACTTTCGCGTCCCACGCCAGAAGATTTCATCCCTCCAAACGGCATGTTCAGGTCTCGCACCAGCCAGCAGTTGGCCCACACTGTCCCCACCTGGAAATGATCCATGCAATAACACACAGAATTTCGCCAGCACTACGTATCACACACATTATCACACATAAAAAGTATCCTTATTCTTTCAGAAGTAGCTTGTCAAATTTTTTATGACAAATCATATTCCCCAAATATTTGGGTACACTTCGTAATTCAAAAAAACACTACCTCCTACATTAACAGTCTGCATCGATAATATGAAGCTCTCACCACAACAAAGGTGGTTACTCAATCATAGAGTGAAGTTCCCCCAGTAAATGATACTTTTGTATCTTTTCTACCTATAATTTTGAAGAGCGCATGAAGGGTAGATAACTGGAAACTTTCGTATTCACATCATACATTCACGGCTGTGCACGCACACAAACCATACCTTTCCCAGGGAAGACAATCGAGTTCAAGGAGTATATTTATTTCAAAGTATGCACACAGGTTCAGCAATGGTAAACAAACCACAGAATTTGAATTCATGTTTTTCCATCATCATTTATCGTTATAAATTGAAAACTGAATAAAATGAAAGATTACCCTACCTGTAATTTTTGCGACACATTATGCAAACAGCGAGAGTCCTTCGTCCACACTGTGGCACACAAACCATACTTCACATCATTGGCTCGACGAATGACCTTGTCAGTACAAACAATAACTCAGAGTCATTTTTGTGTATTTACATGTAAATGATCGAACATTTATCTAAATGCTTTAAAAGTTGATCATTTTGCCATTAATACTCCATTTATCTCTGAAATGTGTTTGAAAGTTTTCTTCAAAGGTAATATGATATACATGTACTGTTGTAAAAGTGCAAGTTTCAGCTCCAGAAGTAATATTTCCGAAAATTTATATTCCTCTAAAAATGCACTTTTTCAGTCGAATTACATATTTGGTTTTTACTTTCTTTATATATTTGATTGGTGTTTTACGCCGTACTCTAGAATATCTCACTTCCATGTCAGCAGCCAGCATTATCATATTCGAGTTTTCACTTACGTGACAGCAGCCAGTTTAAAGTGTAGCAGATGCCAGAGTTGAGTAAACCACCGTCATTTGGCAAATTACTGATCAACCTTTCCATACGTGGAGCATAAATATGCACAACAAATTGGTTGGACCCATGCCTTTGCATTTTACAATAGAGGTTTCTATTACTAATGTCCACACAAGCTTTCCGACAGAACTACCTCCGAGGGCTGCTACAGTTTTATGTGTAACGCACACTGATGTCAGAACTTTACAGTTGTACCTCTTCTTCTGTCTGGAAAGGGACAATACAAGTGACCGGCCCAAATATTTCTTCCTGCATCAAGCGAGAGTTGTCCTTTACGTCAGTAATGACGGTTGGCCTCATGAAATAGCCCTGCCCCAAAACAACAAGGATACACACAAGCTACAGATATCACATATTATTAGTTTACAGGCATAGCATTTTTTTTCCTTTTTCTTTTGGTCTTTTTTTTTTTTTTTTTGGCTTGATTGGGCCTTAGCATCATACTCAAGAATATTTTACTCATAAGACTGCTCCAGTTTCCTTTTCTCATGAAACTGACCAGTGTTGGAACTTTCTCACACGTTCTGTACTGATGCTGGCTCACGGGAGTTATTAAAGAAAAAGACCTTATAAAAATGAAGTTATGGTGAGTGAGAAGACCATTAAAAACTGCATCTGAAAATACCTTCTGTGATTTTTTGACATTTTTTTTCACCAAATAAACATAGTCAAATGTTTTGATTGTATGGTGGGTTTTATGGACCATACTGATGATGTGGTTCACCAGTGACGTTACGCCAAATTTTCTACGGCCTCAAAGCAGAAATTTAATGTCATCCTAGCATTTGCATCCACAAGCAAACATTGCAGGAGTACTCTTCAAAAGAACTTTATGCAGAGCCGAACAAAAAGGTGTACAAAAAGATGTGTGATGTCACTGGTGAACCACATCATCAATATAGTCCATAAAACCTATCATACAGTCAAAACATCTGACAGCGTTCATTTCGGTGAAAAAAAAAAATCTAAAAAATTCAGTGAAGGTATTTTCACTCACAATAAGTTCATTTTTTACCAGGTCTTCCCTTTAAGCGATGCTTACTGTTCACATCAGGCTCCCGAGCCATGAGGTCACAGGTTCAAGTCCAGCTTCTGCAGTTTCAGCCATGGGTCTAAGTGAAGCAGTTTGTCAAATATCTGCTGAACAATCTGCAATCTGCGTCATAGCCTCCCTGAGAACGAGGCACCGCCATGAAGGCCGACACCTGGGGTGCGCAGCAATACACATGCTCTTCTGAAGTTCAGTTTTCTTATGTGAATGCCCTGCTCATGTGCCGTTTGAAGGTGTTCATGTCTGCCCAGTAGGTGAGCAGGCTAAACAGTACTATATACACGTAGACGTGAATAGATTTAAACTCTTGGAATATTTTAATACTTGTGCAGAATGACTTTCTTGAACACCTCCCTCGACACAGTGTGGTAAGGTGGAAATGGTCACATAGCACTACTCGGATGCCTGTACATCCAGTCGCACTGAGCATGTAAAAAGTCTTTGAATGATGACAAAGACTCATATGGAATCGCACACTTCCATGCAACAGCCAAAACACACATTTACACGGTTTACTTCTTCTTGTCTTCAATACTTGAAAGACAAGACAGGGATATAGGCCAAAGTTATATTAAACAGTGTACAGAGGGGCATGTTTGTATAGCACTTCAACATGTAGGCATATCATAAATGAATACTTCAACATGTAGGCCTACCATAAACAAATACTTCAACATGTAGGCCTACCATAAACGAATACTTCAACATGTAGGCCTATCATAAACGAATACTTCAACATGTAGGCCTATCATAAACGAATACTTCAACATGTAGGCCTACCATAAACGATTACTTAAACATGTAGGCCTATCATAAACGAATCCTCAGGACTTTGGATATTTATGAAACTATGTATTCATGGGGTCTGTGAGAAATATAAATTAAAATACGCCCTTAATTCCGTGTCTTGCCTTCAAGCGGCAATGACGTTTTATTAATTTACAATTTATCCAAATAACAGTAGGCCTATAGGCCTATACGAGAAACACTGTTTCATGAATTTACACATTGGCCTACTTATATTGGCTTCATGAATATTGAATTACGCTATAAGCGTATCAGTTTGGGGAAATTAAGAATTTCGAGATTCTTCTCCGTGCCAGGTGTCAATAATCTGAGATACAACCAATTACACCACTGTTTTGCTAGTCCACATGCTCACTCTATGAACTAAATCACTGTCCAATCACCGTGCTTACTCTTTTTCTGTAAATAAGTTTGTTTTCCTGTATCAATTCTTTTTTCTCATCAGCGGGCAAGTCCTCAGATACGGTGAAAACATGTACTTCTGTGTTTGAGCCCAGTGTTTTCACAAGGCTATAGGACCCTAACTGTCAGTAATAGCTTGTCGTCCAACATGGTGGATACACTGCGTTGCCAGATTGATCAGTAGTCACCTGAACTTTACTGCACACACAACCTATAAACTGAACAATTCTAAACAAGCAACTTGGGGCCCATGTTGGTATTACCTCTACCTGTCCTCCGGGGAAAGGGGCACCTGTTCCTAGGGTCACAAAATTGTCTTATAACATGTTATATATGGGTCTTACCACTTTCTTCAAGAAGGGGTGGTACTTAAAAGACTTGTGAAAATCAGCTGAACCTGAATGTAATTGTAACAGGATCTCCCCAAATTTCACCTGTTGATTTCTCTCCTCCAGATCTAGTTCTTCCTTGCCATCTCCACACAGAACGGTGGCTCCTTCCGCCCGGGCTACCTCCACGTAACCTCTGACCTTTGCCAGGTGGTCTGCGCTGATTAAGGCGCCCATCCACGAGTTCTCTTTCCTGGGATCTCCTACCTTAATGGCCCTGAAGACCAATCAGTAGTCCTAGCTTTACTTCTGTATTTCACTTGAAGTTTGGCATTTTCTTTTCAAGAGACATATTTTGCTTATGATTGGTTCATCCACCTTATATGGCCGCTGAAAAGATTTTCTTGAAGTTTGATTAATTTCTAATCAAGAGAAGAAAAGTCAGGTGTAGGCATTGAGAAGTATCATGTTAAGGACTATAAGTCTTTTGGGAAGTTCATTTTCATACACAACACGCTACGTGATATACAGTAATTATTTACCGATTTGATTGGTGTGTGACACTGTACTCGGTGTTTTAAGGGCGTAGAAATCCGGACTGAAAGATTACGGCAGTGTGTCAGCCATATTGTGGCGAGAGAAATCTGGAGGGTTTTTGGTGACAAAATGTTGCCAAACCAGCGAGAATTCAGGCTGTACCTGTGACCCCCACTGGTCGGGAATTGTCAGGGGTGGATCAGCAACAAAGAGCAGTTCGAGCAACACAGGCAACAACGAGAAGGAAGATGTTTGAGAATTACGGTGAAATTCACACACCAAAAACTTTACTAAATTGAGAAATTGGGTACTAACAACTTTTGGAGCATGGAAACAAACTTTGCATTATAACCAGAAAGTGAATAAGATAAAAATACACAGAAAAAAGTCAATCTGTGTGAGAAAAAGAGAAGTCAGCCATGTCTGTAAATAAGTATTCCTTAATGATGGGCTGTAAAACTCTTCACACTAACACTGTCAGTCTATGCTGAACACTTACCAGATATAGTCCTTTAAGAGATTTCAAATTTCGTCAGATAGCACTAAATGTCATACCTGGCAGCTGTCACAAATTTCTCCACAAAAGTCTTATAAATTTCTTGCTGGACAAAAATACGGCTTGTGCAAAGACAAACTTCACCCTGGTTGATGAAAGATGACCTGAGGAAAAAAAGGGACACCTCATCATTATAATAGTAATTAATTTTTACTATTAACATCTTGAGATTTTTAACTCTTGCAAACTTTAGACCAGATTTGAACAAACTCAAACCATTCTAATGACAGCAAAATTAAACATCAAAGGTTACTCCTGAACAGCAAGATATTTGTTAGGGCTTGTTTTTTTGTTGTTTTTTGTTGTTGTTCTGAAATACTTCAGTCACAAAACACAACTTTTGAGCAAACAACTGCCACTGTGGTAGCATCACACCCATACATATCACATCATGAGTAATATGGTCAGATTGAAAACATAAATCACTTTTTGTGGAGTGTCAGCACACTTTGGGTAGGTGGGGTGTTAGCATACTGAGACAGGGTGGGGTGTCAGTATACAGTGGCTGAGTGGGGTGTCAGCAAATTGTGGCTGAGTGGGGTGTCAGCAAATTGTGATTTGGAGGGGTGTCAGTATACTGTGGCTGGTGGGGTGTCAGTATATTGTGGATGGGTGGGGTGTCAGCATACTGTGATTCAGAGGGGTGTCAGCATACTGTGGCTGGTGGGGTGTCAGCACACTGTGGTTGGGTGGGGTGTCAGCATACTGTGGCTGGTGGGGTGTCAGTATACTGTGGCTGGTGGGGTGTCAGCATACTGTGATTCGGAGGGGTGTCAGCATACTGTGGCTGGTGGGGTGTCAGTATACAATGGCTGGGTGGGGTGTCAGCATACTGTGATTGGGAGGGGTGTCAGCATACTGTGGCTGGTGAGGTGTCAGCGTACTGTGGCTGGGTGGGGTGTCAGTATACTGTGATTCGGACAGGTGTCAGTATACTGTGGTTGGGTGGGGTGTCAGCATACTGTGGCTGGGTGGGGAGTCAGCATACTGTGATTCGGAGGGGTGTCAGTATACTGTGGATGGGCGGGGTGTCAGCATACTGTGCCTGGGTGGAGTGTCAGCATACTGTGATTTGGAGGGTTGTCAGCACACTGAGATTCGGAGGGGTGTCAGCATACTGTGGCTGGTGAGGTGTCAGCGTACTGTGGCTGGGTGGGGTGTCAGCATACTGTGGCTGGTGGTTGTCAGCACACAATGGCTGGGTGGGGTGTTAGCATACTGAGACAGGGTGGGGTGTCAGTATACAGTGGCTGGTGGGGTGTCAGTATACTGTGGTTGGGTGGGGTGTCAGCATACTGCAGCTGGGTTGGGTTTCAGCACACTGTGGCTGGGTGGGGTGTTAGCATACTGAGACAGGGTGGGGTGTCAGTATACAGTGGCTGGTGGGGTGTCAGTATACTGTGGTTGGGTGGGGTGTCAGCATACTGCAGCTGGGTTGGGTTTCAGCACACTGTGGCTGGGTGGGGTGTCAGCATACTGTGATTCAGAGGGGTGTGAGCATACTGTGGCTGGGTGGGGTGTCAGCATACTGTGGATGGTTGGGGTGTCAGCAAACTGTGATTCAGAGGGGTGTCAGCATACTGTGGCTGAGTGGGGTGTCAGCAAACTGTGATTTGGAGGGGTGTCCGCATACTGTGGTTGTTTGGGGTGTCAGCATACTGTGGCTGGGTGGGGTGTCAGCATACTGTGAATCAGAGGGGTGTCAGCATACTGTGGCTGAGTGGGGTGTCAGCAAACTGTGATTCGGAGGGGTGTCCGCATACTGTGGTTGGGTGGGGTGTCAGCATACTGTGGCTGAGTGGGGTGTCAGCATACTGTGAATCAGAGGGGTGTCTGTATGCTGTGGCTGGGTGATGTGTCAGTATACTGTGGTTGGGTGGGGTGTCAGCAAACTGTGATTTGGAGGGGTGTCAGCATACTGTGGCTGAGTGGGGTGTCAGCAAACTGTGATTTGGAGGGGTGTCAGCATACTGTGGCTGGGTGGGGTGTCAGTATATGGTGGCTGGGTGGGGTGTCAGTATACTGTGGTTGGGTGGGGTGTCAGCATACTGTGATTTGGAGGGGTGTCAGCATACTGTGATTCAGAGGGGTGTTAGCATACTGTGGCTGGGTGGGGTGTCAGCATACAGTGGCTGGGTGGGGTGTCAGCATACTGTGGCTGGGTGGGATGTCAGCATACTGTGGCTGGGTGGGGTGTCAGTATACTGCTGGGTGTATACAGTGGCTGGGTGGGGTGTCCCCATACTGTGGCTGGGTGGGATGTAAGTATACTGTGGGTGGGTGTATACAGTGGCTGGGTGGGGTGTCAGCATACAGTGGCTGGGTGGGGTGTCAGCATACTGTGGCTGGGTGGGATGTCAGCATACTGTGGCTGGGTGGGGTGTCAGTATACTGCTGGGTGTATACAGTGGCTGGGTGGGGTGTAAGTATACTGTGGCTGGGTGCGGTGTCAGCATATTGTGGTTGCTGGGTGGAGTGTCATATACTGTGGCTGAGTGAGTGTATTTATTTATTTAGTTGAAACCAGTCAGACGTTGCTGGCAGACCTTCCCATTTACGGCCAGAGAGGAAGCCAGCATGAGCTGGACTCTCACAGCGACTGCATTGGTGGGAATCTTCTGGGTCATTATGCTGCACTAGAGTGCTAACCAAATGAGCCAACGGAGGCCCCTGGGTCAGTGTACTGTGAATGGGTAATGCGTCAATATTCTGTGGCTGGATCAGTGTACTATGATTGGGTAGAGTATCGGAAGCTATAGGATTAAGAAATAGACACGATGTCCTGTGAGGGACAATTGCTGTCTAATGAAAACAGAGTATTTTGTTTTTCCATGCAGAATAACATAATAAAGCATCTCACTTGATTGTTGTGGGAATACATTGATCCAAATCTGCATCTTTAAAAATAACTGCAGCGTTTTTCCCACCCAACTGAAAGGTCAAAGTCACAAGATGTTAGCTTCTCTATTAAAATACAAATCTAATACACTAAATTACATTGGGAACATCCACATTTACCCTAATTCTTCTCATTTTTGGGATACCTGGTCTGCCATTTTTAGCAAATATTCATGTAACTGTAACAGGAATACACAACTTCTGTTTTCTCACGTGGTTAATCCATCTAATGAACAACCTATCCATACCTAACTTTTCCCCCAAACTGGGAGAGAAATGTCATTTTTTGCTTTCAGAAGTACTGATATCTGTCCCAAAAATTTGAAGAATTAGGGTAATGTGATGAAAGTACACAAATAAATTTAAACAATTAATGTTTGGAAAAAAGAGCACAAAGTTGTATCCAAATAACTGTACAACAAATTTCTGTTGTTTCCTGTCAGAGAAAAACAGACCAATGGCTACAACAGAACAACCTCCTTTGTGGAGGGAAATATACAAATTCAACTGTGCATTTACATTTCTGACGGCTTCTCTTACAGTACATGTACTTTATCAGTCAAATCTCACCTCTAGCGACATTTTCTTGCAGAACGGCGCAGCAGCCAGGCGTATCTTCTCCGCGGTAACAGTGCCACCCGTAAAGGAGATGAGGGGCACATCTGGGTGTTTAACCAGAGCATCCCCGGCGCTCGGGCCCCGCCCAAACACCATGTTCACCACTCCAGGTGGGACACCTGCAAATACACAAGACCACAAGGATGTTAGTGGCACATCCAGAGTTCATACCTCCTCAAAATGTCACCCCCAAACTCTAGGACAGTTGCCTGTGAATCAAGCAAAATAAAGCTCTGATGGTCGTCAAAATCTCATCAGGTCATAACACTGTGGTATAAGGAAAGTGTGTACCAAATCGGAACTGTGTGAATAAATTTTTGGAGATATCTTGCTCACAAAATTTATGTCAAATATTTAAAACACAAGCTTCAAGAAATCATTAAAAATATGCTAATTGAGGCATATCATTGCAAATATTGTTGCTGTATACTGCCTAGCTAAGGGGACAAAGGGTTAACAAAACTGAGTGACTGAGCAAATTTACCCGCATCTTTTAAGACTTTGCACATTGCCCAGGCTGACACTGAAGTCATTTCACTGGGTTTGGCCACAACGGTGTTGCCTGCTGCAAGCGCTGGCGCAAGTTTGAAGGTGAGGAGGTAGAGAGGGAGATTCCAGGGGCTGATGAGACCCGCCACGCCCACTGGGCACCGCATGGTGTAATTGAGGGCTCCCACAGGCTCCAGTATATTCGAACTGTGAACAATGCACCACATAAAGGCGTACAGGTGTAACATCACTGAACACACCGAGCTTGGTAATGCAGAGAATTTATATCCCATGCTCAATGCAGGTCTGCAAAAAGGTGCCGGACATTTCTTACAACACCCCTTTGGTGAAAGTGGAGTGACCTAAGAGACCTTTGTCTAGTATGTATCACATGGACAACATGATCATACCATTTCATCCAAAGGGGAGTTTTCCAAGTCAGGCAAAGTGGAGCAAGTTCCTTTTTCAGCTTAATTTGTCTGACCACAAAATAAATCTACACACTCATAAAAACCAGACAATATCTGAAATAGTTATGGCACAAAAGCATATGGAAATTGACAGCCTGAATATGCAAAACATTTTAATAGCTCTGGCTGCTTTTCCGACTTTGATCTGAGCATTCAGAAAAGGAACCGCAGTCATTTAAACAATCACAATCAGGGAAACTAACAGCCTAAATATGCAAAACTTATAAATACACAGATCTGGTTGCATTTGTGAACTTCAATAAATTAGTCACAAAGAGAGTCTACACAGTTTTTAAATTTGATAAAAATCAATAATTTTTGAGCATTTATTGTACAGAAACCAACGACCAATCACAATCAAGGTTAGGAATGTCTTAAATGTTTTATCCTATCGAATGGATGACGGGTCTCAGATGGAACACAAAAAATGTAATAATTGGCATTTGCAAAGTTTTATTCAAATGAATAAACAAAGGCAGAGTTGTTCATGCAGTTTACAAAGTACATACCTGTTGAGTTCGTGAAGCATGGATGTGGCGAAAAACCTCATGTTGAGAACTGCTCGTGGGATGTCAATGGCCCTGGCCAACCAGACGGGCTTACCCTGATCATGTGACTCCAGCTCAGCAAACTCATCCAGCTGGGACTCCAGGATGTCGGCCACTTTCATCATTATTGCTGATCTCTGTTTGAGAGGTGTGCCCGACCATCTGTGGGGAAACCAATTATCATTTACATATCGTTACTTATGTGTATTAATTATTTGACACAATTTATAAACTCCAGCTAGATGAAGCAACTTCCTCAATGTAGCTATATACTTTTAAATGCTTTTATTTATTTATTCATTTATTTATTTACCTGACTGAAGTTCACGTTGTACTCAAAAATATTTCACTGATATGACGACAGAGAGGAAGCCAACATGAGCTGGACTTCAATTCACAGCGACCTCACTGGTGACAGAGTCATTGCACTGCCCTAATACGGTAGCCCCTTGCCTACAGAGTGCCCACTATTTACGTATTTGTCAAATGTTATATTGTCAAATGTTATATTAAATCAGTCAGTCGCGATTTTTATATCGCGGTGGAGGCTGACCTGTATTAGGAAACCAAAAACCCAGAATAAACCACTGCCTTTTGCCAGGTAGGTTTACCACATAAACCTCCTGACTTAAAGCTATGCCTGAACTGAAATCATCACCTGTATGGAGTCTCTGACCTCATGGGTCAGGGGAGAGAACAATCAGAAACAATGCCTTTTCCATGAGGCCTTCCTTGTTTAGATTCATTTACTTATTTATTTCACATTAATATATTTTATTTGAATTATATGGTTTCGAACATGTGACTCCACTGGTGTTGACTGCCTGGCTGGCCTAGTGGTCAGGAGATTATGGGATCAATCCTGGGTTGGGTCCTACCAAAGACTTTAAAATTTGTGCTTGCTGCTGCCTGACTTGGCGCTCAACACTGAGAAATTAGAGCTCGGTAACAGGACTGGTCAGGCCGGTGTCAGTATAATGTGACTGGGTGAAGTGTCATGTCAGGTGTCATGTCTGGTGTCTGCAGCATCAATGTTTCAGAGACAACAGCGCTTTGGCTCAACAGTACATACATTCAGAGGATTCCTCTGCATATAACTAAAAAACTGTTGAGTATATGCAACATAAAAGTTTTTTATAAGCTGAAGAAGTTTTCAACAGTTGATAATGTTCAAAATGTGTAAAACTGAAGAAAAACACCGTTTTCGCAAAATCAAGGCACTGTGAACATGAATTGAAATTACGAGCAGTATCTACACCAGCATATTACTGACTTCAAGTACATGCATTTAGGCCTTCTGAAGACTGTCCAGTGAAAAAAATACATATATCTGGTCAAAATATTTAAACAATATACTTCTGCTTGAGTATATCCACTCCAAGTAACATGCAGTAGGTTACATGCGCAGGCCTACTTCACACAAAAAATAAAATAAAATAAAATAAAAGGCGATATATATGATCAACTATTAAAGATCCCCCCTTCCCCACCACTACCCTTTTGTATGGAGGAGGATGGGCTTGGGTGATTTGAGCCGGGGGGGGGGGGGGGGGTGGCGGGAGTTTCAGCAAATCCATAACTTCAAGCCGCAAGGTTGACCTACATTTAACACATGTAGCCCATTTAATTTAGTACCCTGGAAATGCATCCTTAGCCGCTCGGACAGCCTCGTCCACTTCCCCACTGCCACTGTCGGGTATCTTGGCCCATACTTTTCCCGTTGAGGGATCGAAACTGTCCACCAGGCGGTCGCATTTGACAAACTCCCCGCCGATAAAGTTTTCCACGATAACTTCTTCCATGCTGAGAACTGAGTTGTGTAAAGTTTCCGAACACTTGCTCAGCACTGCCACATAACTTAGAGAGGTCACCGTCGAAAGCCCTGTCATCCATGCAGAACTATCAATCTTATTCTTAGCCTCATTCGCGAACATTTTATAGAGATATTGTTTCTTTTTTTACAAACATTTGTGAAAGGACAAACAGTATGTTTTGATGACAGTAGTGCAAGTGTATGAAATCGCAAAATCTGTTTAATTTGCATTTCATTGATCTCTTGAGAGGAAAGTTAACTCCCAGAAAGTTTTATTTCCAGCTGATTTTGCTATTAGTGTTCTTTGTTTTTTGGGGTTTTTTTCTCGAAGGAGTCCTTAGGAGGAAGACAGCAGCATCTGGAAAAGAGCACCGACTTTTTTTGCAATGCGTTTATTAAAAGGGGGTTTTATCTGTAAAACTGTCCAGAACAAAGTTAGACTTTGAAATTATCTTGTGGAGGGGGGGGGGGGCAAGAAATTATACATGTTTTATCCGAAGTTATCCCCCTTTGCATTTCCGCACGCACAGGGATCTGCGCATCAGTTGTCGAAGTATGGCACTAAGGTTAAGAGGAGTTTCTGCAGTTTTTAGGTAAAATATTTTGTGACAAATACAAAGTATTTGGCCAGTGGAAAATATGAATTGTATTGAAAGTGTTTAACGTCTTGCTTGCTGCAATACTTGAATGCAAAGGTGTAAGTTTGTATGTTGTGCACTCGCGATAAGAAACTGCAACAACAACATCGATGATAGCTCGTGATGAACTCCAAGGTCATGAATAAGTTTGGTGGTTTGGAAAGCAAACCTTCAGATATTTGAGATCATTTTATGCTTTATAGCAGGTAAAGGTGTCAAGGCAGCAACAGGCTTTAGGACGGTTTTGTGGTTGACTTTTAATTTAAATGACGGAATTATTTCATCAGGCTCGTAGGAATTTTAAAATATTGCAGCCAATTTGTCGAGATCTATCCTGTAGTGGTGTTCATGTTGTTGCGACTGGGCGCATTTTCCAGTCGTAGTGTATTTGCCTTTTCCAACCCTCATTTTAGCCTAATTTGAAACAGTAGCTCACTTCAAATTTGGTCTCAAATTCTTGGTTCCCCCTAATCCGAGATTGCTCAGATGTTGGAATTTGTATTAGAAGTGATGCTAAGAAACGCTGATAATTCTTGAAATACACTTGAAATAACACTAATCAGGTAAAGAAATAACAAGGAAGATATCCCACCCTTGTACCTGTGTGATTTTGATTACAGTCAGGTGCGATTCATGTCAGGCCAATGGGGCGAGGGAGCAGGCAAGGTAAGTTTTCCTGCTAATGTAGGAAAGAGATTCATAAATCTTATTGCCAAGTTTAAAAAAAAAGTTGTACCTTTTCACGAAAATAAATCTTGTGATATTTGGCGTGTGCCCGGTATGCTACAAACAAACGCTTTAACACTGAGGTCACATGTTTGGTGCAATGGAAATGTTTGGTTGACCCTTTGTTTTCATGTCTGGTCATGTTGGTGAACTCCCACGTAAGTGCTGTGGTGTGAATCTCTTATATGAATTAGATTTTATAAATATATGAGAGTGTTAAATGTACTTTCAGGAATGTAACTTCCTTTTTGTGTTGGATGTTGGATGTGGATGTTTGTATTTGTCTAACCTGTAGGAATGTCCAGTATGCATATGGTAATCTCTGTGTGGATATGTTTTCTACAGTTAACTCAATTTGTTAATGCAGAATTCCAAGTGTAGTGTACATGCTGTGCAGTCTGTGACATGATGGTCTTTGTGTACTGAATGTACTAAATATCAGTTTCTAATGCTTGTGACTTGCGTGTTTGAAAAACGGTTGATTTTTGGATGACCATATCTTGGAAGCTCTTAAAAGTTAAAGCCTACATCTGAAAGGTTGCATTGTTGATGTGATGTAATGGTTGTACGTCTACCTGCACTGGAAATTTCAGCCGATACTATGATGGCCTCTTGCACAAAGGGATCGTAAGCCTTAGTTCATCATAACCTTTATTTACTGTCATCACCCTCATGCAGGAAGGGATTGTAAGCTATGGTCATCATTCATGTGACCTAAAATCCAAAATGACTTTCTAACATTGTTCATGTGTTTGAGATTATGAGTGTGTGAGCTCGTGCAGTGTTCATGTGGTTCGTGAATCACCTTTTTCAGTTTATGTGGTTCTGCTATTTTCCTTGCATCCTTTGTGGTTGGGGGTCATAAATGTGTAAGGTTCAAATGTTGTTCAGCTTAACTTGTGTTTGTATTTTCAGGGAGGTGGTTCTGGTGGCTCCATTAGGTAAGAGTTGTTGATTAGGTGTGTGAAGTATCGAATATCCGATATATCGATAAGGTTTAAACCTTGAAAGCAGCATTTAACCCAAATCATTGATTCATACCGAAACCATCATTGTTACCAGGGTGATGTCATAGGTGTCCAGAATTTTAATTTATTTATTTATTTATTTGATTGGTGTTTAACGCCGTACTCAAGAATATTTCACTTATACGACGGCAGCCAACATTATTGTGGGAGGAAACGGGGCAGAGCTTGGGGGAAACCCACGACCATCCGCAGGTTGCTGGCAGACCTTCCCACGTACGGCCGGAGAGGAAGCCAGCATGAGCTGAGCTTGAACTCACCACGACCGCATTGGTGGAAGGCTTCTGTCATTGCACTGCGTTAGCGCGCTAACTGACTAAGCCACGGAGCCCCCCCCCCCCCCCAAATTTTAATGATATCAATCCAATGTACCTCTTAGAAGATTTTGTTTTCTGTACTTATTATATCTAAGCATTGCAAACTTGTGCCCTAAACTGAAAATGACTTTGGTCAGCATTGGTAGTTATTTCTGAATTATTAACTTAACCTATAGAATCATCGTTTCATATTTAATTTTCGTAAATTGTTTGACAAAACAAATAATATCCCTGTAATCAATTTTCTCTCTGACTGAGTGTCTGTTGTCATGATAACAGGGAAGCTGGAGGATCATTCGGGAAGATGGAGGCTGCCAGGGAGGAAGAGTACTTCCGGAAACTAGTATGTTGTTAAGGTGTCTGAACCACATCCTTTGTCAAAGGCAAACGTCTAACATGTCTGAACCACATAATCTGTCAGAGGGCACACATCTCATATGTCTGAACCACATCCTTGGTCAGAGGGTACATGTGTAACATGTCTGAACCACATCATCTGTCAGAGAGCACACATCTCACATATCTGAACCACATCATCTGTCAAAGGGCACACATCTAACATGCCTGAACCACATCACCAGCCATCAACACAAGATTGCACACATCTAACATGTCTGAACCACATCACCAGCCAGAAACACAAGATGGCACACATCTAACATGTCTGAACCACATCACCAGCCGGCAACACAAGATGGCACACATCTAACATGTCTGAACCACATCACCAGCCAGCAACACAAGATGGCACACATCTAACATGTCTGAACCACATCACCAGCCAGCAACACAAGATGGCACACATCTAACATGTCTGAACCACATCACCAGCCAGCAACACAAGATGGCACACATCTAACATGTCTGAACCACATCACCAGCCATCAACACAAGATGGCACACATCTAACATGTCTGAACCACATCACCAGCCGGCAACACAAGATGGCACACATCTAACATGTCTGAACCACATCACCAGCCGGCAACACAAGATGGCACACATCTAACATGTCTGAACCACATCACCAGCCAGCAACACAAGATGGCACACATCTAACATGTCTGAACCACATCACCAGCCAGCAACACAAGATGGCACACATCTAACATGTCTGAACAGCAGCATCAGTCAGGGGTGCTTCCATTGCCAAGGTGTTGGCATCCTAGTCCAACACAATGACTGAGGAGCCTCTCAGGTCGCACAGGGGAAGGCCTGCTAACAACCTGTGAATGGTTGTAAGTTTCCCTGAACCACACCAACTGTCAGTGACATAAGGTGACGCACATCCAACGCCTAAACCACACCACCAGTCACAGGGTTGTATATCTGGACAGCAACGTCCTTAACAGACATGTTCAGTAGAAGATATAATAACAGAGAAATGAGCAGTTGAACAAATATACTTCTGAGACTCTCCTGCATTGGCAGTGATTTCCGAACATTTCTCACCTGGTACACAGGTGGGTTCCAAGCTCTGTAAAAACACATCTTTAGCTGCTGTTTTCTTGCAGTGCTTTGGAACTACCTCTTTGCTTTACAAGCAAAACTGCACTGTACAGAAACAGCGATGTAATTCAATCTGAGACTGGGCCACATTTTACATGGTCGCAAGTGTCTCCCGAGCTCTACCTGGTTTCCTCCCGATATAATGCTGGCTGTTTTGTATGAGTGAAAATTCTTGAGCATGATGTAAAACACCAATCAAATAAATACAACAAATCAAAAGACAACATTAGACAGTATGTACATACTTATGTAAACTTTCCACAACCTGCGAATGGTCGTGGGTTTCCTCCGGGGCTCTGCCAGCTTTTCACCCACCATAATGTTGGTCCTACAAGTTGAATATTCTTGAGTATGGTGTAAAACACCAATGAAATAAATCGTGTATACTTTCCCATTTTTTTTTTTTCATTTCACAGCAAAGTCAACAGATAAAGAAGTTAAAAGACAGTATACATGATGAAATAGACTTCCATACACAGCAGATTAAGATGCATCAGGTAGTGTATTGGCTCTTCGTAGTGTAAGATTTGGGTTAGTGAATAACTGTACTTCACCATGTTCAGTATGGCTCCAAAAGTCCACCTTAGAGACTCAAGCATTATTTGTGTTTTGCTCATGGTGGAAAAAAAAATATGTAAGAAGTCATGACGACCCTGTTTGGAAATTGCACGATATGGGATTCTAGATGAGGCATGCATTATCTAGGAGTGGTCTGTTCTTTTAAGACTGTAAATAGATTTAATTTAATTAGTTAAGATTAGCTTGCATGCATGTCGTTCTAGCATCCAAAATGAGCAGGTTCAGTCCAAGATGGCTCTTGGAGGGTATGCACAAGGGTTTTTTTTTTTTCAAGTACTTGGTTTATCTTTGACTCATATTGATGTTGGGTGCCTCCACTCATAAACCTGCTGCTCTCCTACAAGGGAAATATTGTGTATGATGCGAAGCATATAAAAACTACATTAAAAGGAACTCTGAAAGGAAGATAATGGTTTCAAGGGAAATGAAAAAAATTTACAACCCAAATTCAAGGCATCCATGTATATTTTATGCCTTAAAAACCCATGTATTTTGTGCATACTATCCACCAATAGTCAGTTTGCAGAAATGACAGCGGTGAGTTAACTGGAACCGTGTGATCACCTTAGATTCCCCTAAAATTTTGGCCCAAAAGTGCATATACTGAGGCCAATAAATGTCAGAAAAATATTTACGGTGCTGAAAGTTAACATTTTTCCAGTAGGATGTCATCCTACCTTCCAAACAAACCTCCGAATACCTTTCCAGACTTGGTAGAACTCTTGGAATCCAGAACACTGAGCTAATGTGCATGGACGAAATTTGAAGTTTATTGAGGATTTGCAGACTGAACGGGTGTTGCTCAGGATTGCAGTAGATTAAAGCCACTTTTACAACCTGGGAAGAAAGCTGCCAAGTGTTTTTAGTACTTTCGGATGTTAACAGGCATCCTGAAGTGCACATGAAAAAGATAAAAAACCAACCTTCATGTATCCTGTAGTTAAACCATTAAATAAATAAATACCAGTATACACTTTTTTTCTAAGTTTTGTCTGTGTTGATCATTTTTTTGCTCTGTTTCAGGAGGCAATCAGCCGTCATAAGAGGAAAATCGGAAAGCTGGAGGACCAAGGCAGCGACTCAGACTGATAACAGTGTTGTTAGGATTATCTCGTGTGGAAAATATTATTATCACAATAGTGCTTTTGTGTCATTATTATCACAGAGAACCAGCTATAGCGAAAGGAGAAATCTGAGGTTCCGACAGGTCTGAAAAAGAAAAATAGTTATAGTTCATATGTTAATTACAGTCACGAATGGATTTCATTTCCAGTTCTCATAATTGAACCATGGGTTTGAGATTTTGATGATCTTGTTTGTTTTTTGACGCAGTGTACTCAAAAACCATTATCAATAAACCAGACTTCTTTAAATATAGTCGAGTTTAGTTGGGTTGAATATTAAGTGTTTTTGTTTTAAAGGCCTTCTGTCTGTTTTGTTTTTTTTTCAGTCTTTTCTTTTTGTCTTTTTTAAAAATTTGGATGGGTTCCTTTTTATCATTCATGTATTTTGATGAATTTTCTTGAAGTACAATCGCTCCAGCTCTGGCCGCTTGGTGATCAGAAAGCCAACCTCATAGGTGGTCTCCTGGTTTTCTGTGGCATAAACAGTAACCCCAGGAGGGAGAAGTGTAGAAGTGTGTCCTAAATTATAGCAGTGGTTGGAATCTGCGCTGTGAAGTCTGCCTCATACACGGTACATTCGCGGGAAGGATATCGTGTTCATTTTCAGTCACTAAGTCTCAACAAACGATGAGAGCTCAGGAATTTATAAATATCCTTCCTAATGCCAGGAAGTGCAGAAAAAAGGCCCATCAAGCAATGACGTGTGTAATCTATTGATCGGAAGCTCGCAACACGGAACTGAGAACTAGAAAATATTTGCAAGCGTTTATGCAGCAGTACATAGTTTGTGCAAGATGTCGCAGAATACATACATGCGATGCCGATAACGTTTGCCAAAAATGATCCAAGTTGATAGCGTGGTGTTGACATACTTTAAATTTTGACGTACTTTAAACTTGTAACTTATGTAAATAAACCAAATAATGATCTATTTATAAGGCATGTATGCAAAGGTATATTGGTTTACTACTTGGCCTACAATTCTAGGACAGGGTCGTAACCAAATGGTTACACGTTTTTTCAGGGGGAACTTGGGACACGATGTGCAGGAGATTTTAATCCTACTTTGGACAGCGAATCTGTAGATTTCCCAGTATCGTTCCGAGAACGCTGTTGGGACCGTTTTCACGCTCAATTTCCCAATCTCTTATCCTCCGCCAATTTAGAGAGCACATTTGTATAACTCCTTCCTTGAGTTTTCCTACACTTCAATAATAAGTTTAATACTGGGCATAAATGGCGTGTCGCAACAACTAAAATATATCTCCGTTTTGGACCGCTTTGGTGGCCTGGTGGTTAGAGCGTCCGCCTCGAAGTCGGAAGATCTGGGTTGGGTCATACCAAAAACTTCAAATATGGTACTTGTTGCTGCCTGGTGTGGGGCTCAGCAATGAGAGGTTAGAGCAAGGAAACAAACTGGTCGGCGTATAAGTATGTCAGTATGTGATTGGGTGAGGTGTCATGACGTGTCTTCGGCATGATGTTCCAATGGCAGCAGCACAGCTATCTACAATGTACAAAGAAGACAACTTGCAAGTTGTCAAATTGCCATAGCGCGGAATTGTTGGAATTCCCCGTAAATATACACAATTTTCTAAGCATTTAAAAACTCATAAGCTGAGTAATAAATACCTAATCTACGTACTGATTATGTCTACGGTTCTTGTGCATGCAAAGCCCATGGTCTCTGTCTGAAGCCGGGATAGAACCTGGACCCGTGGGTCTTGGTGATCGACAACCTGTAGAAAGGAGACTGTCGCCCTTAAAGGTGAAGGCCTATAGCAGGGAATGAATCCTTGACCAATGAGGTCACTTTGGGAACTTGTTCACGTCTCTCACTCCGGAGCTTTCATGCAGCCTGGCGCTTGCCTTTCAGTCACTGGGGCACGAGGCGTGGGTTCAAATCCGGCTTTGGACAAGGGCTTTGTAGATTCCGTCACTGTCTGTCTTTGTGGGCCTTGATGGTAGTAAGCAGTCGCCGACGCTGGTGTAGCGCAGTTCAACATTCCAGACCACTCGCTTTGAAAAGTTTGTCAGTAACTTGCCAAATGTAAGCGGTTTACCCCGGGGATTCCTGTCGTCTACACCAATAATACTGATTGCCATGATATATGTAAAATGTCTTGAGTATGGCATGAAACAACAATCGAATACATACATAAGTAAATCAGTAGTACATATAGATACTCGAGAACTCATGACGTAATTTAAATATTTGAAGAAATGAGCAATTTGGTTGAGGTGCAGACGTATATTCTTGAATGTATTCCAATTGTGTGATTAAACACAAAAACTAAGAAATTAGTTTAAGTTCAAGACACACTCCTTGAGCTTGCTTTATCCACACGTATGACAGAATCGCCGGTATGGTATAACCCGTTAGTATTTACACAGAAGGCAACACCTGGCATTTTTGCTGAAAAATACCTTTCAGAATTGCAGCGGACCAAAAACGCTCACATATTTACTGTGTAAATTTTCTTTGGGTACAATGTCTCGTCGAATCATTTTACAAACATTTGTTTGTCCTTACACTGATGAAAGCAAACAGCTTGCATCAATGTGAGCCCTGCACTTAGGGTAATAAAAGAGAATTTCACTGATGACTATTTAAACTGCATATTTTTTTCCTCATTCTATAAGTTATACTAACCTTAAAAAGGTTTTCTGAGGTTTGTTTGGAAGGTAGTATGAATATCCTATTTGAAAAGTGTAAGTTTCAGGACCAAAAGTGACATTTAAATTTGTCTCTGAAAGCGCATTTCTTTATTGGCGAAATTTTGAGGTATTTACTAAAATTATGGATTTCGAATTGCTGCCAGGATATTTGGACTAAAAGCTCTTGTAAAAATGGAACAAAAGGCCATAAGTTTGAACGTTCCCACAGATGTATATTTATATAAAGATGTGGCCTTGCGGGTTCGTCAGTTGCCAGAACAGAGGTCTTCAAAGAGAGAGAACAGTTCTTCTTCGCCTTCGTCGTCGCATAGCTTTCTTCGTCCTCGTCAGCTTTCTTCGCATAACCTCGACAGCTATGGGGCGCGTACCATTCCTGTTAGGCTTGTGCATCCTCCTGCTTTCGGCAGTAATTAATGTCGGGGGCCGACGTCGGGCGAAAAGGGGTGGGGATTCAAGCAGCGATTCGGACCAAAGTGAATCCGGAAGCAGTGAATCCAGAAGCAGTGATTCCGAAAGCAGTGAATCCAGAA